>VZTM01042031.1:25979-78188 GCA_013400555.1 Jacana jacana
CCGCTCTCGGGGCCTGCGCTCGCCGCCACAGCCCTGCCGGTGGCTAAGGCGACGCTGCCCAGAGGCGAGCGGGCACTGCCCCGCGGAGCACAAGCCTCGGAACCCCCGCTCCTTCTTCACACACTGGGCAGCGGGGCCAGAACCGCCCGCAGGCCGCCCCACCTGGCAGGCTGAGCCTAAGAGAGCCGTTACCGCCCGGGAGTCCCGGCGCACTGCCCAGGGGGCCGCCCCCGGTTCATGAGGCGGTGGCGGATAGACTACATTTCCCAGCAGCCCCCCGCGCGCTGACATACTCCCATCTTCCCGCCCCCCCTCCACTCCGTGTTCTACGCATGCGTATTGCCGCCGGCACCACCCCCGCCCCGCCGGCGTCGGGGGTTGCTGGGGCGGCGCAAGATGGCGGCGCGCTGGAGCAGCGAGAATGTGGTGGTGGAGTTCCGTGACGCCCAGGTCGGGAGGGAGGAGGGGGAGAAGAAGCTGTTGCCGGGGGGGGAGGCTGCCGTTCTGGCTGACGCTCCGGGGGCCGACCTGGCCGTTCCTGCGGGAAGGGGCACGGGCCTGGCGGGCTCGGTCGTCCCGCGGGGCCTTTCGCCAGTCTGGGAGCCCTGTGCGCAGAGATAATGCCTTAAATTCGCGAGGAGCTTTATCTCTAACGCTAATCAGATCCTGAGTGCGGGGGGTTTTAAAGTATATTTGCAGGCCTAGTAGGAGATATTCCTACTTCCCCATCATCTTTACTCCGAGACCATTACAGCTGCTGTCTCGGCTGCGACATGAGCTGTTGAATGTGGCTCAAGACGAAGCAGGTGTCGCTTCTTTGTAAATAGCAGAAAGGTCAGCTTTTGTTCCTAAAGTTGCTGTGTACGGAAGAACCCCTCACAGAGTTTGCTTACGTGCTCTCTTAGAAGCTATTCTAAGAAACGTGGAGTTTAGAGGTATTGGCAGTTGCTTAGCAGAGCTGTGCCTGGTGGGTGAACTATGAAGTACCTCAGCAGGAATCCCAGAAAGGTTAAAAAACCCACAGGCCTGCAAACTCTCTCGTCTTCTAGTTTGTTCTCTTGTGCTGCAGTAGTGTCACTTTGGGGTTCACCGTTATGAACAGGGGCATTGAGTCCCGCCTGCTACATCCAGCCTGCTCTCTGTAAGCTTACAAAGCTCTTCGCTTTTATACCTCAAAGCTTTTATACTGGTCACATTTTCCTACTGGAAGAAGTGTTAAAGCAGCCCTGTCTGCTGGTGAAGATTTGCTCGTAGGAAACTTGTGATGAGACACAAAGGTGCGTGTTTGATTCACCGATTTGGGTTGCATCTGGCTCAGGAGATATGTGGCCTCGTGATTTCATTGCTTATTCATAACGAGTGGTGTGTGGGAGCGGAGATGGGAGAGAGCAGGTGCTCCCCTCCTTTCCTGCAGCAGTTGGTTTCAATCTTGCTGTTGCGCAGGCGGATGCCATAATAGTGAGGTTAACCACGGGTATTTTGGTCGCTTTGGTTTGCTCCGGTGTGATCTTTCTAGAGCCGTTCTGACCTGTGTGCCCCCTCAAATAAAGCCAGAGACCATCAGTGCAGCTAGACTACTGCTTCAAAGCTAAACTCATTTATATGAGGCGTGTCTAGTTTGGAGAAGAGGAGGCTGAGGAGAGACCTCATTGCCCTCCATAACTACCTGAAAGGAGGTTCTAGAAAAGTGAGTGTTGTCCTCTTCTCCCAGGTCATTATTCAATGACAGGATCAGAGGAAATGGTCTGCAGTTGCAACAGGGGAGGTTTAGATTAGATATTAGGAAGAGTTACTTTACTGAAAGGGTGATCAGGCACTGGAACAGCCTGACCAGGGAGGTGGTTGAGTCACCAGCCCTGAAGGTGTTTAAGAGACATGTAGATGTGGCACTTCAGGGCATGTTCCAGTGACCAAGATTGTAAGGGACTTTTGTGTGTGTATGGTTGGACTCAATGATTTCAGAGGTCCTTTCCAACCATGGAGATTCTGTAATATATTTGTGCTTGAGGATTTTTTTAGAGCCTGCATGAATATATCTGCAGCTGAGAAGCCCAAGCTCGAGGAATTGAAGCACCTTGGCTGTAATCATACTGTAGCAGACTTGAGTTCTGCCTGTAGGCCACACTATCTCCAAAATCCCTAATTCAAAACTGACTTAAATGGGAAGAGAGTCAAAAGAGTGGACAGCTGATTTTATATCCCCTAGACGTCTGCAAGCACTGCAATTGTCTCTGCTGTGCTAGAAACTACAGCACCCAACCTGTAACACTTCAGAAAATCCCTGGGTGGTTTGGGACCAGTACCACCTAGAAGCATCACCTTTCTGTACAAGCTGACAGCCTCTGGGCACTTCTGATTTAGAGGTGACCCACAGGCTCTTGTCAGGCTGTCTGCACTACCAAAAGGAGAGTGAAGCTTGTCACATCCAGCGGTGAAATAGTACCATTTGGAGCGCCCCGGCATGTAGATGGAAAGTTCACTATGCAGGAAACAAGTCTTTCTGGCTAAGAGCTTGAAAACCAGTATAACTCCGGCAAATTAGGCTGCTCTGTTGCTTTTCAGGTGGTTTTTTGTTTGCTAGATTCAAAAACTAATGTAAGTTCAGACACAAAAAGGTATTTTCCTTGGCTTGCCCTAGACAAAATCAAGTGAAATACCAAAGTAGACATTTGAAGTCTGTGAAGATGCTGCCTGGGCTGTGGGTCGAGAGCTGGTTTTCAAAACTGTGGTACTCCTGCCATGCTTATTCATATAATTAATTGTTACTCATAAACAGTGATTCTAGCCATTCAGATTGATGTTTGAGGGTAAAAACTACTTTCAGGTTGGTTTGTTCAGTTTCAGCTCCCCTATTCACAAGGTTGTGCTGTGCAGACTGCCGTATCAATACAGCAAGTATATGAAATGGCAGCTGTTTGGGTTTTTTCCCGTGGCCTAGATAAGACTGTAGAATTGTAGGGGACTATCTATTGCCATAGAACAGCTTCGTGTGTGACCCACCAGTGTAGCAGCCTGACACGTGAAGCTTTTGACTTCATTCTGTCTCTTCATTGCACTTCAAGATGCTTGGTGCCCGGACAAAGGGTTTACCAATGTTCATTGTTAAAAACAGTTTGTAAGGATTTATGAGATCCTGGTGCCAATGCCAGGAAAAAATTAGCTCATACGTGAAATGAGCAATCCTTTTAAATTGACAGGGTTTTTTCCTGTCTTGAGGAAAGGTGGCCACAGCTGTATGAAGTTGGTCATTTGACTAGTCTTAATCACACCTGAAGGTTCTGGTTCCAGTAATAGCTCTGAGGATCCCCATTTTAATTCCTCAGAAGAGAAATGTGCATCATCTGGGAAAATTTCCTTCTCCTGCTTGCAAGTCAAATTTTATATAAATTTAGTAACCCACTTTGTTGTTTTGCAAGATGCTGTGAAATCTAGGAAACTGGAATTATTTCTTTACCATTTAGAGAGCTGCTTTACCTTTTAGACCTGCTTGTTTACAGCATTAGTTTTAGGACTAAGAAAACTTTACTGGAAGACTGGATCTGCTACATAGGAATATAGCAATGAAAGAGGTTTTTTTCTGGAACAGCAAAAGGAGTGAAACTCAGCTTGGTTTAGGAATAGATGTTAGGCCTAGAGTTTACTGCAGGCTTCTGCTGAAACTTTGCTGGTGTTTGTAGCTCTTTGTCATGTGGATTCTTGGTCTGTAGTGAAGAATGAGCCCCCAATGCTGTTTTTCCCTTAGCTGGGGTTCTTACAAGCAGGGGATGGGGCCCTGGTTGAAAAACTATAGTGGTTTGTGATGGTTATTCTCCTGTCAAATCTGACTGAGATGGAGTGGGATTGCCATATTGCCTCTGCCAAGTTATAGTGATGCTTCTAAGCAGTAGCTGTGGGACATCCTGAAATCGTGTTACATCCACGCTGAGACTACTTAGCAGAACCCTGAACAGCAGCAGAGACATCCCCAGCCTTCAGAGAGGTAGCTTTGAAGATGACAGCAGTTTGAAGAATGTGGGGTATATTCTGATTTTGTACTGTGAATGCTGAAAACTGCATTGAAGTCATATCTATGTTTATGCGCTGAAGTGTTCAGCTTTTCAAGTAAGATTTTCCTTTATTCTTTTGGCAATTAAATGAGAGGATCAGCCATCTCCATTCTGAATGAAAAGAGAGGGAGACGATGTTCAAACAGGTTGGGTTTGTTTTTTGTTTTTGTTTTTGTTTTTTTTTTTGGTTCATTCTTATGGCATTGAAGTTATCTTTTGGCTTTCTTTACAAGCAATGCCAAAGTAAATTCTGATGTCTCTTAGCCAACTCTCGTTTTTGGAGACCAGCCATACACAAATGGTTGCACTCCTGTCTCTCAGTACATATATAATTAAATCTGGCCCTGCAATGGAAGAGGGAGAGAGACTGAGAAAGTTCCTGAGCAGGAGCAGAGGCTGATTAATACGGATTATTAGAGATTGCTGATTGAAAGGCTGCATCTGTGATTGCCATAGTAGGGAGAAGGGAGCACAGTCTCAGGGCTTGTAGTGGGGTCTGCCAGGTCTTGTATTTGGTTTCCTCTAACAATGATGTTTTCTGTGCCTGCTTCCGCCTCCCAAAATCAACTGCTGCACCCCATCACCCACCTGTGCTTCTTTAAGGGGGTGTAACTTCTGCCATCCCTGACAGATATCAGCCCTGACTCTGACCATGGCGGTTTATACCTTGAAGATGAGCTGGCAGATTTTCCAGAACTGCTCCCTAAAGCTGTGTGTTTGCCTGAGAAGCCGACCTGACAGGTATAATCTAGTTTTGCTCTCTGTTTCTCATTAACAGGCGACCGCGATGTCGGTGGATTGCCTGGGGCAGCACGCAGTACTCTCCGGGTGAGTGTGGCAGTCCCCAACAGAAACGTGTGACAGTCATTTCCACCAGCCATGTCAGCAACCTTCGGGCTGACCTCGATTGAAGGGCTGATGGATTGCTTCAAAAAGGTGCAACTTAATTCTGTTCAAGGCCTGATGAAGAGGATTCCGAGTCATGTTTCCAGTGGGATACAGAGTGGAAAGCCAGCAGCAACAGCACAATAAAGTACTGCCCTGGCTTTTCTCAAACGTGCTTTCCCAAAATCCGCTTGTGGGAGGTGGAGCATCATGAAGTACTGTTTGGATTCTGCTTGAAATACAGATTAAATAATTTCCTTAAAACCAGATTTGCCCCAGATATTCCCATGGTGTACTTGGGCAGAGGAGCCAAGCTCTCAGACCTGCCCATCTGCTGATTCAGTGTGAGATGATGCTCATCATCAACCAAGCAGTAGGTGCCATAGACTCTGAGGTTCCAGAGCTCCCGGGAGGGTTTGACATACATTAGGTAGCCACTTCCAGGGCAAGTCTTCCAACAGTTCAGCAGTTGCCTGCCCAGCTGTAAGCCCTTAGTCTGGCAGCCCTGCACAGGAATAACCACCTCAGAAGCAGGTTCTAACTTGATGCCTCTTCCTCCTTACACTTGCCCAGTTTCACAGCTTGCTTATTTGGGCTGATGGCAAGCTGGGGACAACCCGTCTGCCATTCCACATCAGGCCTGTGACCTTCTGCTTTTCAGGCTTCTACGTGCTCAGCAGCTCTTCAGGATTTACCTCTTTAGAAGATGTGTTGAGAGTCTCAGGGGGCTCAGCATCTTCACTCTTCAGAGTAGGGAGCCCTGAGGACTTTGGTCTGGAAAGGCAGTAAAGATGTTCTCGATGTTCCTTCTCTTGGGAAAATTCAGAGCAGCTGTGTGCTTGCTGCGCAGCTGATGTGTGCGATGCTGGCGTGGTTAATTATATATGGTTCAATATGGTTTGGTGCTGGTCTTCCATTAGAGTTCAGCTGGCTCACAGTTATTTCTGGGCAGTTTGTCTGGCTTGTAAGATGAGTCATGCTGGGGGAGGAATGGTACCTTACCTAGCTTTGTTAAGGAACTGGCCACATCCAGCAGGATGTTTAAGCTTGGGTTTAGCATCACGTAAATATATCTTTGCAGCATTTAGGGGTTAGCTCAGGTAAGCAATATATAACCAGATGAGTGCAGTGCTGTGTCCACCCACGTTAACAAGCTGCTGCAGCTGAGCTGGCTCTGTGCAGGTGGACTTGGGCTGTCTGCAGAACCAAGCCCCCCAAACAGCGTGGTGTGGAAAGATACAGCCACCTAGAATCATCTTGTGTTTGTCAAGGCTCATTAACTCTTGCTGGGAGCAGCCTCTCCAGGCTGAAACTGGCTCCTACTGTGTTGCACTCCCAGCCCTGGGCCACTTCATCTCTGCTGCTGCAGCAGCATTAGGCCAGCAAAGTGTATTTGGATGTGTTTGCACCATTTCCCAGCACTTCCTTTAGTATCCTAGTTAGCTGGGGCTTTCTGTGATCTGAGCTACTTCTTACATATGCAAATCCTGTCTAATTTCAGTGTGTCTTTTTGTGTTTTTTTTCTTAACATAGCTCTTTTTGAAGTATGTGGTCAAATGTAGCATTCTCAGTATTTTCCTCCGTCTTGCCAAATGCTTCTCTTCCCATGTGAGCCTGGGCTGTCGAGATCCTGTGTGCTACAACCTCTCTGTGTGTCTTGCAGCCGCCGTTTCCTCTACATAGTCAACCTGGATGCGCCCAACGAGGGTCACCGGAAGATCTCCCGGCAGAGCAAGTGGGACATCGGGGCGGTGCAGTGGAACCCGCACGACAGCTACGCGTACTACTTTGCTGCTTCGGTAAGCGCGTTTCCTTAAAAGCGCTGGCTCAGCATCTTCCTTGGTCTTTGGTGGCTGAACTTGTGCGGCCTTGGAAGGCTTGCATGGAGCTGGCACGGGCACGTCCCTTCGAGTCGCATCGCAAGGCCAAGGCCTGCCTCTGGTTTACTGCCAGTGAGGTATTTGGCTTGATGGTTCTCAGTGGTCGGTGAGTGTTGAATCTAGTTTTGCTTGCTTCTATTTTATGAAACACCTTGCCAAATAAACCAGGCATCCAAATGGTCATTTTCTGGAAGCAAAGGGGGATGCGCTCTCCTTCTAATTCCCATTCCATTATGAGATTTGTGCATTTATTGAATTTCTTGCTGTGTGCTGTTTTGTTTTCACCTCCTTGCCTTCCTGGTGAGATGTGGTGCACCAGGCAGCCTGTAAATAGCATGGGTCAATACTGGCTCACCGCTGCAACAATCTGGGTTTGCAGATGGGCAGGGATGGAGAGCTTTTAGCTTTGATTTTCACTCGGTCTATCACGCTCTGTAGCTTCTTCACCCAAAGCCCTGAGCTTCTGCTAGTGGGTCTCTTAGCCATCAACTGGCACTAGTTGTGCACAAGCTGTTCTTGCAGTGAGGTGTCTTTTCTGCTCTGTTGAATAGCCTGAAAGTCCTGGAGAAGCTGAGGGTGGAGAGGTGTAACCTATTAATTTTTTGAGAGAGCGAACACTTAGCCGATGGTAGTTTCCTGGGAATTTTATTCCTTTTGCTTCCTGGACTGGCAGTGATTGACATTAAAGGCAGTTTTAAAAGTGGAGCAGTGTTGTCAATTAGGAGCTTTGGCTTCTGTGCTCTCTGACATTCCCCAGCCCATCTCCTCCCACCTCTGGTACAGGACTGACATCTTAAAGTTTGGGTTGGAAACACCTTTCCAACCATCTCCCAGTTGACTGGCATTTCAGTGCTGATGCAGTAGAGCCCTGTCCTAGGACTAAGATTAGCCTGTCTTGTGTGGAAGTGGGAAGCAGATTTACAGTGTGTGCTTGGGTGTGTGTGTCCCAAGTCAGGTCTGGAGCAGCCTGGATGTGTTCAAGGGCCACGCCTCAGGGGCAAACATGTGTTGGGAAGGCTAAATCAACTTGGATTCAGCACTGTGAAGATGTGATTTGCTAGTTCTGGGCTCAAGCTGGCTCTCAGGCCCCCATGATTCTGCTCTTGAGTTCATCATATACCGTGCAAGTGTTGTAGAGAGCCCCAGGAGTCCTCTCCCTCTGATCCATGTGAATGGAAAGGGACGTAAAAGGTTGCCATCCCATTTGCCAACAGCTTCACCTGGCTTGCAATGCCATTAATTGGAAGTGGTGCAGGCAGAGGGGAAGCCTGTCCTAGTGTTTGGATAAGGGCTTCATTATTATTTTTTTTTTAAGCTTTTTTCCAGAAGAGCTGAAACATGTCCTCTTCTTGTGCTTGGCTGTGGCTGCCCTCTGGCTCTAGCACATTTCTGAGGACTGCTAAGCTGCTGTTTCAGAAATGCCATTGTTTTCCATCCTGCATCTCTGTTACTGCTTTTGTGTGGTCATAAATGCTTGATCAAGAGGGTGATGAAATTGTTGGAAGCCTATAGTGATACTTATCATGAGAAGCATGTTATTTTAGAAGATTGTGCTGGGAGGAGTTGTCGTTCTCCCACACCTGGTGCCCTGCTAAGAGTGAAAAACTTCTGGTGGTCCTCAACTACGGAGTCCTGGACAAATTCTGTTGGGTAATTTCACTCTACTCCCTTAAATCCTTCTGTCAATGAGAAATGTACAAGGAGTTTTCCTTGCCTCGAGCTCTGTGCAGTCCTGCTGTGAACTATTAGAGAAACTCCATATATTATTGCTGAGCTGGGATTGAGACCTTCCCTTTCAGGGAAGGCTAGAGAGTTTTCTCCATCTGCAAGTTCAAATTCATATCAAGCAGCTTTGGGGTAATAAACCCCCCCCAAACACCAGCACATAAACCTGTCACAAAAAAAAATGTAAAATAAATCTTTTCACTATTATCTTTTTCCTCATCTATTTGTAACTGTTAAAACAAGGGGCTAATGAAGATCAAATTTTGAATTAATGTTATTTCTGTTTTTGCAAAAAATCAACATTCCCAGTCACAGTCCAAACCCCACTGTGCTTGGTGCTCTGTAAGCATCCAAAAAGGCAATTCCTGCCCCAGAAAGGTTAGTTGGCTGAAGTGAACCTTGACTGAGGCAGAATATAAACTTAAAACACAGTAACTAGGTTTGTGTAACTTTGTGTGTGGCTGCATGTGGGGGAGGATTTATTCCTGGAATGAGCGATGAAGCCCTAAATAATGTTGTCATTGATTCATCTGCTTTGCTCCTGTGCTTTACAGTTAGTGATAAGCACTTAAGGCTTTTTTTTCCTGGGCTGGCAAGGATGGGAGTACCCTTGAGGAGGTGACCTTGAAGCCATTAGACTGTATTGTTCGTTGGGCAATAACCCTGATTATCCCAGAAGGGAATGGAGGGGGAGCTGAAGAGGACCAGTGGTGATCCATCATCGCCCTCGCTGAAAACTCCAGTTGTGAAGCTGAACAGACTGGCAGGGTATTCCTGCAGGGAGAGTTTGGCTGCCTGTTGCCTTGCAGTTACAGCATGTTGTTAGGAAATAAAAGCTACAAGAACATCATTTCATGGAAACATTTTGCAATGTGGCTTTTTTTTTTTTTTTTCTTTTTTTTCTCCTATTCTTGTTTATCTCCATTTTTAAGTGGGTGTAATTAAAGTGTAAGCTTTTCAGAGTCCTTGCAGCCTGTAGGTTCATCTTTGCTCTCCTGCTTTGGGCAAGGCCTTTGCTAATCGCAGAGTGACTCATTGGTAACTGGGGTTGTTCAAACAGAAGTAAACCTGGTCCTGACAAATGGATCCCTGTGATAACTTTGTCGGCCCAGTACCATCTAATTTCTTTTACCTAATTTCAGAGCAATCAGCGAGTTGACCTGTATAAGTGGAAGGAAGGTAATGGTGAAGTTTGCACATCGCTGCAAGGACACACGCGTGTGATCAGGTGAGGAGCAAGCGGTGCTGCTGGGTGGGAAACGATGGGTTGGTTCACAGAAGGTGAAGCCTGTTTTTACTCACTTTTCCAGTCTGTACTGACTGCCCCTCTGTCCTGGCCTCCCATTTGGAGGTGAAAAGCTACTCATCCCCCCATAGCTCCCCCCAGTATATCAGCTTGGGTTTTGAGTGTCATTTCCTTAGGCTGCCATCCTTGTAAAAAACAGCAGCTGTCATCAGGGAAACAGACAGCAGCATGTTTAGTAAACTGAATTCCAGCCACGCTTCTGTGTGAGAGCAGCTCAATTAAAGCAGGTAATCCCAAAGATGGAGCTCACAGTTACAGTTGTGCAGAGGAGATTTCTGCTGCTGGTTCTGGGGGTGCACTTTAGTGCTGGTCTGGAAATGCAGATGAAGCACTGGTTTTACTCCAGCTTCTGACTGGAAAGTAATTGCAGGCCTTGAAATGGCAATTGTTTGGGCTGAGTGGAGGCTGTTTGTGTCCCAGATGCACTTGGTGAGCCCAACAGGAAAGCATTCAGGTTAATGCCAAGAACATGTGGTAACTGGGAGCTTGCTGAGACAGTGTCCCTTTTCCCATGGAGGAAAGATCACATACACATGGTAGCTGTAACGTTCAGCACTAGAATGATGCTTCACTGGAACTTACTTAGAAGCATTTCATTGTTTCTTGGTATTTACCAAGAGAAATTATTAAGAACTTGCATTTTACTTAAAAAGTTTCAGTAGGTGTCATGGAGTGGCTGTGAATTTGTTGGAGAAATGTACTGGGGGTTAGTGAGATGCTGATACAGACTGTGTGCACTTCTCTGTGACGACCCAACTATGATGTTGCATTTGCAGCGACCTGGACTGGGCAGTGTTTGAGCCAGACCTGCTGGTCACCAGTTCTGTTGACACGTACATCTACATCTGGGATATCAAGTAAGAATCAGTAATGTTTCTGCACGACAGGGAAATCATTGGGCTCCATAAGTAGCAGCTTGTGGGGCAAAGCACATTGATGGGTACTGCTGGTTCACCTGTACTTGCAGGGGCTTCATTTGCCCCCCAGAATCTCAAAGGTGACTTCAGTTCCCCTATTTTCCTGCCTGTTTGGAGTCGATGAAGGGCAGCAGAGTGGTAAAGTTAAGCTACAGTTGTGCTTCTGACTGAGAGAAGATACTGACTGGCTTTACTCCCTGCCCACTTCAGATCTTTCCCTAGGAGCACTTTCCATTTTTCCTGGAACACAAGGGTGTTCCTCAGCCTGTTGGGATCTTTTTAGCTTAATTTATGAGCACCATTTCATGATCTTATGGCTGTTTTCTGCTAAATTCAGTGATTCCCAGTGGTGGGAAGACTTAGTAGTGATATTCAGGAAGCTTTTCCTGTTTGTGCCTTTCCTTGCTTCCAGGTGCATTCTATCATGTGTAGTTTAAGGATAACATATCTTTCCAAAGCCATCATTATTAAACCCCCACATTTTACACCTGAAAAGCGAGGAGCTGGCACTGGGATTTCTGGCTTCTCTTGCTGCCTGTACAGTGACTCTTTATGACCCCAGGAAGTCACTTTGTCCCTCTCTGCCTCTTTTGCTCAGTTTTAATAGGAGCATAATTGTATAAGCCCACTGCACCAGGCTACCCTGAGTCTTGTTTGGCTCCTATGAAACACTCACATCCTTGGTTAAATGGTGCTTGAGAATGGCAATATATTATTAATGTGTAATTAAAAGACAGAGAGAGACAATAACTGCTGGTTGTGTTTTCCTGTGATACTATCTTAGTGCCGAGCGAAAAATAGAGATATCTGAAGGTTGTTATCAGGAGCCCTGCTTTAATTCCATTGTGCCCTTCCATCATTTTGTCTGCCTGTATCACTTGTGCAGAAATACCTCTGACCGGCCTTTACGTCCCACTTGTGCTAGTATGGTCTCTGAGGTCCTCACAGCCCTCATTGGGCTGCTGGCCTCCAGCAAATGAACATCCTGCCAAAGTGCCTGTCTCTGCTGGCACCCAAGGGAGGTAGCCCTGCTGTAAGGGCAGCTGGAAAATCCCTGCTTCATTTTTTGTACAAAACACAGCTTTTTGATTAGGCAGGAATTCTTAGAGGGAGAAGTGCAGTCCATTCCAGAGAAGGTCCTGCTTTTCAGCAAAGACAAAAAGCTGAAGACAATATTCTTTATTTTCACTGGCATTTTTCATGAAAGGGCAGGTGAATTCCTGAGGAGCAAGGCCAAGGAGCAAAATATTCCTGCCTTGATCCGTGTCCTGGCTGCGAGGAGTTGTCATGGTGCCGCACGGGCTTCTACCACTGCAGAATTAGGTCTAGAGAGCCTGCATACAGCTTGACTTATTTCCTACTGATTTTGCTGTTACATATGGGACATGAAGTCTTTGCTCTGAAGCCACTGCTCCATCTGCCTCAAATCAGGGTCTTGTAAAGGCTTAACAAACACATCAGTGACTTTTGTTGAGTTTTTCCCTAGCTGTGTGTGCTCCTTTTAATCCTTCTGGAAAAGGCTATTTTGTTGGTTCCTGTAGCAACACTCTGAGCTCCCTTTTCCTGTCTGCCCAGTTGGAATATGCCCTGCCTGGCATGTGTTTCTCCTCCTTTTAGTCCCCTAAAACTCCATCCTACATTTTGACCTTATTGCTGTGTGTACTGGCTGTTGTCCTCCAGCTGGTCACCTCTCTCTCTATTCCATTTAACGTGCAGTAGCTTGGTAAGCAGAAAGGCACATTAGTTCCAAAGAGGCAGTGATAAAATTAGTCCTGGAATAGCAAGGGGCTCATTGGGAAGCCTGGGCCTGATGGGCTATGCCGTGGGTACTCACGTTGGCCATGTTTTGTTTCAGAGACACCAGGAAGCCTACAGTCTCCCTCTCTGCAGTGGGTGAGTGCGGTGTGTGTGCAGTATAGGCTTGCTTAATGCCTAGTTTTAGTGTTGTGTGCCCCTGCTGTTTTTCCTCCATCCCTTCATGCATTGAGGCTGAACAAGGAAGGAGACAAAAGTGCCACCGCATAGGATTGTCCCATGTAGTAGCAGCCTGAGAGGCTCCCGTTTAGAGGGGCAGAATGTTGAAGGGCTGTGGAGCCCTTGGAGGTTCTCAGGCATGGAGGGCAGTGGTGGTGCTCAGACTATCTGCCCCAAAATTGGTGGACAGTCACGTCACTTGTGCCTTTTAGGCATGACTAGTTTTTTCCCTGCTCTTGCGCTGCTTGCCCTGTGTTGTCTGTCTGCAATTTCTTTGTGTCCTTTTATGTTTGATTGAATCAGCTGAGAAACACCCCAGGATGCAGGTCAGATGACCCTGCAGATAAATAAATTGATCCTTGAGCACCTGGAAGCAGCTTGAATGAAAACAGAGGGTATTTGGGAAGAGGGTGATGACCCTGCAGTTCTTGTCTGCAGGAAGTAGCTCCACCTGAGATAATGGACCTGAGTATTTTAATCAGGTACAGCCTATGGCCAGAAATTGTGATGGACATCTCTTGCTTTGAGGTCTTCAGGACACCAACGCTAAGCTGAGGAATCAGGAGTTAGTAATTTTCATGACATCCTTCCTACTGGCTTCTGGGTTATCTTTCTGCTAAACTGCTTTTCCTGTGCTAAGAAGAGCAACTCTAAGCCCAGGTCAAGGGTTTGTTGTGCTGTTTACTTTTTTTTGTTTGTTTGTTTTGACTTGTTAATTTTAATTGTTTGTGCTACAGCTGGAGCTTCCCAGGTGAAATGGAACAGGAAAAATGCCAACTGTTTAGCAACAAGCCACGATGGGGATGTCCGAATATGGGACAAAAGGGTGAGTTGATGGTCCCTTGAGCAGCCTGTGTGTATTGGCGTCTACCTGGTACAGACATCCCTCTGGTCACAGATAAATACCAAGAAAAAATGTACTGCTTAATCACAGATCTCACTCGTGGGTTGTTTTAAACTAGAGAGAATAGGGAGCTCTTGAGCCTGAAGAGACCATGTAGATAGCCACCTTGCCTAGAAATTGTGCCCATTAACATTTTGATCTCATAGTTATTAAATTGTTTTACTGAGTATAAAGTATGGTTCAGGGCTGCATTTGGTGTCTGGAATTTGCTGCACCTTCACAGGACCTTTCCTTCAACTACTTTTGCTGAGCAATTTGCCTTTCCCCAGCAGGAGGGTGTTCGATCTCTTGGCCTTCCTTGTTCAAGTGTCACTCTTTATGACAAAGAACTAGACCAGATTTTAGGACCCCTGTGCTGAAAAGGAAAATGCCTCTCCTTGCAGAAACCCAGCACTGCAGTGGAGTACTTGGCAGCTCACCTCTCTAAAATCCATGGGCTGGATTGGCATCCTGACAATGAGTATACGCTGGCCACTTCCAGCCAGGACAACTCCGTCAGGGTAAGTGGTGCTTCTGGGACTCCTCCTTGGGAGATGTCAGGATGGTGGAGCAGATCCCCTTCTGCTGCTGTTGGAGTCTTGTGCCATGCTTGCTGTTGGCAAGATCTGGATCCTTACTTTTTTTGGTTTCTGGCTGCCTGTGCATGTTGATCCAGGGGTGTGCTTACAAAACAGGCAGGGAAATCACTGCAGGATGGGTGCACATATGTTCACCGTGTATCTGTGGTGGTTTGGGCAGTGCTGAAGCTGAAAACAACCGCCTCTGCCTGTTGCTTGCCAGAGGGAGGCTGGCCACATATGCCAAAAGAGCCTTCTCCCCAAAAAGCAGCGTTGACACCCTCAAGCTGATCACAGCAACTTGTGGGGGGACATACTCCAGCCCCTGGGGTTCCCAAACTCATGTTGAATGGGCTTACCAATGAGACACCGCCCGCAAGCCTTTTACTTGCGGGGAAATAGTGTGCTTTGTGTGTCAGCCAAATGGAGTTCATTCACATTTCCTAAATTCTCAGGCAGACACAATTGATGTGTATTTGAGCAAAGCAAAGGGTTAGATTCTTCATTAGGAAATTAGCAGTAACAGCAGGGGGGAGTCTGCCTCCAGTCTGGACTGGCACATTGGCTGGGAGCCTGCAGGGTACCTTGTAGCTCAGAAAGCCCAAGCAGGCTGCCTGGCTCCCTGCTCTAATTACTCAAGCTATGATCACTGTGAATATGACCCCCAGTCGCTGGTTGCCTAAGGGATGCTGCCAGATGCTGATAGCTTGATATTTGTCCTTTGGGGCCATCTCTGCTGTTAATGAACAGGATTACCAACAGTGCTGTGGGTTCCCTGGCATGGTTTTTGCTCTTTTATATCCGCAAGCTACATGGAGAACTGCAGCCTGAAAGTGTAGTCATCTGACTCCTGCCTTTGCTTGTCTTTTTGGGTTTGTTTGTTTGTTTTTAAGTTCTGGGATTACCGTCAGCCTCGGAAATACCTCAATATCCTTCCCTGCCAGGTTCCTGTCTGGAAGGCAAGATACACGGTGAGTGGAAAACTCGCACCAGCCCCACTTGTGCTGTGAGAGACATGAAACAAAGACAAACTGCTGAAGGGCTTATCACCAGTTCTACTGCTGGACATGATTCAGTTGATTTTAAAAATTACTCTTGGTGCATAAAATGCCTAGAAAAGTGACGTCTCAATGGGGACACTTGGGAAAAGGAATGATTAAGAGTCTGAGGGTCCCAGTCTTTGGCATTGTCCGCCTGGGGCGGGGTAAAAACCCAGGCTGCTGCTCCTGCTATCCTGTTTTTCCACTCAGCTCTGGTATTGATAACTGTTGCACGGAGCAATGCAGTGTCTTCTGCCCTCTACAAGTGAGTCCTCTTCTCCCAAGGTTTCCAAGTGTGCCATGGTGGCCTCTTACAGCATATCAAATCCAAGAACCTTTTATAGAGCAAGCACCCAGCCATGTGAAGCACAGGCTCTTAACATCAGTCCTATCCGTTTTCTTCCCCAGACACTGGAATGTGGTCTGAAACCAGTGCTGTGACTTGAGTCTGACCCCCTTTCCCCATCCCCATGGTGGGGGTTGTAGGACTTGGTTCCAGTGTTCCTCTGAGCATCGTGAACCCTGAGCAGCTGTGGGGGGTGATCCCCTGGCAACAGTTCTTGCAGCTGCAGGCAAATTGTCATGAGGATCCCATGTGGAAAGTCAAGGGTGAAATCCCTCCAGCCTCACAGCTGAAAAGTGAGGAAGCAGCAGAAAAAAATGATCATTGAATATCTTCATGTATTATGTTGTATTTGTTAGAATGTGTCCAGAGGAGGCCATGGAGATGCCCCAAGGGCTGTAGCCCCTCTGCTGTGAGGACAGGAGGAAAGAGGTGGGGGGGTTCAGCCTGGAGAAGGCCCCAGGGAGACCTTAAAGCCCCTTCCAGGCCCTCAAGGGGCACCAGGAAAGCTTGAGAGGTACACTCGATCAGGAAGGGGAGCCACAGGACAAGGGGGAACAGCTTTACTCTAAAGGAGGGGAGATTGAGATAAGATCTCAAGAAGAAATTCTCTGCTGTGAGGGTGGTGAGACCCTGGCCCAGGTTGCCCAGGGAAGCTGTGGCTGCCCCATCCCTGGAGGGGTTCACGGCCAGGCTGGATGGGGCTTTGAGAAACCTGGTCTGGTGGGAGGTGTCCCTGTCCAGGGCAGGGGGTGGAACTGGATGGTATTTAAGGTCTCTTCCAACACAAACAATTCTGTGGTTCTATAATCTTATCTCTTCTAAGACACTGTTTTTGCACAGCAATTGCCTTAGGCCCTCCCAGTTTTAGGCCTGGTTCAGTTTTGTGCTGAGCTCATTTAAACCCCTTTGGTTGGTGGAAGAATTAAGAGTAGGATGTCAGCAGCATGGGAGCATAATTCCTCAAGGCTAACTGGAAGGGTGTTTCTTTCTCAAGCCTTTCAGCAATGGGTTGGTGACAGTGATGGTCCCCCAGCTCCGGCGAGAGAACAGTCTCCTTCTCTGGAACGTCTTTGACTTGAACACACCTGTCCACACTTTCGTGGGACATGATGATGTGGTGCTGGAGTTTCAGTGGAGGAAGCAGAAAGAAGGTGAGTTTGGGGCTGGATGTTCCTTTTCCCTGCACTACCTAGGTCTGTGGAGGCCTTGCTCCAGCTGCAGTGCTTTTGCTGTCACCATTTGACTCTTGTCTTTCCTTGGAGCTGCTTCTGCCCACTTTCCTGCCCTGCCTCAACTACAGCTGGTTTGTAGTTGCTTTATGGCACTGCCTGCAGAAGCATTGCCCTGTTGTTTCCATGCTAACAAAGCAAATCTACCCAATGCTGAGTGGGTCAGCGGTGACTCTAATTGCTTCCACTCTCCTGTGAGTCTATTTTTAAATGGATCTTTCAGAATAAATTGCACAAACTATCAGATGGGTGCACCCTCCCCCTGCTCAGAGCTGCAGGCCTAACCGGTTAACCCCTTGCATCACTGCTGAGATCAGCAGCCTCCCCAGAAAACCCACCTTGTCTAGTGCTGGGGAAGGCAGGGGAGGAAGAGCATGGAATAAAGAGGCTGCTCTTAGAGTTCAAACCAGACTAAATTTTCCAGTGCAGGCAGCTAAATATAGGAGATTCCGTATTAGAGGTTGGATAACCACAGAGAGCACAGCTTTGTTTCCAGTCCCTCAGCTGCCAGTGACAGAACAAGCATGCCTGGCTATGTCTGGCTTTGGTGTCGCTTGTGGGTGCTGCTTTGCAGCACCTCATCAACGTTCTGGCCCAACCCTTTGGCACTAGCTGCTGGGGCAATTTGGTTAAGACACCTCCTTCTCTATTCCTTGCTTTTCCTTCCTCAGAGAGAGGAGAGTGATACAGAACTGTGTTAGGATGTGGAGGCACAGCTGAAATTTGGGAATGAACATTCAAGCAGGCTAAAACCACAGTTGTGCTGCCTTAGCTGAGTTAATAAATACATACCCGAGGCTGGAAGTCACACTCATCTCAAACAGCATCAATCATAGGAGCATTTCAAGTTCACCCCAGTGCAGAGACAACTAAGATAGCGTGAATCTCTGCTGGGCTGTATTTAGGCAGCCCCTGTGCCTCAGCAGAGGCGTGGAGGAAGCAGCTGTGCAGCAGCAGATTCTTAAGCGTCGCAGCTGTTTGACAAGGGGAACTTAAACTGTACAACAGGGCCTAAACGTGGGCATAAATAAGTCTGTGTACCGTTGTCTGTTTATAGATGGTGTGTGCCTGAGTGTATTTCATTACAGTGAACTTGTCTTGGCATCACCCAAGCCTTTCAGAAGGAAGAAGAGGGGGAGGGTAGCACCAGCTTCTCTTAGCTTAGAGATGTTTTAGAATTCTGCCTTTTGAGACAGATACGATGAACTAAAAGATATTTTGATGTTACAGTTATCATAAAAATGTGTTCCTCAACTACATTATTTCTTCTTTTTAAATAAGCATTGTAGTAGATCTTGTTCACCCCTAGTTGGAAAACGTGCATCACGTGCATTATACGTACTTTGTGCTTTTCGCCTGGATGCTGTACCCCATTTGGAGGTCGGGTAATGGTGGTGCAGGGATGCACCCAGGTGAATTGAAGCAGAAAAGGACTCACTCTGCCCTTTGTTTTAGTGCCTCACCCTTTGGATTTCCCGGCTGGCTTGCTAGACTGTACTTACACAACACACGGGGCTGAGAGAGTCTGTGTTTTCAGCAGGGTCTGTAAGCTGTCTCTGTCCTCTGTAGGTTCCAAAGACTACCAGCTGGTGACATGGTCCCGTGATCAGACCCTGCGGATGTGGCGGATTGACTCTCAGCTGCAGAGGGTATGGAAACACTTTTGCTCTTGAGCTGTAGGCAGTTTTCTCACAGGCTGGATTCACCTCCTTTTTCATGCACTCCCAGTCACTCCTGATACCTCAGAGCTGCAGCCACAGCAGCCACTTCACTTTCCTCTTCACCTCCAGCCCAGAAGCGTCCCCAAGGAGACCTGTGATGAGGCTTCTCTGTGTCTGTGCCTCAGAAGCTTCTAAGGGAGTGTAGGGCTGCTTTGTTGTATAACAGTAGAAGTCATTTGAGGAAGGTAGAGATCAGTCACTGCTTGCATTGCCTCTGAGGATGCCACCTCTATGGTTGCAAGACTTTATGGCTCTGTTGGCATTGTAGATACCAGGAGGATGTAGGGATTGTGCCCTTCACTTCCTCCCCGTGTTTCCTTTGCCTCTTAGCCTGGTGCAGGCAGTGTGAATCCTGGTGTTCTGCTCTGGCAGCAGTCACAGATCGCTTTTGCAATTACCAGAACAGCTACTCTGGATCAGACCAGAGGTTTGTATGGCCCATATTGCCCTGCCTCCTCTTCAGCTATGGTTGTCTTGGAAGATGATGAGAACAAGGCAAATATAAAGTGGTATTTCTCTCAAATGTCCCTGCAGCCTCCTGCAATTTGCAACTCAGGGGTTCATTGAGTCTGTCATCTTCATGTTTGACAGAGCTTGATGAGTTTCACTCCCATAGACTTGTTCTGCCTTCTTTTGCGCCTCTGTCAGTTTTTGTCACCATAAACATCCTGTGAACAAGGAGTTTCCTGGATTTTCTGCACATTGTGTGGAAAAACAGCTATCATTTACTTATTTTGCAGCTTACTAGTTTCATTATATTGGAGATGAAATGAGCAAACCTCTTGTCATGATTCTGTAGACCTCCAGCATATCTCTCCTCAGCTGCTTCCTTTTTCGACAGGTCTTGATTTACTTCATCCCTTGTACAACAACTTTGATTGTCCTTCTGTCTTCCATGATCCTTTTTCAGTTCAACTCTGTATATTTTGGGGTGGGGATCTGAACTTTGGTTTTTTTTCTGAAGAATTTCTAGCATCTGTTTTGTTTTTTAAATTGTTGGGTGTAATTTCCTGAAGACATGAGCTTAGTTTGGCCTCAGTGTCTTATTCCCAGAGTCAGCCTGAACTTGCCATTTTCCCCCTGTATGCATTGCTTTATATTTATCTAAACTGAAGTTCACCTTTCATTATCCTATAGTTACTTCTGCCGGGTCCTTCTCTAATTGCTTGCAGTCAGGCACCCTTGTTACTGCTCTGAATGACTGAGTGGCATCAGCAAACCTGGTCGTGTTGCTATTGGCCTCCTGTTCCAGGTTTTTAATGACTATGTTGAGAAGCATGTGTTCCCAGCACAGATCCTGCAGGAGTCCTGCAGGTGTGTAACAAACCTCCTCTGTGAAAAACGACCCTTTACTCCTGATAATAATATTCACAGGTACTGATACACCTGTGAATATTTTTCTTTCCTGTCTTTAAACCAATTCGTTCATCTGTATCAGAGCCTTTATGCTTCCCCACTGGCTCCCACTCTTTTGTCCTTCTTTTTGCCTAGATCAAACCACACACGTGATAGTGTGTTGCTGGTGACCAGTGCTGTAATTTGCTACACTGCACCCTTATCCTTTCTCCTCCCTGTGTTTTTTCCCTATGATTTCCCTATTTTCTTGTGCTGAATTTAAACCACAAGTTTTCATGGTCTCTTTTTGATGCAGGACCTAGATAGGGCCCCTGGGTATGTACCCAGGTCTCTAGATCCTACTGAAATGCAAATATCAACAGCAGAAAGTGTGCTAATACTACATCTATTCTAAAAAACTAAACCTGTTTTGACAGATTAAGTCAGGAAATCAGCCTAATCAGTTTTGATTAAAGTAAAACCTCTGTTATTTAGACTGGCCCTGTCAATTAAGTGACTTTGTAAGGGAGAAGGAGCTTTGGCCAGGTTGTCTGAGGTGCAGAGCTGAGGATGCTGGAAAGTGGAAGATCACCTGTCACATGAATAATGCTGAGGGCTTAGTCATGGCTGTTGTGTGGACAGACCTACCTTGCACCTCCAGCTCCCTGGAGAAATGAGTTGTTTGGTGATGGCTCTTTCTGCAGCTTGCTTTCTGTTGTGCAGCATGTGGGTGTGCTTGTTCTTTTCAGCTCTGCGCTAATGACATCCTGGATGGAGTTGAGGACCTCATTGATGGGATTTCTCATCTGCCAGAGCCAGACAAGACCCTTCACCCCCAAGACTCCGAGCCCCAGCATAACTCTGGACATGGGGATGAGGAAGGTGAGATGAGCGAATGAGGATGCGTCTTTGCATAAGAAAATAACATCGTAGGCAAAGCACACACTGGTGCTGTTTCAAAGGTTAATGGATTCCCCATCTGGGAGGAGGGAAAACACATGGGTTTCTCAGGATGGTCCTCCCAAGTTTTTTCTCCTCTAATACAACAATGTCATTCCAGCTGTGAAACAGAGCTCTTCCTAACCGCTAATATCATTTAATTGCACTCTCTTTAGGTCATAGTTGTGGCTTGCTGCCAAAGATAAGGCAATTGGAAAGTCAGTGCTGGCTCTTAAGGAGGTCGTTCAGTTTAAGCTGAGAAATGAAGAAGAAAGGAGCTTATGGATAGCAATTTGGTTCTCCCTTTGACTTGTCAACAAACTGGAGAGATGGGGAGCGAGCGGTCTAGTATCGGTCCTCTGAAGGAAGGAGCCAGCTGCAAGGTCCCTTAGGGAAGACATCTACTCCTACCCAGAAGCTTCCTGCCCAGCAAATCCCAATGACGTTCTTCTCTGCTCCCTGTCCTGTGCAGCAGCAGAACAAGTTCCTAAAAGTTATCAGCACCTTTGTCTGCACAAGGGTTTTATAATGGGATATAATATGAGAAAGTCCTGGTTACCTGTGCTCACCATGGGCAGAGCTGTGTGGGGAAGCACAGGGGGAGCAATAAGCGTTCTCATTCTGCCTGCCTGTTCTCTCTTTTTCCACAGAAGAGAGTTAACTCTTTCACTGTCCCTGATGAGGTCACATTTGTACGTCCTGTGTGGTTTCTGTGTGGGTCTGGCTTTGGTTCAGGTTTCCTTAACCTTGGTTAAGGTTTCCCTTGTGGCCAAAGGGAATGGCTTTTCTGTAGCAGGGTAGATCTTGCTGCAAATACTGTGACTGCGGGATCAATGACAAGCAAGTCCCTAGGTAGGGATTTCAGCTCTTTCTTGCTTAAAAGCTATTGTGGACTGTTGATGTTTCACTCTGGAGGTGACTGCGTTTCAGCTGCAGGCAAAGTCTCTGTGTTATATTAGTAGCACACTTTGGGGAATCTTTGAAGAGAAGAGCACTCTGCAGATAAATCAGAAAGCCCACCAGCTGTTTCCTGAGCACACCGCTCTTCTGGGTGGCTGCTGCCTGTAAAGGGTCCTAGGAATATAAACAAACGTGGGCTTTGGGGGATTAGAAACTAATTGAAAGGGAATGGGAGAAGACAAAGGGAGCGTACTGCCCATATTGGGAACATTAGAGATGGCTTTTCAGTAAGCATGTGGTATCTTGAGCTAGAAATAATTCTCTTCCGTGAGAGCCCCTGATCTTCTTTTAATCCCCCTTTTCAGCTTCCTTTTGTGAAGTATATCTAAGCACTACTGTTAAATCGCAAACAGGAATGAGAAGCTAGGCGTCCTACCTATCCAAATGCAGCAACCCACTGGGCAGCAGTAAAAACAGTAAAACCAGTTTGTTCCAGCAGCTAAGTCAGTAACTTTAGGCAAATGCCTGTAAATGGAGAGCTTTTTTTTTTTTTTTTTGCATTTTTTGTCATTTGTGCAAGCATGAGAACGACAGCTGAATGATTGGGACTTACCTTGTGTCTTTGGAACCATCATCAACAAACATATTTGGTTTTTATAGGAAGTGGTCCCACAGTGAAACCCCCTCCAGAAGGAGCTGCCCTTGCCTTAAGTGGAGGACATAGCAAGATTGGAGGCAAAAGCCAGGCACAACCACAGGCAGAGACCAATTCTTCTGAAACTTGGTCAAGTTTGCTATCTTAACCATGATTCCCTGTGTCCTGCAGTGCTTGCCTGGCTGTTTAAATGTGTTCTGGCCTTCAGTGGGTATTGTCCTGAAAACTGCTGGAACCAGACAGCTAGACCCTGCATTTCAATCAGTCTTTAAAGACCATTAAAGCACTAGAGAGCTTTGCAACATTAAATGCAAATGGCTGCCACAAATTAATTAAGCCCCTACTAGAGCCAGAAATACCCTCTTTCTCTCTCCTAAAGCTTTACCGTGCTTTGGAAGCATTCCCTGAAAGCCAAGAGTGGCGGGGTGTGAGTCCCAAAGACCAGAGCTCCTCCTGGAGACTGCTTTGGCACCAGTTCTTTCCTACTGAACTGAGAGGCTTCAGTTCAGCTGTCTCAGACTGACAGCGCTGTGTAGGGAAGAGAAGGGGTCTCAAATGGGTAGAGACAGACCGTTTAGGGCTGTACTGTTACCTTCTGTAACATTCCTGGGAAATCTGTGTGCAGAGAGGTTTGTTTCTTTGAAGAACAAGGCTCTAAACAGCAGCTGAGACCCTCCAGCTCTTTGCCAGGTAAAACTCATACCCCCACATGTCAGGAGAGCGGAGGAAAGCCTACTGTCCTGGCTGCCTCCTGGCATTGCAAGCCAAAAGCCTATCTAGTATAATAAACTCATCTCAACCTGTTCTCCATCTTTCCTGTCAGCCTTAAAAGAAGATTTCCTGAATGACCCCCTGGTAGGGAAGAAGACAGACCAACTGGGGCTGCCTCAGACGCTGCAGCAGGAATTTTCACTCATCAATGTGCAGATCCGAAATGTCAACGTGGAGGTAGAGAGTTTCCTTTTGCTGGTTTGTTGGGAGGGGATGGGGGCTGGCTGGCTCATCAGAGCTTTTGGAGGGGAACCTTTCTTGCTGCAGTAACTGCTGCCTGTAAACAAGGTTTATTTTGAGCTGTAGTGATCCTCTTGGACAGGGGTGGTAGGAAAGAGGATAATCCCAGACAGTGGAAGCAAGGGAAGTGTTTCAGCACAGTAAGTGCACTGGCGCTGGTCCTGAGAAGGCTGGACGGTATTTTCCTCTTGGCCTGGTCTGTGGAGTGGACAGTAACTTGCTGCATTATGTGCAGCTGATCTCATTTTGAGTGTTTCTGAACCTGATCTACTGGGTCTTCCCTATCCTGTGCTTTCTCCCTTGGTTTTGGCATCTCTCGGGGGGAAGGAGGGGTGCTGCTGTCAGTGTGCCCTTTAGAACAGCGTGACTGACTTACAGGTGTGCAGAGGAGTCAGCCCCTCAATATGAATGTAAGTCACTGTAAGTTTCCAGGTCCTTGGAGATGTAACTACAGAGTGATTGCTTTTCCTCATGCAGATGGATGCGGTGAGTCGTAGTTGCACGGTGTCGGTGCACTGCGGCAACCACAGAGTCAGGATGCTGGTGATGTTCCCTGTCCAGTATCCCAATAATGCTGCACCGTCCTTCCAGTTCATCAACCCGACCTCCATCACTGCCCCAATGAAGGCAAAACTGCTCAAGGTGTGTGGGGAGTGTACGCTGTCTTTATAAATATACAAATGCCGGGCACTTGATGGCTAGATTACTGATGTAATTAATCATCTGACCTTGCTGAAGACACAGAATCATGGGTTGGAAGGGACCATAAAGCCCACCCAGTCCCACCCCCTGCCCTGGGCAGGGACCCTTCCCACCAGACCAGGTTGCTCAAAGCCCTGTCCAACCTGGCCTTGAACCTCTCCAGGGATAGGGCAGCCACAGTGTCTCTGGGCAACATGGGCCAGGTTCTCATCACCCTCACACCAAAGATTTTCTTCATGAGATCTCATCTCAGTCTCCCCTCTTTCAGTGTAAAACCCTTCCCCCTCATCCTATGGCTCCTCTCCCTGATCAAGAATCCCTCCCCATCTCTCCTGTAGGCTCCCTTTAGGGACTGGAAGCCTGTTATAAGGTCTCCCTGGAACCTCCTCTTCTCCAGATTTTTCTCCATACCACAGGTCACTTTGAACTGATACATTGTGGAGCTCCCAGGGTGAGGTTTTTGTTGGCCTTGCAGCCCAGCATTTGTCCTTTTCTACTGGTGCTTTTTAAACATGTGTTCTTCACTCAACTCTGTTCCCATGTGTTGTGTTTTGCCTGAGGTTCCCTAACATCCTTCTCCTCATGCAGTTTTCCCCAACCTAATAATAGACAAAATCACCAGTGAAGCATCCAGTTGCGGAAAGATAATATTTTTGAGCTGGGATGCCGCTTCCTGCTCTCCTGCACAAGCTCATTTAAAAATGAGGAGACTTTTTTTACATGGAATCACAGCATTGTCAGAGTTGGAAGGAACCTCTAGAGGTCATCTAGTCCAACTCCCCAGCCAAAGCAGGTTTGCCTAGAGCACATTACTCAGGACTGCATCCAGAGGGGTCTTGAAGGCCTCCAGAGAAGGGAACTCCACAGCCCCCTGGGCAGCTTTTCCAGGGCTCTGTCACCCTCATGCATATCGTATTTGAATGCAACTTCCTGTGTTCCAGCTTGTGCCCATTGTCCCTTGTCCTGGTACTGGGAACCACTGGAAAGAGTCTGGCCCCATCCTCCTTCAACCCACCCTTCAGATACTTGTCAGCATTAGTAAGGTCTCCCCTCAGCCTTCTCTTCTCCAGGCTGAAGAGTCCCAGCTCTCTCAGCCTTTCCTCATGAGGCTGAGACAGGCTCATTCCAGATGAGGTGTGTGATCATCTGGTGTGGTATGTTCCTATTGCTGATGAAATCCCTTCCCCAGCAGTAAGTTGATGGATCAATTTGCCTTTCTTCCTGAAAAAAAAATCCAATCACCTGATGCAATTTGCCACAAACTGATATGGGCTACAGTAGTACAAAAGCCCAGATCCTGGCTCAGTGTGCTGGATCTAGGTGAACCTGGAAAGCTCAGAGCTGTTCCTCAAAGCAGACAACACACCAGTGGGCCAGTGTGGTTCCAGTGGGTGTCGATGTCTTTGGCCTATCTGGATTCTGGCATTTCAGTTGTTCTGCAGACAAAAAAAAGGATACAGGGAAGGTGTCGATGTAATCATGGTTCAAGCTGCATCTTGTATGTATTCCAGATACTGAAAGACACTTCTCTGCAGAAAGTGAAGCGGAACCAGAGCTGCCTGGAGCCCTGCCTGCGTCAGCTGGTCTCCTGGCTGGAGTCTGCCGTGGTACGGAGAACTGCATGGGCTTTTTGCCGTAGTTTGTTGCCACGTCTGCAGTGAGGGTCTGGCCTCATTAGACGTGTAAATAGACCCCTGTGACTGGCCATTATGTTGGTGTAAGCGCTTCTGGTTCATGGTGAAGAAAACTGAGCGGACAATTAGATGTTTTATTTCTGAAAATCAGGCCCTGAAGGTTTTCTGCTTTGGGGAGCTCTGCGTGCTCACTGAGGCTCAGGTTAGCAGGAATGGCTGGGGGTTGGAGTGTCTTAACGGTGCGTGGTAGCTCCCTGGCACTGGGTACATCTCACTGAGTGCCAGGGCATGATTTTCATCCGTGAGGGGAAACAAGAGGCCTCAGGGAGCTGATGGGTTCATTCTTGTCTGCAAGGCAGTGGCAGATGTCTTTACATTCTCAGTTCTAGTCAGAGATTCTGCTAGTCCTATTCTAGGGTCTTTGTTTTCTTCCCTTGGGGAAAAAAAAAACCAAAAGCTGTGAAAGTCTGTCTTCTCTGCAGGCTTGTGCTGAGGTTCCGCAGGGATAATACTGCAGATAATCCAAGTCACACTCTGCCCTGAGCTGAGATCTGGGATACCTTCTCAGCATCCCAGTGTCAGGTCTATGTGTGGGTGAAGTGTGCTGGAGTGGGTGTTTTTAGCATTCAGGAAGAGACTGGGGGGGTCTCTCAGGTTTTGTCTAAGAGATATTTTGTTTATTCATCACAAATAAAGGGTTTGGGGTTTTTATTAACATGGAAAGGATTAATTCTGTTGGGTTTCAGCAATAATGTTGTAAGAGCCAGAACTTTCTCCATTGTACAGAAATCTGATGAGCTGCTGCCTTTAAATCTGTATGCTTTATACTCTGTATGCAAATAAATGCAGATTTCTTCCAAAATTCCTATGGATAGGCCTGAGGTCCCCCAGTATTTTCTACAGCCTGCCTTTCTCAAGACTCCCAACCTGCATTTGGCACCCCACAGTTCTGTAGGGTTCCTATTTGAGGAGACTTTGTCTCCCTTGCATCATTGAGCTATCTGGTTTAGCTCAGCTCCCTGTCTTGAGAGTCCTGTCCAGAGTCTGAAGGTTGGATTTTCCATATAGTTCCCCACTGTTTCACCCCAAGCTAAGCTATGCATTTCAGCACAGCTACAGTGAGAGAGAAATCTCTGGACAAGCAGCCAGAGAAGCCCTTTCCTCGAAGGTGAATGTGCTTTTGAGTGCCTTTGCAGCCAGAGAAGTAACCTCTGCTCTGGCTCCAAGGACAACCACCTTCCGTGGGGCTGTGTGGTGCTGCGGTGCCCAGTTCTCCAGCTGGGTTTCCGTTCTGTGGCAGCAGGAGTGTGACTTTGGCTGCCTTCTGTTTCAGAACCAAGAGGACAGCACGTCCAGCAATCCATACGCTCTGTCAAACTCCGTAACACCCCCCTTGCCCACCTTTGCCCGGGTCTCCAATGCCTATGGCTCCTACCAGGACTCCAACATCCCATTTCCACGGACCTCTGGAGCCAGATTCTGTGGCGCAGGTTAGCCCCATCACTGATACGTTACAGCTACCGGGGGAACTGCCCTCTTAATGTCTCAGGGAACACTTGCCTCTGAACAAGATGAGGCTTCAGTCACTGCAATGAGTAAGATGCGGTATTAAAGTAGCAATTTTATAATTGTGTACGTACTGAGGCTAGTTAGCAAATGTTTGCAGGTGGTGTTGCATGTGGGATTTTAGGATATGGAAATTCAGGGTTAGTTGAAGAAATGGCCTTTGGCTTGTGTATTCCAAAGACAGACCTTTTGCAGAAGACTGGGGATAGCTATTTTCCTTGCCTGGTTCTCTCCTACCAGCATCAAACTGCTGGATGTATTCTGGCTCTGACGAAAATACTGTGATTTAGGATTGACTTTAGCCCTCACTGAAGCCATATTCTTTTTACTAACCACTCTTTTTTCTCGTTCTGCATCCTTTCTGTTGTCAAAATAGCTTTCCCCAGGTCACAGGGGAACTTCTCCTAAATTGGAGGAGGGATACAGTCATGTTCAGGTTTCTAGAAGAGCGTGCAGTGCAGAGATCACCCTTAGAAAACAGGCTAAGGTCTCAGGAAGAGCTGCTAAGTTCCACTGAGCTGTTTCAGATGCAAACTTGCTTCTTCTGGACCTCCCAGTTTGAGAGTGTTTTGAAAGCTGCTTTTCATACAGGCATCACTGAATTCCCTGCAAAAGTAAACCAGAGTAGTATTGTATTGAACAGGCTCTGTGTGAAACCTGCTAAGTCCTGAAGCTCTGGCAGGAGTGGGTGGCTGACGAAGCTCGAGATGCTAACAAATGGGGTGAGGTGTGCTTTGGTGAGAGAGTGCTTTGGAGGTGGCTTCAGATGGCTTGGGTTGTCGTTTTGAAGAGAAGAGTTGTACAAGCTGCAGTGGTTTCTCATCAGAGCTAACCATCTAAACGCTTTCCTCTGGAGTATCAAAGTTCTGGTGAAGAGTTAAAACATGAGTATGTGTTTGCTTATTTAATTTTACTGACTTCTCCAGCATCTGTAAGCCACTTGAGTCGGTGCTTTTAAGACAGTCATCTCAACAAAACATGCTCTTCAAAAGGTTTGCAGGGTGTAGATTTGGGTTGAGAAAATGAGATTGTCTACTTGTAGTTGAAAAGCTCTCAGAGTAGTGGATAGGCTACCCAGCCCCTTGACTCTGCCTGAAGCGACTGGGTTTCCCTGTATAAATCCTGGGTAGTCAGCTCCTCCCCGCATGATCTTTATGCCGTGCCCTGTCTCTGCAGGATACCTGGTGTACTTCACGAGACCCATGACCATGCACCGTGCAGTGTCCCCAACAGAGCCCACCCCTAGGTGAGTAGCCAGCCTCGAGTTTGCGGTGTTCTGCTATCACGGGCAGGAAGGCAGAAGAGTATCAAGTCCTACACTGGAGCTACTGACCTCGAGTGCTACCTGTGCCTGTGACACAGGGAGCCTGGTCCCTTGTGTCATTGTCCCTTGGCAGAGACCACTTCCTTCAACACACCTGGGATATATCTAGCAGCTTGGGTTAGTGGAGATGTCAGTGTGAGCCTCCAGGGCAATTTAGTGGATGAAGGCCCCTAACAGGGTGTTCTCTTGTTTCCAGGTCCCTGTCAGCTTTATCAGCATACCACAGCGGCCTCATCACCCCCATGAAGATCCGCACGGAGACTCCAGGCAACCTGCGTTTGTACAGTGGCAGTCCGACACGCAGCGAGAAAGAGCAGGTCTCCATTAGCTCCTTCTACTACAAGGAGAGGGTAAGTACCAGACCGAAAAGTCTTTCCCAACACTTCAGCTTTTGTGATCTGTACTCCTCTCATATAGCTGTGAGTATTGCTGGTAACAGGAGCTTCATATTCCCCTCAGGAAGGCACCCTTTTACAGGCAGCTCTGTAAAAAATGTCACATGGATTTATTGCCTATTAGTAACTTCTTTACTGATCCTCTCTAGTGTTTGACCTGCTTATCTTGATATCTCTCTAAACTGACCATCACAGCTTCCTTCAGTGCATTACACTATCTCCCTTGGCATTGCATAGGGTTAAACTCTCACACTTGCAAAGTTGTAGTCTCCAGATAAGTACATGTAGGCAGTTGTGCTTTTCTCAGTACTCCCTGATATCTAGAACTTGCAAAGAGTTGTGGCTTTCTGCAGCTCGTTGACAACCTTTCCTGAATTGTGGGGTAGATTGGATTATTTCTATTACAGTTGTCTCTTTCAGGGATATGTGCCTCTTTGGACTTCTTTTAAACAAAAATCATTCCTACATGATTCTCTAAAGATCTTCCAATCCCTGTACTTCTGGTTTAGGTGTAGGTCTTGCTGTCGTTGCTGTTCACAAACAAGGCTTTGGAGGAGAGTGGGGTTCTTTCCTTCTGGGATAGAGTGGGTGAGGAAGACCCCTTGGTAGTTATCTGGTGGCCATAGGGTAGCTCTGAAGCAGCTGAGTGCCCCAAGTGCAGTAATAGGCTTGCAAAAATATGGCAAGCTTCCACTGAGAGTTCAGGGCATCTGAGTAGTTTGCCCACTGTCCGTGTGGAGGGCACGCATCTGCTGCAGCTTCCAGGTACCCCAGGGAAAGCCAAGAACTCTCTGCACTCTGATGCAGCAGAGCTTGGGAACTCCTGTCCCAGGAGCAGTGGGAAAGGCTCTTGTCCTTCCTGGGGGCTGAAAGAGGTCTTAATTTTCCAGGATGTGACAGCGGATTCCCCTGTGTCCTGCTTATATGACATGAGTTAGTCATCATTACATCTACAAGCCTCTGTCCCCGTCACTAGCTTTGCCTGCCTATGGACACCAGAAGACTCTCAGAGTCCCCATCTGCTTCCCCCCGCCCCAAACCTGTTGTTTGGTTGGTGGTTTGTTTTTTTATGAGAAAATATCAGGAGAGTTTATTTAAGAGTTTATTTAAAGAGCTACCTCTGTCCTCCGTACCATGCTTGTCTCTGACACACAGCTCTCCCAGGTGACAGACAAGACTATCAATAACACGTGGAAGCAGCTTGGCGCAACGTTGTGTGACCCCTCTTCCCAGCCCTTGTATTGATGGCAAAAAGGTTTTTGTCAGGGGGGAAAGGAGTCGAGAGAACAAAGTGTGTGTGTGTCACGAGCCAGAGAAAATTCCTGTGCTCCCCTTCCCCTTGCCAAGCCATCCCCTTGCGGGCTGGGCTGGAAGAAGGGTAAGGGCCCTAGGAAGGAGCTAGTGCAAACATTCTTGCAGATTAAATAGTTTTAAGAAGGCCTCAGATACCTGTATCTCCCTTCAGCAAAGGTTTTCTGGTTCTTCAGAAGTTGATGCTGTGGCCTCTGTTAGATCAATTCTACATATTTTTAGGTCATTTAATTGTGAGGATTTTTAAAAGCCCAGACTCTGAGTTCTAGTTAGCCTCAGTGCTCTGAAGCTTGGATTTTATATTTGCCTTAAATAAAAATGGAAATTTTGGGCGTTCAACTCCCACATGACATAACTTCAGCCCCAAAACTGAATTTGTCAGTTATAACCAGGTGTTTAAATCCCATGTAGCAACAACTGGCATCACTACCCTTAGAAAGCAAATGGAATTTGTCCATTTCCAGACAGGAAGTAGGTCGTGTTCATGTAAAGGCAGGGGGGCTGCTGGACCCATCAGAGAACTCCTTAGTAAACAAAAATGAAACTAAACCTGGCACTGAGCCTTTCTGTGCTCTTTTCAATGTGTGTATTTATATATATACACACAGACACACACACAGTATATATACATCTTTCTCACTTTTTATTCACACATGTACACCCCTCCTTTCTTCCTCCCTCTTTTTCACTCAAAACCTTCCCACTAAAGAAGAGTAGTCAGCAGAAAGGAGAAGCTGTATCTATACCGTGGCAGTGCCAGCACTGTTTCAAAACTGGCTTTCTCTTAAAGAAGGTGCCGTGGGTGTGGATTTTTTCCCCCACAGTTAAAGGGTTGTGCCAATGGGGATCTGGGGACAGCTCAGCCTTGCCTGAGGGACAGCCATACACAGGGGTGGTGGCAGTGGTGTCCCCTTGCGTCCCATCAGGGAATTTGGCAGGGCGTGGGAACCACTGCTTCTCAGGACATCCTCAGGCTTTGCCTGGTGCCCACCTGGTTGAGACCTCTCAAACTCACAGCACATGGTGTCATGGGGTGGCAGCATCGGATGCCATCAGGAGGGCAGGACTTCCTAGAGGACTGAGCTTAGTTTTCCTTCTACAAATCGTTTTGTCCTTCTCTTGTGAAACCTGGTGGAGGAACATGTGGCACAAGGCTGTAGTCTCCCCTTGGCCCTGCAGCCAGCCCTGGGCTCCCTGTCTCTCCCAGCAGTGAAATGCAAAGGGAGGCAGAGGCTGAAGGCACGGCTGGTGGTCCTGACTGCCAGTCATCAGCTGAAAATACATGCAAAATGCATTGCACTCAACACAGTCCTATTCTTCCCCTTTTTATTGTGTTGACACTTCTAGAACTGTAACAGAACTTTATTTTTCTTTTTTCAAGTGAGTGCACAGTAATGTGCTTTGAGAGATTCCATGTCTTGTTGCTATAATACTGCACTGAGTACCTAAGGAAACGTCTGCGAGTTCCTAATGAAAGCCTACTTTGGAGCTATTCTGCATAGTCAGTCAGTGAATTCGATTGCTTGCTCAACCTGAATGAGTTCTTCAGCCCATAATGGCAATTTCCACAGGGCCCTGCCAAGTAGCAGGCTCTCTACATCCCTTCTAGTGTCCTGACATGTGGCTTTTATTCTTCAAAATGACAGCAAACAGTTACAGCAGGTTCCGGTGAATGATGTCCTGGAGGATGCTGGATGTTAGAGGGGGATGTTGAGGAAGCAGGGGTGGTTTTTTGGCTTTCTATGCCAGGGCACTGGGCAGCTGTGTTAAAAATCATGCAGTTTGCATTTAGCTGCCTTCCTCTTCATCCAAGAGGAGTAAAACCGGTTAGAGTGGGAGTCTGGCACATGGGGCACTGGGGTGTTGTCCTCTGCTCTGCTGCCAGTTCATGGTGTGAATGAGGTCCCTTTGCTGCAGTTCAGTGCTTCTCTCAGTATCACCACTCCATGTGGCCCATCTGGGGTTGCTGCAGTCTCCCACCACGGCTGGCATGGGGCACAGGCACAGCAGCCCCGGCTTTGCCAGGGCCGTACGTGATGTTCTGCAGTACAGCCCTGCGTGGATGAAAGGGGGGATCTTGGTTTGCAACTGCTCATTGTGTAACAGAGCCATTGGGAAATGGTATCTTTAACTCTGCTGGTTCAGGGCACTTTTCATTTCAGTTTTATTTACCTTTGTCTTTAATTTTCTTGGTGTCTTTCTTCCCTTTTCCTGGGTGTAATGTTTTCACACACAGATGTCTCCTCGCTCTGCCCGGCGACGTTGGTCCATACAAGCAATTAACGACTTCCCGGTACTGTGCGCTGTGCTAATACTGTCCTTGATATAACCCTGTCTTCTGCCCAAGGGCCCAAGAATAAAATGCCACCTGCCTGCCTTTGAGTAACCTGCACAGAGGTGGGGCACTTGCCTGAGCTTAGAAAGAGTGAGTACATGTATAAGTGACCAGGAGCAGACGCTGGTTTGTGGGGTGCAAATACTCACCTACGAAAGTGCCTGTTTGGCCTATTTTAGTAGTCGGGAAAGGATGCCAAGGAGTAGTTTGAAGGGTAAGAAGTGATCCAGTCTCTAAGAAACAGAGAGTGCACAGCAGAGGAGCTGGATGATTCTTATGCAGCATCGACCAACTGGTGAGACTGACATTAAAGCACCTCATTTCTGAAGAAGCTAGAGGCTCGCTGGAGAGGGAGGCTCGCTGAAGAGCTGTGGAAGAAACAAACTGGTTGAGCTGCTGACTACTATGTCATCTCATTGAAATGAGTGCAATGCACTGTAAAGCCTTATTTCCTGGAGCAATAAATAGATTTTCTCCTTAATTCCTTGGAGCTGCTCCACCCTGCATTTAGCTGGGGTGGTTGCCCTTCCGGCCACCTTGGCAGGTTCTCCCTCCTCCTGGGTACCGGCCCTTCCAAGGCTTTGACAGTCCTTTCCCATTACTGAGGTCCACGTGTCACTCAAGCTTGAACATCGTTCATGTGAATGTCTTGATGGTATCAGCGTTGCTCAAGCTGTGCTGGAAATTTGGGCAATTACTAGCTCATCGCTCCTCTGCCAAACACAGCCAAAGCTTCAAAAACTCCATTTCAATTTAAAGATTATCTCTTTGGGTCTGTTTTTCTTAATGTCTTCGTGAACAACTGGTTTTTCACAGCTGCTGTCCTTCATGCTCTCCCTTCATAGGACAGCAGGGAATAAAATAGAATCCTGTAACACCTAATTTAACTTGGTATAATAGGATCAAGCCTTCCTAATTACAGCAGCTCTAAGACTATACTAGCAAATAATAGGTGAAAGAAACCAGAAGTAATTTACTTGACTCCATCAAGGCTTTTTGCAAAGAGCTAATAAAGAAATGTGAGCGGTGGAGGCAAGAAGTGTGAAGTTCTGTCTTGGATCAGGAACAAACTGAAAGAAAGAAAACCAAGCAAGGAACTTGCCAGCTTGTGGTGTGGCAAGTCGTGGTGCACAAAGGGCCACAGTTTAATTCCCTCACCACTGGTGTGGAAGGAGGTGCCAGTAGGGGTGTGATAAAGTTATAATTTTGTGTAACGTACACTTAAAAATGATCTGTGGATGAGTCCAAGCCTTGAAGGACTGGTTGTATGTGTGGATAACCTTTGGAAGAGGCTAATCACACTCGCTAAAGTGAAGGTGAAGACACAGACGTGCATGAAGAGGGGTGTGCATTATTTGTGCAGACCAGACACCTTCCCTCTGGAAGAAGAGGTCGATGTTTTCAGGGTGCTCAGGGAAGCAAGAGCTTAGCCAGTCTAGAAGAAGGAATAATTCTTCCTCCTTCCTAGGTAATGACTAGCCTCTGATTCAGATATGCCTCTGCTTCCTGCCAGGCACCAGCTATTAATTGATGGAAGCTATAAAGAAATATTCCTGCTGTGGGGCACTTGTTTCTAGAGGGCCTCAGATTTGTTAGCACCTTTGTGGAAGTCACCTGGTGCTTTGGGAGATAGTGGAAAATAGTAAATGTTGATGATTTTGAAGAGAAAATCCAGGCAGTGCTGCATGACCTGCATGGGGAGTTAATCTGCAGGCAGCTGTTCAGGATGAAGGAGCGTAGCTTTCTGCAGGGAGGCAGCAGTTTTTTAAATTTTCTTGAAAAAAAATAATAACATTGGAAGCAGCTTGAACCTGACTTTGAGCAGGTTTTAACTATTTGTTAAATGCCTTAGTGCATCTTAATCTTTGGCATCGAGCCTGTTCCCTTTTGTCCACGGCCTTTCCATTTGCCCTGCTGGCACCAGTTCATACCAGGAACCCTGAAACTGTGCATATGCTTCTGTGAAGCAGTCACTTGACCTTTCCCAGTGCCGCTTCCCAGCCCTGCCTGCCCGAGCGGGACCCAAAGACAGACTCCCCCAGCTGCTGGGCATCCTTTCCGAGCAGGCACGCCAGCCTCTGGTAACGACTGCTGCTGAGTACGCAGCAATGGTGGTTGCTACGAAGCAGCCGGTGGCTTATTCTTGGGCTGTCTGTTTCTACGTGTAACCCATTTATTGCCATCGTTTTCACCTCCGATTGCAGCAAATTGCAGCCTTGGGTATTGTAGTGCAGGTGCAGGCTGGCTTTTTTTAGTCGTTATTCAGTGCTGTTCCCCGCTGTCACCTCCAACCCCATGATTGTCATAAATGCTCTGGTCTCTTTCCTTCTGGTGCTCTGAGGAACTGATAAATCTTAATTTGCTATCACTGTACCTGTTTTCTTTCTTTTCTTCCTCTCCTTCAACTCTCAGGAGCAGCTGGGTAGATGCAGTTCCCCTTGGCATGGATTCTAGGCTGCAGAAAGAGCTAGAAATGTCAGGGGCAGTACAGAAGAGCTGTGTCTTGGACCTTCAGCTCTCAATAGTTAGCTTGGTGCTTGCATGTTGACTTCTGCTTCAGCTCCCACCCTTATGTTCCCTGCAACCCCTCCAGCCCCTTGGAAGAGATGTGTTTTCTCCTCCACCCTAACACCCCTGAGCCTCTGTGACACCTTGCTATGACACTACCAAGTAGTGAGAGCTTCTCCTGAGAGAAGAGGTGCAGCAGAAGGGAGAGAGGAACCTTGTGGTGGACCTTGGCTAGACAGACCTCAGCTAGAGCTCTCCTTATTAGTCCCTGTTAAAAGCACTCAAATGCTGCCTGGTGGAGAAGCTACTCCTGTAATTAATGCCAGCAAAAATTTGGTTCAAATTAGAGCTTTTGCCGTCAATGGCAATGAGCTTTACCTCATCTGTGATGGCTCCCATACTTCTGATAGGTTTTCTGTTCTGATGCTTTGTTGCTGTAGCTGAGGCAAACCTGAATTGCCAAAACCCCAGACATGTTTAACGGTGACTCTGTGTGGCTTTATGAATTTCTTCTGTCAGGGGCAGGAAGTAGCACTCGTGGAAGAATAGTACCGGCAGGGCATATGGCCATCAACTGACTCTCCTCCAGCAGCTGCACCACTAAAGAATGAGGGCTTCCCTTTTTGCCAGTAGATAGGCAATGCTGAGAGGAAGGAAACAGGACAATTGCCTTGTGAGTTCCAAGTTTTCTGGGGGTTTTGAAACACTTAGTGTCTTCATTTGTCTGGTGATACACTAACAGCGAGCGGTGGAAACCATTCGTGGGATCTCTCTTCCATTCTCATCCTCATTTGTTGTCATTCCTTCTCAAAAAAACAAAAAAAAAAGTGACTGAATTACCTGTGGCAAGTGATGTATGTTGTCCATGTTTCTAGTCCTTGAAATGCCTGTTGGGAGGCTCCTTCAGTCCGCTCCTGCAGAGGGCAGGAGCAGGTTGAATCTGTTCCTGGTGACGGGGCAGTGAACCTGCCTCTGTCAGAGGTAACCCTTCATCAGCTGTGAGTCCTGGGGGCTTACAGATGGTCAGGAGGTGGCAAGCTGCTCTTCAAATTACCTGCCAAGCTCTAGAAACCCTTCATGATAGACCTGCAGAATGGGGTTCTGCATCTGCAAGCCTGGCTTCACACGCCTGCTCAGACACAGCACAAGCAACAGCTTTTGGTGGGTCAACATTGTGAGAAACCTGGTAGCCCTTCCAGGATGAGTGCTTGAGCTGTTGCCCTGATGGCACGTTGTGCTGGGGCTCTGAAGTATCGGAAGTATCTGCTCAAGTATCGGTTTTGGCAGCATCAGCAGCTCCTGGGTGCACCCAGGACACAGCATTTGGCCACCCTGTTGAGGAATGAGGTACAGGTGCCACTGTTGTTTGGGAACCTTGCTGTAATACAGGCCACAGCCTTCAGCACAGCAAGGGTAGGTGTTTTAGGTGTTATTAAAAGATGAATTGTCTGCCCAAGGGTAAGAGAGCCAGAGCTGGTCCAGACAAGCATCTGGATTAGGAACTGATGAGCTGAAGAGGGTTTGGTCTCCCATCCCACCACATTCTAGCCACCTTCCTTAGTGCTTCTCAGCTTTAGAGTGATGTAGGAGAGAAATAATACAGGCTAGTTCTGCTTGGGTCAATTGGGCCTTGAGGGAATGTGGTGGAGAACAGATTCATGCCCTGCTCAGCCAGCTTGTCCAAAACACAGAACGCTGGCGGCCCCGTTTCCACCAGCATTTAGCACCTCTGCACGGTGGGCCAGTATGCACCCTTTGCATCACTTTAGTCTAGGGAGTAGTGGAAGGACAGGGGAACTGTGGTGATGTCCGAGGCAGCCCTGGAAACACCCTTCTTCATCTCCTTCCAATCTGAAGAACCTTCTTCACTTACTGTCAAGCCCATGCTTGAGCCTTGGCCACCCAGCGTCCAGAGTGACTTCAGGAGCAGGTCTTTTTTGCTTCTTGGGACATGGCATTATGCTCAGTGTAGCAGGACCTCCTCAGCCCATTGGCTTCCGCTTGTGCCAGGCAGGCAGTGAAGGAGAAATTAATTTCTTAAAGTTCTTAGGGTTTTTTTGAAGTGCATTTTGTGTCTCTGATAAGCCTGCCCAGGTTCTCCAAGGGCTGTATGATCATGGTCAAAGGCAGTTTGGTGCCCAGCCAACAGAGCTGGCTTCACAGTGGAGGTGACCCTGCTTGAAGGTCCAAGTCCTGCCCAGCCTGCTCTTTAGGAGCACTAAGGGCTGCTTTGCTGGCCCCTTCAAAGGTACTGCTCTCCTTCAGTGTAGAAAGCCCCCAAGAAGTGCCTCAGGAGACTCTCCATAGATCAGTGTGACCAGGAGACACTTCTGTGGCAGTGAGGGGACACGCCACAGGGGAGCAGCATTGCAGAGCCTCCTTTCCTGCACTCCCAAGTCCAGCCGGTGCTTCCCTCACTGGAGCTCCAGTGCCTTCTGCCTATCATTCTCCTGCACATCCTCCTGTCCCTCCTCCTCACCCTTGTGGAGCAAGGAGCTGGAAGAGGCCAGGATACCACTCAAATGCTCTCCGGTGTGTCATACTGCCAAGGTAGCTTTATGCAGCTTGGCCTTAAAATTGTCTGTGTCTATTACCAGGAGTATTTGAGAGTTTTGGCTTCTTGGTTTTGTACCCTTGTGTTGATTCCTCTCCTTTCTTCTCCCCAACCCCTCTTATGTCCTGAGCCAGCCAGAAGTAGCTGGGAACACGGTAGGATCCTTGCTAGGAAAACTTGGGCCCAGCTATATCATCCGCCAGTTGTTTGGTGGAAGCTGTTGATAAAGCAGGAGGTGGGAGTCCTGTCCTGGCGCTGAAGAGAGGGGTACTCAAGCCCTGAAAGGAGAGACCAAAAGAGACAGTCTGGAGCTCTCTGCTGGTCCTGAAGCTAAGGACAAGCAGAAACTGCCTCCCATTGATGTTGGCTGAAGTCAGCGGTGGTCTGTGTGCAGAGGGTTCCCAGAGCAGACCTCTAACAAGAGTGATAATTGAACTGTCCTCCTGCCCAAGCTGCCCAGGTTTGATCAGCATCCCGATGCTGATTTGTTCTCGTAGTGGCTTTCACAAGGGAACTCACAAAATCCTTTTTGAGTGAGTTTGACCTTAAGCTCGCTGCCTTGACCTGCTTTTCACTTCCTACAGATGGAGATGCTTGTTCTCCTGGGCATGTCGTGGATGTTTTCCAGGGTAACACAGAGCCTTCCGAAAGGCAGGTTTGGGCGCTGCTTGCTTTATTCCTGACCCTAGTGCTTTGTTCCCTGGCCCGAGAAGCCTGCTGTCCTCCTCCCTGATAACACACTGCCCTTCGTTCTACAGAAATCCAGGAGGTGGAAAAGTAAACGAGAAGGGACAGATTCCAACAACCGACCCATCAAAGCCGCTGGGAAAGTTATTATCCAAGATATTTCCTGCTTGCTGCCTGTCCACAAGCTGCTGGGGGAGCTCTACATGTGAGTATGGGCTGGAGTCCTTTCCCGAAGGAAAGCAGCTGCCGTTGGCACTGCTGTGCTTTAATCCTGACATCAGTCAGCACAGATCTTTAAATGTTTCTCTGCCTTCCTTCTCCGTTCTTGCCTTCCTACGTTTTTACCATGCCCCCCTCTGCCTGTGAGAAGGGACCCGTCTCCTATAAGTCTAAAAGGTGCAATAGGAGAAATTTGTGATGGTGTATTGTACACAGAAGTCAACCAGCGCTCCAGCATCACCACTGCACACCTTACAGGTTCAGGTTCTCGTCAGCTAAAGAGTGAAATTATCAGTATGAATTCTTTAAACTCCACACTTAAATGCCCAGGCTTAAAAATCCCAATAGATGCACGTTCTCATACTCTAAAACTGACACTAGCTCCTAAGGCTTTTTAATTTTGGCAGTATTTGGAGTACCCCATTCCCACGGAGACTCAGTTGTACCTGCCAGTCTCTGTACAGCAGGTTCTTTGGCTTTAGTGGAAATGATGGAGAAGGTCCTTGAGTTTTGGTTTGGTTCTTTTTTACAAGGGATATTTTTTTCCAAACTGTCTAATCAGATAGTTACCAAATCTCTGTTTCTGATTTTTTTCTTCCTTAGCTTTGTAGTACTGCCTGATCCTTTACAGCATTTCCAGTCTATGGACATTCAGGGAAAAAGGAAGCTTCCCTTCTTAAAGCAAGGGGAGAAAAATGATAGAAGAAATCTTTCTTCTCTCTTTTCTATATTATTATAAAGAATGTTCTTCATAAAGACCCATTGGACCTTTTTTCTTACTGTATGTCTTGTGTAAACAGCCTGACCCTTTTCCATTTGCTGTGAGATCTTAAACAGTGAAAGTGTTGAGTGTCCTGGGGAGGTTTATGATAAGCAGGAAAGCCCGTGTGGGTTTCACTGGCCCACCTAGCCAGCCTCTCTGAGACTCTCCACTGGGTGTGTTCTCCTACTGGGGAACAGGCTGAAGACCGGTCTGCTCCTCCACAGCAAACCACGCTGCGTCCCTCTGGGTCAGTGAGAGCAGCCCAGCAGGCTGAACAGGAACACAACCATTAAGGGGTGGCACCACCTTCTAGGGAGAAGAGTGAATCTTGGCTTGGTGATATCCTGGCACAGGTTTGGTCCTGTATCTCATTGGAAGCGGCACATCTTGGGATCAATCCCAGCTAGTTTGGAGCTGGGCTTGATTTGCTGTGTTAGGGAAGGTGAATAGTGGGAGTTGCCAGAAGGATGGCAGTGATCCCCAAATAATAGGGGAGGAAGGGAATGGATCCTGTCCATGCTCACAGGCTGGTGTTGATCTGGAAGTTCTGGGTTACTTACTGCTGCCAGTACCACTCTCCCCCCATTTCTCCACTTTTGTAAGTAGGTGGATAGTAGGATCTGCCTACCAGATCTGATCTCCTTTCTTTTTAGACTTAACGTGAATAATATCCAGGAGACTTGCCAGAAGAACGCTGCCTCAGCCCTGGCTGTTGGACGGAGGGACCTCGTACAGGTATTTCACCGAATCAGTCCTCTTCCTTGCCGTGCTGTGCTACCTTCAAATAGCTTCTGCTGTCACCGTGTAACCCAACAGCCAGCTGGGCTCCGGGGACTCAGCGGTTGGCCAACTGGGGCCTGTGGAACAGCCAGGGAGGTGGTCTCTTGGCATCCAGAGATTCCTTCACTGGGCTGCAAGCAGGTTGTGTTATGGCCTGTTGCCAAAATGAGCGAAGCACATTTTTCCAGGGCATTCCTGCAGGAAAAGAAAGGAGCGCGGCCTACTTTGGAGTCAGCAAATGGAGTAACTGTGCACACAGCGGCCTGGCTGCTCTCAGCGTTTTGATGGTGGCTTTTGTCTAATTGATGTAGTGGGTCATGTTGTTCAGTGTTCACCTGCTCTGGCTCTGGGTGCTAACTGCAGCCAGCTTCTCCCCAGGAGAGTTCTAAGCTCTAGAAAGCTGGCAGCTTCCCTTCAGCTAGCAACAGGAGAAAAATGGCTATCTTGACCCATCCTTTTCCATGTGATTGGTCCATCACAACAGGCAGAACATTTTGCAGGATGGAGGGGTGCCTGGGAGCGGGCTGGCACTGCTGGAGGAGCCTGTGCCTCTTTCCTGAGCACTTGGCTTTGCCTAGACCTGGGCAGGGAACCTGTGTAGGCTCATGTGGTCTAAGCAGAAGCAAACTCAAGCTGTTGTTTTGATTCTCGGTGGGTTCTGCTAGACCAGAGAGAGAAGGTAGATCTAGTTTCCCTTTGTCTGTGCTTCATCTTGCTGCCTGTTTTGCCCATGTTGGACCAGAGCTTGGATGGAGTAACTTCAGCAAGATTTCTGTGAGATACCTCTGTTCCTTGCCTTTTTTTTCCCTGTCCCATGGAACTCTAGCCTGTATTGCAACATTTTTTCTTTACTTTTCTGTGTTGGCAGCTCTAATTTCTGCTGTCTTTCCACTGCCACAATCCTTTTCCTTTCCTGCTCTTTTCTTCATGCCAAACAAGGAGCTTTGCTTTCCCCTAGAATATTCTAATTGTCCCATTTCAAAAGGCACAGCAGGAAAAAAGACGGTCTTAGGTCTGCCTGGTGACTGAAAACATGAAACCATTTTCAGAGTAGAGAGTGATAAATGAAGGAGAAGTTTCATGTGAAATAGTTAAACTGTTGGAGTAGAAATGGCAAACTGTACTCCTGTCTGCGCTGGGCTGTGCTGGGAGAACAGAGGTATTCAGTGATGCCTGAGCTAATCAAAAGATACTTCTCATGCAAGTAATGATTCACCAGTAAACTTCCTGCCACCAGGCATCTCTGAACCCAAGAACTGCCTCAAATTTAAGGCCTTTTAAGGTTTGTGAATATAAAATGCACTAATAGGTCTGTTAAGTTACCCTGACAGGTCTGTGAGAATGTAGACCTGCTTCTAGGAGGGGATAAGAAAATAAAAAGCAAGCTCCATTATTATCTGTCTGTGAGTGAGTTTGTGCACACCTATGCCCTGGGAGTGTGATTATTTCTAATTGTAACTTTGATGCTTTTCCTTCCTGTCTGCCAGGTTTGGTCACTGGCCATGGTAGCCACTGATCTCTGTCTCGGACCGAAGTCTGACCCAGATTTGGAGATACCTTGGGCACAACATCCATTTGGCCGTCAATTACTGGAGTCCTTGTAAGTGTCTGAGTGCTGGGGAGGGGCTGTGGAATGTTTGCTGAAGCAGAGCCCTCCATAACTATGTACGTTGTACAGCATCTTTTCAGGCTTGGAATCGTGCTGCAGCCTGTAATTTTTCCTCTCTCAAGCCCAAGGTGCCTCAAGGGGAGCTGTGACTGTTTTTGTGACATGCAGGAGGCAGCATTTGGCCTCCTGTCGAGTACCCACCTCCTCTTGGGCTAATGTTGAGCAATAGGCCGGGCGCAGTGGGAGCTCTGCCTCCCAGCCTGCCCACGATGCCCGACTGGGAGATTCTGGTTTTCTGCTCCCTACCTCCTAAATGAGTGTCTTGGTGCTGCTTATTTATTATTCACCTTTCAAATTCACTGCTGCCAGTTGCTGGGAAATTGCTCCACTGGTCTCAAAGCCAGGTGTTGGCTGCAGATGTTCTCCTGCCAGTGAATCTGTTCAGGAGGGGACATAATCAGTAATTGATATTATCTGTCGATATACCCTAGTTGGAGGTGCAGGATCTGTGGTGTACTTTGAGTACGATTGCTTAACCTAGCTCTTTCCTAATGGCAGCAATGGGAGGGGAGGACAGGTAGGTCTTCATCACTCTGGGTCTTCAGAACAATCCAGAAACTTCACAGCCCTCCAGAAAACCTGTGGTGGAGTTTTGCCTCATGATCTAGATGTGGGATAATTGCATCTAGAGGGTTTTGTCCAAAAGACATCCTGGCTGGGGGTGAGTCTAATGGCTCCAGCTTTACATCCAGTTCAGATCAGCTCTGTGGATGTTGTTCCTGAAGCTGCACAAACTTGAGACAATTGGGCCGTGAGCACTGCTGGATTCCCAGAGCTCCCATCTTTCTCCCACCTGTGAGGCCACCGGTATTTTCAGGAGGAGGACTTGGCTCCTCAAAGGTGTGATGGAAAAGAACCCAGTCCCACAGAGCACTTGTGCCTCCCGTGGGCAGGAACGGGACCCAAATCCATTGATGCAACAACCATTCGAAATTGGTTGTCCTGGAGCCTTAATGCTTTTGCCATTGAATTCTGCCAGGTCTCTCACTGTCTGTCCTTCCTGTTCCCCAGGCTGGCTCATTACTCGCAGCTCCATGATGTGCAGACCCTGGCCATGCTCTGCAGTGTGTTTGAAGCCCAGTCCAGGCTACAGGGATGCCCAAATTCCTATGGCCCCTTTCCTCAGCGTGCCTCCAACCTAGCCTCTCACAGCCGATACGTAAGATCACCGTTTCTTCCTCATTTGTCTTGCATATCTTTGAACATCTCTCATATAGATGACATGGTTTCCTTTTCTTTCCCCCTCCACAGCCTAGCTTTACTTCCTCTGGCTCTTGTTCCAGCATGTCAGATCCTGGACTTGGCACCGGAGGCTGGAGCATAGGTACTGACATCTGGGGAGTACAGAGAGGAACCTGCCTCCCTTCTGGCCTAGGTTTTAGGTGGAAAGCAGGGAGTTAGTACTCGCTGTGATGGCAGATGTGCTCTGCCAGAGCATCTCCCTGGGATTTGGCCACGGTGACGTCACTTCAGGGCTGGAAGTGAGCAGGGTTTGCAGTGACCATGTCAGTGCTCCCACAGTCCTGCCCCTGCTGACTCTGTAGCATCCTGTCCCACTGGAAAAACTCTTACAAACACCTGAGACAAACAGAGCTGGCCCCCTGGATTGCAGGCTAACTGACAGCCGAGAGCTCCCACTGCCACCTTCTCCAGCTGGACACAAGCAAAGAGAGAGACCAGTTTGTCCTAGTTTGTTTCCACCCTGGCTATAGCAAGCCCTCAGGGTGACTGCTTCCATGCTGCCTCATGCCATGGACTTTCCTCAGCACTTGGCATGGTTTGACGGAGTTATCCATGACTACTCCTCCTGGTGATTCCCTTGTCCTTCTTGTTGCCAGGATCAGCTGTTCCATCACCTTCCCAGGGATGGAGGTCGGGCTGACTGGCCCGCAGTTCCCTGCATCCCCAGCCTTGTCCTTTGTTTGAAGACAGGAGTGACATTTGCTTTCCTCCAGTCCTCAGCCACCTCTCCCAATCACTGTCACCCTGCAGCAGTTATCAAGAGCAGCCTTGCAATGTCATCAGCCATCTAATTCCATAGGGTTCAGGGAAAAAAAAGCAATGCTGTGCTTTCTCCGTCACTGGAAAACCAGCAGCAGTGGGGAAGGCTGGGTACTCAGTGCCTTGAATGCCCACAGATCTAAGGATGCTTTCTGCAGAGCTGCGGAGGTGTCAAAGACAAGTGGGTCCTAAGGGCTCTGGTGTCAGTTGAGGCTGTTGGCTGATTCCTGGTGATACATAAGGCCTGGGGCAGCATCAGCGCTTTTAGCACCAAAGCTGGCTGTAGCTTTTCAGGTGCTGTTATCAGGGCTTCTGATAACAAGAGAGGGGAGAGGGAGAACAGGGGTTAATGAGCTGATGTTGTCTTTGTAGCGGTTATTAGGAGTCTTATCCCTGTCCCCAGGGCAGTGCCTTACCTACTGAGGCCCCTTTACCTAACCACAGCTTGGGGGTGGGAGTCCTCCCTCTCTAGGAAACGGGAGCCCAGGCCTGCCAGGGACAGCATTCCCAAGCAAATGCCATGGGATCGATTCCCTGGATAATTTTTGTCTAAACTGTGAGGCAAAAGCGCCGTTCCTCTCACCAGAAGTGCATCAGAAGCACTTGGCAAGGAGAGGCTGGCACTTTGTTTTCTGAGGGAAGGCAGTGCTCGTAAGGCCACAGAAGGTGGTACCGCCGTGTCTTAGGGAGAAAAACTGGGTGTGCCAATTTGTGGCCTTCCATTTCTCCTTCCCCACCCCACTTTTGAGGCAGTTGTGCTTGTGAGCGCTCTGTTCCCCGAGGTATGCTCAGGACTTTTTGCCACTTGCAGCAAACAAAGACACGGAACAGGCCTCCACGCCCTGGTGCGAATCTTCTCCGGACGATTTCCGCTACGGAAACCTGATGTATCCCGATCATCGGGAGCGCGAGAAAGACCAGCATGAGAAAAACAAAAGGTAGGTTTTGGCATGTTTCAGGGGGTGCTCAGGGACTCATGAGTCTGTAGCCAACTCAGCTGGAACTCAATAGCCAGGTCTCTGTGGGTGCTGCAAAGTAGCCCCCCTGCTCCTAGACCTTTTCATTCAGCTAGTCCCTTGGACAATCGTGGAATGGTTTAGGTTTCAAGGGACCTTAAAGATCATCCAGTCCCACTCCCTGCCATGGGCAGGGACACCTCCCACCAGACCAATCTGCTCAAAGTCCAATCCAACCTGGCCTTGAACCCCTCCAGGGATGGGGCAGCCACAGCTTCTCTGGGCAACCTGGTCCAGGGTCTCACAACCCTCACACCAAAGCATTTCTGCCTGAGATCTCATCTCAATTTCCCCTCTTTCAGTGTGAAACCATTCCTCCTTGTCCCATTTCTCTCTTCCCTGATCAAGAGGCCCTCCCCAGATTTCCTGGAGCCCCCTTAGGGATTGGAAGGGGCTCTAAGGGTTTCCCCAGAGCCTTCTCCAGCCAAACCTCCCCAACTCAGCCTGTCCTCGCAGTGTCTCCGTGGCTTCCTCTGGCCTTTTTTTGTTCTTGTGCTGACAACTCCAAGTCTGGATATAGTACTCCAGGTGGGGTCTCTCCAGAGCAGAGCAGAGGGGTAGAATCTCCTCCCTCAATCTGATTCATGCTGGAGATCAACTGTTGGGATTGCATATGATAAATCTGTAAGTGGCCATGGTGGGGGTCCCAGAGGGTAACCCCCCCATTTGTCATACCCTTGAGTGTAGAACAAGTGAAAACTGGACCAGTCAGCATCCAGCAGCATTTCATCAGCACATAGAAAGTGATCTGCTGTTCTTGTAGCCACATGAGCTGGTGGCGTAGCCATCCCTGAGAAGAGAATTGCAACCAGAGGCACTGTGAGTCAGTCAGGTGGATGACAACCCTCTTTGTTCCTCTAGGCTCCTGGATCCTGCCAACACTCAGCAATTTGATGACTTTAAGAAGTGCTATGGAGAAATCCTTTATCGCTGGGGCCTGCGAGAGAAACGGGCTGAGGTTCTGAAGTTTGTCTCTTGTCCTCCTGACCCCCACAAAGGAATTGGTGAGTCCTTGCTCCGTCTGCCCAGGCCGGAGTCACAGCTCTTCCTCAGGAGCTTAGGGATGAAGTGTCGGTCGGTACACCCAGAAATGAGCTCTGCCAGCGAACAGGTTTAGCTCCTTTGCAGCTCTGGTGGAGAGGAGGGTGGCAGATGTTGGTTTGAGGCCTTTGTAGACTTGTAGCATCTCTCCAGCAAAGCTGGAACTGCACATAATGCTGTGCTAGCGATGTCCAGTGATCTGTGCTGGTGGCTGGTCTTTATTACCTCTGAATAAGAGCAAGATCTCTGACCGAGGCTGAAATAGCCAAGTGGAACCTTTCTACCAAAATATTTTCAGCAGCATTAAGTGCCCCTTAATTAACTGCTGCTTAAGGACAGCTGCTCAAATGTCCTCTCCCTAGGCCTCTGGGAAAAGATGCACTTAATGTGAGAGGAGAGAAGCAGGTGGGACGTGCCAGACAAGCTGCAGTTGTCTCACCTTGTTACCAGGGACTCCTCCTGGGGGGTAGCTGGAGGGGAAATTGGTGACTTCAACCTCCCTGTGGCCAGCAGTCCCAAGACTGGCAGAGCACACATCCAGTGCAAGCCCAGATAAGAAAGAAAGGCCATTCTGGTTTGCTCTTAATTACACCTTGAAGAGCTGTGAGGCAGATGAGTACAGTGGGAAGCCTTCATCGCTGACATGACAGCCCGTGTCAGCATGTCCCCAGCCAAAAATCTGTCACGGGTTCCCAGCCGTCAGGGCAATTGGAGGGGCAGTCTGTGCCCTGGCTTGCTGGTTGCCCGTTTCTTTGCTCCCGTGTGGAGACCGCACTGAGACCTTGGTAAAATACTGTTCTCCCCCATGAAGGAAATTTGAGGCTGTGGATTTGGGGGACTCATCTGCTGAACAGGGGAGGCTTCCTTGTCCATGATGTGGACTGCGAGTGTGGGGAAACCCTGGCCCAGGTTGCTCATAGAAGCTGTGGCTGCCCCAGCCCTGGAGGGGTTCCAGGTCAGGCTGGACAGGGCTTTGAGCAACCTGGCCTGGTAGGAGATGTCTCTGCCCAGAGCAGGGGGTGGGACTGGGTGGGCTTTAAGGTCCCTTCCAACCCAAACCATTCCATGACTCTTCCAGCACTAACTGCCTTGCTCTCCCTTTCTTCCCTTGGCCCAGAGTTTGGGGTGTACTGCAGCCACTGTCGCAGCGAGGTGCGGGGCACCCAGTGTGCTATCTGCAAGGGCTTCACCTTCCAGTGCGCCATCTGCCACGTGGCCGTGCGGGGCTCCTCCAACTTCTGCCTCACCTGCGGACATGGGGGCCACACCAGCCATATGATGGAGTGGTTTCGCACCCAGGAGGTCTGTCCCACCGGCTGTGGCTGCCACTGCCTGCTGGAGAGCACCTTCTGAGCAGTCCTGGCAGCAGGACAACCCCGAACCAGGTTTCATATTTAATTCCCAAGCCATGGTGAACCAGCTTCTTCTCCGCAGTGTCCAGAGGAGATGGCACAGGGAGCTGAAGCAGGGCAGCGATGTGCTGCCGTGATGTTTACAGGTGCTTCCAGTATTCCTACACTGCCCAGGTTGCTTTTGGATCCATTTGACCAAACTCCCTGTGTCCATTGCTGGCGATGGATGCCAGACCAGAAGAAGTGGCTCTCTCCTGCAGGAGTGTGTGTGAATATTGGCCAGTCTCCATTGGGGTGAGGAGGTGGTGGAAAGCTCGTTTGGAAAGGGCTTGCCTGGCTGCAGCTGTAGTGTCTTTCCAGCTGCCTCGTTACGGGAGCTCAAAGTGAGCACAATAGTTGTCTTTGCACAGATGAGGCGGGAATAATTCGGAAGCAACAGTGAGCTCTGAAGGTGAACTGGAGACTGTGCTGGAAGAGCAAGTAGTCTGTGGGGCTGCACTCAGAGTGACTTTTTGAAGCAACAGGGTCCTTATTTTGAATGGCTGTTTACATGCTTTAATTACCCTCTCAACAGGCAGGAGTGAAATGTCATTTTTTCGGGATGATTTCCTAAATAGCTTCCCGCTGCCGGCACAGCCCCTGCCGCTGGCCTGAGGAGCGCATCAGTTGCTTTCTTCCAGCAGTTCCACTACCCTTACCCTCCAGGGGTCTGTGTCCTGCTCTGACCGGGTGACACAATGCACTTTAACTTGCCTGTCCCCTGCCCTGTCGGTGACGTCCTGGTGACTCGGGAGGGCCACCTGCCTTTTGAGCTTGGGATCCACGCGGTGCTTCCGTGGATCTGAGGGGCTTTGGGGGAAACTTACTGAGTTTAGGGGAGACCTCACTGAGACAACACAAGGAGGAGGCTTGCTCCACACAGCTCCTTCTGGCTGTTTTCTCCAGGCTCTATGGGGGGATTCAACAAATAATTTGAGGTTTGCTTGAGTGACGGGGCTCCTGAGCCAGGGAGGCAGCAGTTTCTATGGAGCAAAGAAAAAAAGGGGGGGTTTAGAAGGGTGGTGGGATTCACGGAGGTGAAAGGTTTGTGCCTTTTAGCCCTGTGGAGCTTGAGTTGGAGAATGTATCGGATCTGTTTGGGGCTGTTTAGGTGCAGGGGATGCTGCTGGATGCAGCCTGTGCTTCTCCTGAGCAGGCTTTAGCCCGAGCTTTGGTTTTGGGGCAAAAATGTATGGTCAGGAATGAGCCCACTGGAATCATCCCCGGCCCCCATCGCCTTCTCCTGCGCTTTGCCTGCTGAGCAGGGCCCGTGCCCAGTCCCACCCTTTGCTCTGACTCAGGCTGTGGGATCCTGCCGTGGAGTGAACAGATGGTGTATCTTAAAGGTGAAAACATTAAAATTATTTTTTTTAAGCACTGTTCTGATGGAACTTGGTGTCACTGTACTCGTCCTCCCTCCATGGGGAAGCTCTCCTTCCCAGCGTGGCACCCCACAGCCCTCTCCCTGCACCCAGAAGTGGGGGTCCAGCTCCGGAGACCTGTGCCCGCTGGGCAGCAGCAACCTGCGGTGGCTGAGGAGGGGTGGTCACCGGCTGCTGGCTGCACCCCCCACCCTGCCTCTCACAGCTCCTGCCTTCCTGGGGGGATGATGTGGCACCCTGAAGCCAGCCCGGCTCGGGAGCCCCCTGCAGGTCCTGATGCACCTCTTGCATAAACTAAGCCAGAGCAGCATCTTGAGCCTCCAAACCCCACTGTCCTGCAGTTCGAGGAGGGCCCCCAGGGCAGCGTCTGTGTGTGTCCCCCCACCAGAAATTAGGCAGGTCCTGCCCGGCGCCGTGGTGGCCCTCGGGCGAGGGTGCTCTGGGCTGGGAGCTGCAGGAAGAGGGCTTCCACCCTCCTCCTTCCTACGTGACAGCGGTTCAGCCGGGAAGCGTTCTCATTTCCATGCTGGAGTGCGCGCCCATAGGTTGGAAGGGAAAGGAGCCGTGTCATTTAGAGGTGGCAGAGTGATGGATGGTGGCATTTATGTGTGTTTATTACAGTTCATTACAGTCTATCTCCATAGTATCTGCATAACCTCCGAGGCGGAGGGTGGCTGGTGCTGCAGAGGAAGGCGGAAAAGCGCTTGCCGTGGCTGTTTGTGCAACCCCGCGGAGAGAAGGAGGTGGTGGAATTTCTTCCCCAGCCACTGCCGGCGTTTGTCTCACGCCCTGCAGCCCGTGCCGTGGCTGCTCTGGGAGCGGCCTTGCTCAGCCCAGCAGCACCTTACTGCCAGGAAACAGGAATGGCTTACTCTGCCCCGGCAAAGAGAGGAACGCACTGCTCTGTCTGCGTTCAGTAGTCCCCGTCTGCATAAAGGGTCAGAGATGGGGTGTGCGGCGGCACTGGTGACCCCACTGCCAGCCCCTTTGGCTGCTTCCCCCACCCCGGCTGCTCACCTTCCTTGCCCACCTTGCTCTTTGGAATAACTTTATCAAGTGCAAAAGATGCCAAATCCCATTCAATTTCAGGGGAGAGGAGGCAGGTCCCCTCAGCCAGCTCTAGGGACGCTGCCATGGTCAAGCCAGGCACCTTGGATCCAGCTGAAAGACAGCACTGTAGACCATGGTCTTTCCTGGGGAGAGGGGTAACACACACACACACACACCCTGCACTGCTTTCTGCTGGAGCAGGAACTAGGGGCCATCGAATTTAAACCAGTTTCTCCTTGCAGGAGAAACCCCTCAAGACAATTACCAGTGCCAGAGCTCTGCCAGGGCTCTGGGAGCCACCAGCTCCCTCCTGGATCCCTGCCCGTGAGGAGATGCCACCGCTCCATTGCAGAGGAGGGGGATGAGCATGGAGGGACTTTTGGGGTGACCCAGAGCCACTGCTCTGGCACGATGTTCTCCAGCTGCCAGCCGAGCGCGTCCCCAGGATGCTGCCAGCGTCAGCACTGGCTTTCCCAAGGGTGGCTGGAAGAGCGAGCTCCCACGATAAGCCCACGCTGTGCCCTCAAGGCCACTACCAGCTTCTTTAAGCCCTCCCCGTGCTGCGTGGGGCTGTGAGGAGGGTGCCCTCCCCGGCCCCCATGAGGCTCCCTAGGTGGGAACTGTGCCAGACCCCTGTCAGCGGGGTTAGAGATAAGAGCACTGATGGTATTGCAGGATAAAAACTTTCCCCTGTGGATGATGCTCCTCCTGGTGTCTCTCTCGCCCCCCTCTCTGGCCACAGCCCCATTAACCCAGCGCCAGGCTGGGCCAGTGCTGCAGGGCCCGATCCTGCCCAGAGCCCAGCGGCACATTCCTGCCCTCTCTCTCAGCGTCTGTCTCTCCGTCCATCTGTCTGGTGGGTAAAACCAGTTCAGGAGCTAATGAGCCAAAGCCGAGCCAAAGCCGTTTGGGTCAGGGCTGATCATCAACTGGCTCCACTCGCCCTGGGGTCTGGCACAGCATGGGGACAGGAACAGGGATGGTGCTCAGAGGGGTTGGCCATCATTGTCCTCCATAACCCATCTGTTGTCATTACAATGGTGTTGGCCACACAGCTCAGTCCCAGCACCATTCCTCACCCACTGAAACCAGTTCTTGGTGCACCCCTGCTCCAGGGGGTGACAGAGTCCCCCTGATCCCCCATCTCCATCCTCACCCCAGAGCTGGGTATCAGATCGCCCACCCAGGGGACACCCTTGTCCCTCACCTGGGGAACAGAGCCCCCCCACCACAGACCCCAGGAGCTGTCAGCACCCCTGTAACGAGTCGTCAGCTCAGAACGGGCTTACTGATGCTCCCCAAGCCCTGCTGCAGTCGAGGCTGGGGACATCAGCCCCTGCTGTGCCCAGGAGGGAACAGTAGCAGAGACCTACTGGTGCTGTGACGGGGAACCTGGAGCTGGTGGTGGCTGGGCTCCTCCCTGTCCTGAGCTGGGACCACCAGTGAGCCCACAAGGAACCTGGGCCATCACAGTGGCGTCTAGCCTGCCCTCCCTTCGCCCTCAGGTACCAGTCGGGGTGTGGATGGGAAGGGAAGGGAAGGAAATACCTTTCCTGGGTTTCACCAGCCCCTGGGGCTGCAGGGAGAGGCCAGAAAACCCACGGGACACCATGAGGGACACCCCACAGCGGAGATGGTGTGGGGGGCTCCTGGCCAGGCTAGGTCCCCTCTGTACCCAGCCATGGTGCCCAGACTAGGCACCTGTGGGGTCCAGGGTGCCCACCCGGTGGGGGTTGTGGGTGCAGCAGGCTCCAGCTCACCCGCCCACACCTCCGCCCCCACATGCACCCCAAAAACCCCTTAATCCTAGCCCAGGAGCCGCCCTGACGCCTCGAAAAGCTGCACTGGGGCTGAGCTCACCCACCGGCTCCAGTGAAACCCGCCTTTGCCACCACCTACACCCAGCGACACCATCGTGTGCCAGCGCGTGGCCTTGTGCTCAAGGGCGTCACCCCAGGGCGCCCCCACCCCCCCAATCCCAGTGGGTGTTTGGGGAGATTCCCCCCCAAAATGGGAAGAAGAGCTCCTTTTTCTCATCCTTTCTGATGTCTCTCTCTGTGATTCTCCGGGGGGGGTTGGGGTTGCTTACCCCCCCCCAGCCTGAGGTGCAGCCCACCCAGGCTAATTGCACGCATGAAATTTAATTAAATATTGAAACAAGCCTGCACACAGCCGGGGGGGACCATAGCGCCGCCTGGCAGGGATCACTGGGCTGCAGCGACCCCCAGAGGGACCCTCAGAGGGACCCCTGCTCTCTTGGGGGGGCTCTAATCAGGGACCGGGGGTCCCTCTGCCTTGGCCACCGCGGAGCTGGGTGGGGGGACAGCACCCTGGGAAGGATGCCATGTTCCCCCCCCACTTCCCCCTGGGGTATCCTGTAGCCCCCGTACTAACCCAAGGGGGCTCCTCCCCTTACCCCTCTGCCTTTGCTCTCACTCTCCAGCCCCACATGTGCCCCCACTCCCCTCACCCACTCACCCATGGGGGGCCCTTACTCCCGTCCCCTGGGTC
>VZTM01042031.1:78243-152269 GCA_013400555.1 Jacana jacana
GAGGTGCGGTCGCGCTGCGCGGAGGGCGCCTGTCTGGTCCGCTGTCGTCGTCGCCTCTACGACCTGAGCAGCTTCGTGCGGCTGCACCCCGGGGGGGAGCAGCTGCTGCGGCGCCGGGCCGGCACCGACGTGAGTGACGCCTTGGACGGACCCCCCCACCGGCACTCCGCCAACGCCCGCCGCTGGCTGGAGCAGTACTACGTGGGGGAGATGGAGAGCGGCGACGAGCAGGTACCCCCGGGGCGGGAGCCGGGGTGCAGGGAGTCATGGGGTGCTTCAGGGCCGGGGTGTCCCGGGTCTGCTGTGTAGAGAGCCCATAGGGGTGTCCCGGGTCCGGGCTGGGCAGGATCCTGGGTATATGAAGTCTGTAGAGTGTTCCTGGTCTAAGGTGTCCCAAGTCGTACGGAGCCTATAGGGTGCCCCAGGCCCAGGCTGTTCTGGGTCCAGACTGGTCAGGATCTGGGTTGTATGGAGTCTATAGGGTGCTCCCCATCTGGGGTGTCCTGGGTGCAGAATATGCAGGGTCTACAGGGTGTTCCAGGTCTGGGATATACAAAGCCTATAGGGTGCCTCAGATCTAGAGTGTCCCGGGTCCAGGTTGGGTGGGATCTGGAGTGTATGGAGTCTATAGGGTGCCCTAGAGCTGGGATGTCTCGGGTCTGGGGTTTGCAGGGTCAATAGGGTATGGCAGTTCAGGGGTATCCCAGGTGCAGGATGGACAGAGTATATAGGGCACCCCAGATCTGGGGAGGGCATGATTAGAGCAATACAGGATCTCTAGAGTACCCCAAGTCTCAGGTGCACAGGGTCGGTAGGGTACTCTCGGTACGGGTTGTGCACAATCTGAGCCATACGGAGTCTATAGGGCACCCCAGATCTGTGCTGTGCAGAGTCTGAGCCACAATAAAGAGTCCATGGGGCACCTCAGGTCTGGGCTGTGCAGGTTTCAAGCCCTGTGAGGTTTATAGGACACCCCAGGTCCAGGCTCCTCAGGGCCCAAGCCATACAGGGCATGCAGAGGCTGTATGGGGTCTGGGATGTATGGAGCATGGAGCCTTTGGGGTGCACGTAACATATAAGGTGCATACAGTGTCCAGGTCTGAGCCATATGGGACATGGTGTGTGTTGGGCCTGAGCTGCATGGGACACTCAGGGCCCCTCCTGTAGAGGGCCTGGGGCATACAGGGCATGAGGGGTGTATGGGGCAGGGGGTGTTGTAGGCTCCTGGGGTCCTGCATGGATGAAGCCTGGGGTATATGGGGTGCAAAAGTCTGGGTGTGTGGGGCAAAGCGGCTCTGAGGAGATCTGTGGGGCTACCAGTGTCTGTGGGGCCAGGGTCTGCAGAGAATCTTGAGATGTTTAGGGTCCAGGGTTCTCGGGGCCTGAGACTGACTGTGTCCCTGGTGCAGAGCCTGGTATCCATGGAGTCCCACCCCATGGTCACATTCCTCCCTGTCCCCATGCTGCGAGGCAGGGATGATGGGTGATGCCAGCACAGTGTGGTGGTATTGGGATCTCCGGAGGGGTGTGGGAGATAAGGACATGCAGTTTGGGGTTGGTTTTGGCAGGGCCATGTGGCACAGGGTGGGCAATGGGTCAGGACATCCTTCCTGGCATAGCCAGGGACGGGGGCCCTGGTCACTGGGGCTTGCCAGTGATGAGCAGCTGCTGCCGGGGAGAGGAGCCCAGCCACCTCCCTGACTGTCCCCGTGTGGGGCAAGGGTGGCTGTGACTCAGCACCCTCCTTGCCACACCAGACCTGTGCTCAGCACAGGAGGAAGGGAAACCTCACAGGGAAGTGCCACCATCACCACCACCAGGTGAACTTCCAGGAGCGAGTGTGGCACCAGGCACTGCCGCCCAGATTCCCAGCCCTCACCAGCATGCTCTGGGGAGGATATCTAAGCAGCAGGGCCCTCTTTGCCTGCCCCAGCGGCCATTTATCCCCTCGGCACATCCCAGAGGGGTCAGTGACCGTTCGGTCCCTCCAGACTGATGTTTGCACTCTCTGGTTCTCCTCCTCCTCCCCACGACGCAGCCTCCCTCGGTGGCAGTGCCACAGATGGGGCTTTGTTCGGCCATGGTGCAACGCCTGCTCTTTCCCTGGATCCTGGCGATGGCACGTCCTCTGTTGGGACACTTGTTGCCACCACCTCTCTCCCTCCTCCTCCTCCTTCTCCTCCTTCTCCTCCTCCTCCTCTTCCTCCTCCTCGCAGGCGTGACAAGCCCGACGGGTTGGGGCGAATGAAGGTACCGGACAAACAAGTTTTCGCGCCACAGCCCGCGCCGAAGGGAATTGCCACCGTCCCAATGCAAATACCGAGTGTGATAACAGCTAACAGCGGGGTGCAGGGAGATCAGACACTACCTGGCACTAGATAAACCATCCTGGCTGGTAACATGGAGCAGGGAAGGAGGGAAAAAAGAGCTGCCTTCTGCATGGTGAGGCTGCGTCCAGCACGCGCCCGATGTGTGAGCTGCTCTGCCCGGCTTGCCACCCCCCAGATATTCCCATTGGAGGGAGATGGGGGGGTGTCAATGCCCTCGTTGGTGCTTGGGTTCCTGCCTTGGCTGCTTTTGGGGAGACGGATCCCAAGCAGCTCTTTGAAGGAGGTATCACACCGCTCTGGTTGGGCTCTGGACCCCCACGGTTTTGCTGGTGCCTCTTGGAGGTCCCAGGGCTGCACTGTCCCTGTGCTGAGCGGTGCAGGAGAACACACAGGCATCCAGCATCCCCCCTCCTGACCCCAGGGGGCTCTGGGGGTTTTGCAAGAAAGGAAAAAAATAATAAAGTGTTAATGCAGGAGAAGCAAAGAGGAAGATGAGAGCTGGCCTTCATCCCACTGACACCCCTTCCTCCAGCTCTTGGGAGCTCAGCTCCATCCTTGGGCTGCAGGTCCCTTTTCTGTGTCACTCAGCCAGCCCCCTTTGGCTAAGGACGAATTAACCCCCAACCTTTTTATCTATGCAAACAGAAAGTACAGAGGAGATCAAAGGGAGAAGTCATCATTGCCCAAAACTAGACAGTGGATTTTAGCAGCCTTGCTAGAGGGAGAACTGGATCATCTAATTACCCCTCCAATTTAAGCAATGAGAGACTTTCATCACCACCTCTCTGGGGTGTGTGACGCGGCCTTGAGTCATAGTAAATCCCCTGCCCCTCTCGGGGCTGGTGTCCTCCCCTTCCTCTCGCCCGTCGCTGCATGTCGGGCTTGTCCTGGCTCTCCCTCCCAGCCCCAGTTCAGTTTGACATAAGCGCTCACATGCCCTCTGATGTTGTAACAGGAAGCAGCTTTTTTTAGTATTATTTATTATTATTATGACTATATGGATGTTACCTTCTACCTCCTTGCTGCACCCAGTTTTTAATGGGCTGAGACACAGCCCCACGGGGCTCTGCTGCTGCTGCTGCTGCTGCCTGGGGACAGAGATGCTGGTGGGAAGGTGATGCTGGGAGCATGCCACTGTTGGTGGGGACCTCCTGTGGGCTCCCTCGCCCTCATGGGAGGTGTCCTCCTGCAACGTGCCTGAGCCTGCATGGCTTGTCCCATGGGGACAACAGCAAATTAAGTTGTTTCGGAGCTCGGTGAAGGTGCTGGAGGCCACAGGGCGATAGAAGAGCATGGCAGGGCTCCTGCAGGAGTTTGACTCACTGAGCAGACTGGCACGGGTGGAAAATCTGTGTCTGGGGCCAGCATTGCCCTGCATGGGCCAGGGGGAGATTTCCAGTTCCTTCTGCATCCCAGGCACTTTGGACCCCATGCTGGAGCCTCCCTCCTGTCTATTCCTGTTCTCATTGCAGCTGGATCTCACCAAGCGCTGCTGCGGGGAGGCACAATGGGCACCAGACCTTCACTGAGCTCCCCGCAGCCTTGCCTGTCCCCCACAGGATGGCGGGATGCTGGGAGGCTAGTGCCACCGGGTCACTTGGTCAGCATGCAGTCCCATGCCCTGGGTGCTGTGTCCCGTTGCCTGCTGGCGGGAGAGCTGGCACCTCACCGGTGCTGCCACTCACCAGGGCGGTGGCGCGGGAAGGTGGTGTTTTCGTGGGCGTTAACTTTCCCTGTGTTACATCAGGCCTCTTGCACTCCTGGCAGGGCCTGTTTGCCCAGTGGACAACTTAGATGCATCAGCATCACCCACAGGGTGACAGGCAGAGCCTTGGTGCTCACAAAGACACCTTTTGCCCCCTTCAAACCCACCTTTTATTTGGAGGAGAAGGAGGATGGGCAGCAGCCCCAGTGCTGCTCTGGGTGCTGGCAGGGCTCAGTCCCCATGAGGTCCCTGCACATTTAGGGCAGGCAGGAGCTTGCTGCTGCTGCAGGGAGCAAGCTGGGGCATGCAGGCATAGCTCCCACCCTGCTTGCACCATGGCTGCCCATCATTTGGTGCCAACCCCGAGGTGAACAAGAGGAGAGTCTTCCTCCTGCTCCCTGGCCAAGGAAGAGGAGGAGGAGGAGGAAGTGATTCAGAAGAGGCACGCAGGGTGATGGCATCTCACTGGTGGCACCCGTCCTCCCCATCCCAGGTGCTGCTGGTGAGATGGGGTCCAAGCCCTGATCCAAGTCTATCTCCCTGCCCTGGAGGACAGAGAAGCCTCTGGATGTGGCACAGTACTCGGGTGTCCATGGGCAGGGAAGTTGGAAGCATGTGGACATTTTGGAAAGAGGAGGAGAGGTGCTGGGGTGCTGTGTCAGCCTGGCTCTCATGAGCATCCTTCCTGCTTCAGGGCAAGCCTTGAGGTGGGCTCAATTTTGGGGGGATGGAGAAACCATCTCTTAAAGCCAAATTTAGTTCCAAAACATCCACTTTGGGGAGGAGGCAAAACCATAACTTGACCATTCTTGGCTGGATTTCCAGACATCCTGCCTCCCCAGGGGTTTTGGGATGTCTGGTTGGAGGACAGAGCACACACAGCTGAAAATACTGGAGATGGAGAGATGCTTGGAGAAGGAGGAGCGGTGGTTCGAGGCATCAGCTGTAAAATCAATGCCTGCTCAAGCCCAGCCTGGTTGGAAATATTTATTCCCTGCCCTGTCCTGTCTCTTGGGGGCTGCCTTAGGGCTGGGTAGAGCAGCTCCTGTTCCAGTGGGATGAGCTGTGAAATCTGGCTAGCCTGGGAAAGGTGGTGGGAGCCCAGCCGACAAGGAGCCCAGTGTCAGCAAACAGCAGCCAGGCCCTGCCTCGGCGTCACCACCACAGCACAAAGTCCTGTCCTCCCCAGTGAGGTGACACCCATCCTCCTGGCTCCTCTGGCGGGGGATTGTTCCCAACCGGAATGCAATGGGATTGAAGGGAATGGGAGCAGCGGGGAGAGCATCCATCAAGGCTGCCAGGGAGAAAACCTTTCCCTGTGCAAGTGACAACCACTGGCGGGCATTGCTGTGCCAGGGCTGCCGTGCTGTGCTGTAACCTGCTGCCGGGTTAATGGGTAACTCAAGGTGGCAAAGCGGGAGAAAAAGGCATGTTTGGCATGTCCTGCCTGGCCAGCTGATGGGCTGCTGGGGGACACGGCCAGCTTGGGGCTTGCATGGGCATGCTGCAGCCTTGCCAAGCCCCCCAGTCGGCAGTGGAGCTGGCGCCAGAGCTGGCAGGTCCATGGAAGGTGCTGGCAGCTGGTGGTGCCTTTGCTTCCAAGCATCAGACACAGCAGGTTTCTCCTGTTTTTCAGCCAGGCCTGGCAGCGGGACGGCAGCCTGGGCTCCATCCTCCTGCTGCTGCTGCTGCACCAGTGCGTCCCCTGGCCGTCGGTGTCCCCTCTCTAGCCAAAACCTACCTTCCATGGCCTCTGGCCAAGGCTACCAGCCCAGAGCCACCATGCAAAGGACATTTTGCGCTTTTCCCAGGGCAACCTGCACTTTTTCCTCTGTGCCTGGAGCCAGGGAGGTGGCACCCGTTGTGCCACTGGCAGTCCCGTTCCCCTGGGGACCAAAACGTCGAGCTGGGCTTACCTGGGTGGAGAGGAGGAAGCCCAGCGCCAGCATTGTGAGGACTAACCCAGCAATGCCGGGGTCTTTTCTGGGAGTAGTGCTGGCTCTGGCTGGTGCCTGCCGGGCCGCTGGCCTGCGGGAAGGTGACAGTGCCACGGCACTGCCCATCTGCAAGGAGAAAGAGTGGCCTGGGGCACTGCTGCCTCTACTTCCCAACACCATACACACCAGCACCCTCCTGGCAGCGCTGTGCCGTGGTCTGAAAAATGTGGGCTTGGGGGGAGAATTTTCCAAAAAACCTGAGCATGTGGTTCGTGGGACAAGGTTGGAGCACAGCAGAGCTCACCAGCAGCCACATCCCTTGAGAACCTGCTTTGCAGGAACTGTCTGACTTAAATTCATCAGATATTTTCCCCTTATTTATTTAGCAGGCGAGTGCAAACTCACTCGTCCCATGCCCCTGGGTGGCACGGCCACCACTGTCCCCAACTATGTCTGCCACCAGTGCTTTACTGTGGGGTTTCCCCCCTTCTCTTTCCAGAGCTACCCCGAGCCAGTGAATAAGAAGGAGGTGGATGCTACAGCCCAGACACCACCTCAGATGGACCCTCGCTGCAAAACAGTGGATGAGGAGAAGGTGAGAGCCAGGGGCTTCTCCCAGAGTGCTCTTTCCTGGAGTGCTCTGGGGAGGAGACCAGCTCCTGTCTTCCCTGCAGCCCTGGCTTTCTGCTAGCCCTTGGGATATGGGAGGAATGCAAGGAGGGACAGGAGCAGATCCGGCTGCTCCTGCCCTTTCTCCTGGAGCAACAGACATCACTCTGTTTTTATTGCCCAGGCACGGCCACACTGGGAGGCTCCTGTGTGGGTGGAGGTGCCTTTCTCTGACAGCAGCTGTGCCCTTCGAGCAAGACGTGCTGCCAAGCCACACCTTACTTGCTTTATTTATTATTTTTTTTCCCCTTGCTTTATTTTTTTTCATTTTTGCTTCTTGGCTGAGCACCGGCAATGAACACTGAGGGATCTCCCCGCCTGGGCAGCATGATCTCAGTGTGGGCTGGGAGCTCCCTGCCCTGACAGCTCCTCTCCAAACACACCACAGGAGCAGGGATTTGTCCCCAACGTGCCTTTGGATGCCCCTGCCCACCATGGCACCATCTGACCACTGTGCCTTGCACGGCCCTGACTCCTCAGCGAGCGTGCTTTTTGTTATCTTGCAAAAGGATTTTTCTGTTTTTTGAGCAAGAGAACTTTCACCTTTCACCACCTTATGTTAATATTTTGCCACTGCTCCCCTTCAGAGGAAAACCTGCCACCCCAAAGTGACTTTTTGCTCTAACTTTTCCCTGATGGGGGGTGTCTCCATCCCTGTCCCGTGCACCCACTGCTGGATGGGGCTTTCCCTCCCCCACCCCAGAGGGATCACCTCTCTCCCTGCCTCAAAAATGCCCACAGCCACCTGAGCTCCTTGGCCTGAAACACCCTGTACCAAGCCATGTCCCCCTAGTGTCACCGCTGGGGGGTGCCGGGGTTGCCATACCAATGTGGTGCAGCACAGGATGGCCAGTGGAGAGCTGCCAGGCCTAGGGCTTGGCCGGGCGAGCACGGTTTCTGTCCCGGGGGCAGGGGTGCGACCAAGAAACCACCTTATCTGGCCGGGCTGGCAGAAGACTTGTCCGGGGATGCTGAGCAGCGGCAGAGGCGGTGCTGCCGGTTGGGTCTCTCTATTTTTGTCCCGTGCAGACATGCACGCCCTCATGGGTCGCTTCGCGCTCTTGAAGGAACTCTTGAAGGAACATTCCTCCACTGGAGGAATGACTTGCATTCCCACCCTGTATCCCTGCTCCCCATCCTTTTCTGCTTCTCTCCTCACTGACAAAGGGAGAAAAGCTCTTGGCCAGGGGAATGTCATGGTGATGGACTCTGTGTCCTACCAGCAGCTCACTGGCATGGATAGTGAGCAGGGAGTATCATTGCCTGCTATCTTATCTTGGCAGCTCCTGGGGGGAGGGGTGAGTGTGTGCAAAAAGCCTTGATTATCAGGGCCTGAGGCTGTGCCAGGTCTGTGTACAGCCGCCTTCACCTTGAGCCACCAACAGGTACCTGATGGCACAGGGGTGAGTTGGGACTGCTTGGAGCAAGAAGCTTGTGGGTCACGGGAAGGGGTTTCAGCCCAAAATCCTGCAGATATAATGGAGCTTTGTGCCTGATACTAGGGCAGTTTGTAGGTCCCATGGGGGTCAAACCATTGTCTGCTCCCCCAGGACCTGGTGGACTGGCGGAAGCCCTTGCTGTGGCAAGTGGGCTACCTGGGGGAGAAGTATGACGAATGGGTGCACCAGCCTGTGGATCGGCCTATCCGCCTCTTCCACTCGGATATCCTCGAGTACCTCTCCAAGACAGCATGGTGAGCCCCTGGGTGTCTGGGCTGTGCCCTGGTGGGGAGAGGGGGCTGGCTTGAACGCCCTCTGACATCTCTTCTGCCCTGCAGGTACGTGGTGTTCATGGTGTGGGCTCCCGTGGTGCTCTATCTCAGCTGGGTCAGCTACACCTCCCTCGCCCAAGGCAACACCAGGCTCTTCTCCTCCTTCACCACAGGTAGGAGTAGTGGGGAAGCCTTTGGGCTCCGCTCAGTACCCCCTGTTATGTCCAGGGACAGCAGGGAGACCTCTGCATCCCTTCCCCATCCCTCCTTCCATGCATGCTCACCATGAGCCTCATGCAAGAGCAACAGGCAAGCTAAGCCCCCTGTCCCCACAGCCACTGGCATGTCCCCTGCACGCTGCCACCTACACTGCTTTAAACCCTGCACTTGCCCACCTCCATCCTCTCCTCTCGCCCACCCGATTCGGTCCCCCAGGAAGGACAGATGGAGGCAGGGAATGGCCCGGGGTGCAGCCCTCTCCCTCTGGCCTCTCCATCCCTAAAATGGATCTCGGCCGGTGCTGGGGTGTGTGCCACCCCTCGCTGACACCCACCCTGGGACAGGGCTGGATGCCACTGGCGCGGCAGACGAACAAACCCGGCTCTCAGTGCCGCCGGCATCGCACAGTGCGGGGCTTGTTTGCCTGGAGCGCCTGCCCTTGAATCTCCCACTGTCTGCTCCCCCGGGAATAACAAGCGTGGCCGGGGCAGGCTGTCGTCTTTGTTGTGCCTCTTTTTTTTTGTTGGTTTTTTTTCTTTCCCTTTTTTTTGCTGGGCTCCCTCTTTTTTTTGCAAGGTGCCACCCGGTGCCAGCTGTGCCCGGCTGCGGGGTGGAGCGCCTGCTGCACCCTCCTCCTTGTGGCATTCGGCACCTTGCTGCCAAAGGGCTGTTTATATATTTTTTTCCCCAAAAATGAATACGCTGGGGGGAGGATCTGAATTCTGCTAGCAAGGACACAGGGCTGGCAGCTGGCTCCAAAAGGAGGAGGTGGCTGAAAAATGCTCTGCGGGGGAAAGTGCCCAACAAACCTATTCTTTTTCCCCCCAGATTAAAAAAGAAACAATGCCAGCAACATGCTTCTAACTGTCACAAGTTCTGCCTGTGCAGATAAGGTCTCTCCTGCCTTCTTCTGGTAGGCAAAGCGGTTTCATAAGAACAGAGCACGTCCAGGTCCCCATTGGTATCTTGGATGCAGGGACCCTCCCCCTTGCCAGCTCTTTGAGCCAGTGAGAAGACCTAAAGAGTGTAAATTAACGGGAATTAAAGGAAAAATGTGTTTTGGAGCGGTGCTTGGGGAAGGTGGCTCCCTGGGGAAGCTCAGGGCAGGAGGAGGAGAGGTAAGAGGGAGGGAGAGTTGAGCTGATGCTGATGGGAGGATGGCGATGGGTAAGAGCAGCAGCACTTGCCTGCCCTGCTGACTGCTGCGCGTCTCCTTGTGTAGAGTACTCCATCCCTGTCCACAAATACTACTTCCCCTTCATCTTCCTCCTGGGGATGTTCCTGTGGTCCCTGCTCGAGTACCTCATCCATCGCTTTGTCTTCCACATGAAGCCACCCGCTAGCAACTACTATCTCATCACCCTGCACTTCTTGCTGCATGGGCAGCATCACAAGGTGAGTTGCAGCCCACGCCTCTGCCGGCACCCGCCGGGCCGTGGGAACCGCTGGCCTTTGCTCAGGCAGAGCCTGTTTGTGCGTGTTCAACGTGACTTGTGGCATCTTCGCCCCAAGCAGGGCCCTTACCCAATACCGGCGAGGGCTGCAAGACGGGCTCAGAGGAGCTGGAGTTAAACCTGCAAGCTCCCAGCTCCGGTTGGGCAAAAGGGGAAAACCAAAAAAACCCCATGGGCTCCCTCTAGCTTCACTGGAGGAAACGTCCCCGTGGAGCTTGGGGACCTGCCAGCCAAAGCCACCTGGTCACCTCAGTGTGGGGCAGGGCTGGCCTTGCTGCCGGGTCTGTCTTTTGGGGAGGGTTTCCTGGTGTTGGCTTTTCCCACAGTGCGGTTTTGATTGGAAGGGACCCTTAAAGGTCATCTAGTCCCACCCCCCTGCAGTAAGCAGGGACATTTTCAACTAGACCAGGTCACTCGGAGTCCCCTCAACACTGACCTTGAATGTCTCCAGGGATGGGGCCTCCACCACCTTTCTGGGCAACCTGGGCCAGTGTCTCACCACCCAGTGCGGGCATGTTCTGGGGGCTGGGAGATGCGGAGTGAGTTCGGAGCTGCTTGTCCCACTGTCCTTCTCCGTTTCCAGTCTCCCTTTGACAGTTCCCGCCTGGTCTTCCCTCCCGTGCCAGCCTCGCTGGTGATGGGCTTCTTCTACGGCATCCTGAAGCTCATGCTGCCCGAGGTGCTGGGGCTCTCGGTGTTCGTCGGGGGGCTCTGTGGCTACGTCATCTATGACATGATGCACTATTACCTCCACTACGGCTCACCAAAGAAGGGCACCTACCTGTACGGGCTGAAGGCGTATCATGTCAAGCACCACTTTGAACACCAAAAATCAGGTAATGCTGCCTTTTTCACCCCCTTTTTCACATGCCAGCGGGGGCAAGGGCTGTTGGAGCCCAGCCTGCCCACACACGTGCAACTGATGCTCTGAAATGTTTAGAATTTGGGGAAACCCAAGAGCTGTGTCACTGGGGAAACAAAGTACCAGGTGCTGCAGCACCATGGGGTGCATTTCTCGGCCCCCAGAGTTGAGGAATGGGGGGACTGGCGCAGCAGTGGGGCGAAGGCAGCAGTCCAACTTGTCAGCAGGCATCAACGCCACCCAGGGATGTTGGGGCAGAGGCAAAAGCCCCAAGGGTGGTGCCAGGATGTCGGTGCCTGGGGCAGCATCTCCTCCTGCTGGGACGGAGGCGTTGGCAGGCACAGGGTAAGGCCCCGGGGTTCCCCAGGTCCTACTCACACCTTCCCCCGCCCCGGCACTTGCTCAACCTGCCCTTTGCCCAGTTTCCTAGGAGAAAACACCCCAATTCGATAAGCTGGGGCTGGTGGCATGGCCCAGCCAGCTCCTTCTGCTCCCTCTGCTGTTCCTGTTCACCTTCTCCTTGCCTTCCTCCCTCCCCAGAACATGGGTGCTCCTCCCTCTCCAGCCTCTCCAGAGGGACCACCTGGCCCCAGCATCGCTGTCAGCCACTGTCACCTTTGCACCCAGTTGGGTCACATCCCATCCAGTCATGTGCCCCTTGTGCTGGCTGCTCCCAGCCCTGCCCTTCTTGGGGATGGTGGCAGCAGCTCAGTTAACATTGAGTGTGTGCCCTCTCCTTGGTGGCATCCTGGTGATGATGGTGCCCCCTCTCCCCTGCCCACAGGCTTTGGCATCAGCACCCGCTTCTGGGATCACCCCTTCCGGACGCTCATCCCAGAGGAGACCTTTGAGAAAGAGGATTGACAACCCCAGCGCGGCACCTGGTTGCCAGCTCCGTCCCTCCCCAGCCCTCGGCGAGGTCTGCTGGCCCACGTCCTCTTCCCAGGGGCTGTGCCACAGCGGTGGCCGCACACGCGAGCATCCCTGTGGTTCAGCTGTGGCACTCCATGGGGGATGAGGAGGGGCAAGGATGTAGGGAAAGGGGAAGGAGGAGGTTGCAGGGTCCCTTCCTCACTGCCCTCCTGCTCCAGGCCACGGATGCACGGGCAGGTCTGCTGCCCGAGAGATGAAGTGCCTGATGCCCTCCTCCACCTCAGCACCTTGCTGGAGTCCCCCCTCAGCCCTTGCCCCCCCCCAGGGTGTCCAACACGCTGCAGTTAACCCCATCTCCTAACTCGTGCCGAGGGGCTTCTGTATCCCGGGTCCTTCTCCCGGCCCGAAACCAGCACAGGGTTTTCTCGACCTGCAGCCCTTGGGGTGAGGGTCCCGCAGGTCTGGATTTTTGCCTTATTCTAACCAGTGCCCCCATATCTGCCCGATTCATCAAGTTCATGGGTTTTGTGTAGACATTGGCTACTTGAAACTCAACCTCCAATGACTGAAATTGCTACGAGATGCCTTATTTTGCTGATCCTGTGATTATTGGGTTTTTTTCCTAATGTTTACTGCCGGTATTTAAAGGTTTGGAATAAAGTTATATATAAAACTGTAGACACTACAACTGTAAATAAACTGTATATTTTGAAAAAAATAAAGCCTTTTTAAAAGGGTCTGGCAAATGTATCCCTTGGGGCTGCTCTCATGTTCTCCCACCATCAGTGCATCCATTCCCGGGTGCTGATGGCCCTGGGTGCCACTACCTTGCGGTCACCTTTCTTGGCTCCCCAGGCTGACGAAATCCTTGAGCAGGGTGGTGGCCAGGGAGATGCTCTTTGCAGGCTGGAACCTGCGTGACCCCCTGGTTTTCAGTAAGCGGAAGCTGGTTGGATCCACCCCTCATTTCTCCAAAGTTGGGCAACTGCGTAATGTGCTGCCCCACACTTCTCCAAATCAGTCTGACGAAGCCAGCCACAAAGTTTCCTGCACTCCCGGCAGAGGTCAAGGGCCGTTTCCAGCACTTCCTTTGATACTGGGGGGCGTCCTGGGGTTGGAGGGATGGGGAACGGAAGGTATCAAAAGACATGCTGGTGCGGGATGGGGGTGCTCTGGAGGGTCCTGCTGCTCAGTGCTGAGCTGATGCCCAGGGTGTTATAGTGAGTAACTGTCACTGGGTGGGCCTTGCCAGTGCTGGTGGCACAGCAGGAGGGGTTGGGGTGCTTGAAAATAGCAGCAAATGTCAACATGAGGGGGCACAGCCTCCCACCATCCCCTTCCTCCCGCTGGAAAAACCCAGCGCAGGGATGGGTCGTGGCTCACGTGTCCCCTTCTTCTGCCACCCTGAGTGGCTTTCTGGGAACGGGTTGCCGATGGGAAGCCACGGCACGTTGCTCAATGCTCCTTCCGCTACCCAAGAGCAGCAGCCGGGGAAAGCACCCTATAAACTCACCCCTGTCCTGCCCTGCCCCTCCAGTCTGCAGAGGCAGCCGAGGCGAAGGCGAGTGGAGCGGAGCCAGGTCGACCCATCTGATTTCTCTTGCGAGCGGAGGAGCGTCTTCCATGGGGGCCCTGCTGGAGAGATCCTGAAGAGGAAGGAGAGTGACAGCAGCTTGTTTTGGGGGTGCGTTTCTGTTTTGTTTCCAGCTGGTAGACCCCAGCACCCTTCTCTCAGTGCTGGCTGCATCGATAGCGGGGGGGCTGCTGCTAATTTCGCTGCAGCCTGGGCAGTTTTCTGTCCCTGCTGCTTGGATGTGTGCTGGGGAACAAGGACCGTTCCTGCAGGGATGCTGAGCAGATAGAAAGGGTTTGATTCAAAATCTTAAGCGGGCACTACAGAGCTACAGGGAGAAAATATGGAGAAGAGGAGGGATATTGGGGCTGCGACGTTGTGAAAAGCTGTGGAAGCATTTATTAGATGGGTGAGACATTGGACAGAAGTAAAAATGGGTCTTTATGCTCTGCTGGCAGGACCCCAGGGGTGGCATGGGGCTGGTGCTGAGGGACCAGTCCCTGGGGGACACTGATCCTGATCCTCTGTGTACAAGCTCTGTGGGTATGACTAACACTAAATTAATTTATGTAAATGAAGCCAATACATCTCCAGCTAGAGAGGAGGGGCTATGGGAGACCTGGAGGGTGGTGTGCCACATTAAGGCTGTTCCTTAGGTTGGAAGGTGCAGGAGGGCGGCATCCGGCTGATCTCCAAGTGGTGCCCAAGGCTCACCTCCACCAGACACCACCAGCCCGTGTCCCCAGTGGCCAAGCCCTTTGCTGCAAGCATGGACGTTGTGGAGAGGGTCTTCTCTGTGGCCCAGATCATCCATGCTCAATTCGAGCAGGTGAAGTGCTGTAAGCACCAGTGCCAGCGTCTCGTGGAGCGCATCCAGATCCTGCTGGAGCCCGTGAGAATCCTCAAAGCTCAGCCTCCAAAGCACATCTCCCACCACCAAGAGGAACTGTTGAAGAAGCTGCTCCGGGTGCTGGGGGAAGCCCAGAAACTGGTGATGAAATACAGCCAGACCAGCTGGATCCAGAAGTTCCTGAAAGCCCACAGCACCAGTGAGGAGTTTGTCTGGGTGAACGAGAGCCTAGAGGACATTGCCCAGGGGCTCTCACTCCTGCTGCAGGCAGAGCAGAAGCAGGCATTCCTGGAAGCTTTCCAGGCAAAGACCCGTCGCAGGCAGGATGCTGAGGACCTGATGGATGACAGGGCTTTCTTGGACCAGGTGATTGCAAGTAAGTGTGTGTTTAGCAACCGTCTTTCCCTGAAACCAGCAGTTGACATCTTCACAGCTGCTGCCCAGCTTTGGCTTGATGGTCATGGTCAAGGAGAGCCAAAGAGACATTTAAACTGTGAGAAAAATCTTCATTCCTGCATGTTCATCCAACAGCCCCATCTCTGCATGTTTTTCTCCCCAGGTACTGAAGAGCCCAAAGATGTGTCTGGGGACATCTACATTGACAGGCAAAGCGTGGAGAGCAAAGTAGACTGGGTGCAGAATGAGCTAAACCAAATCGTGCGTGTGATGGAGTGTAAGTCAGCATTGCACCTCCAGGCACCCTGAGCACTGTCTCCTTCCCCTCTGAGCCCTGCCTAACGTGTCTCTCATTCCCTCCTGGTGCATGGCGGGAGCAGCCTTGAAGAAGGTCAATGTTGGAAAAAGAGAAGATATCACTGAGATCAAGCGGGACCACCTCACCTTCTACAGACACCTGCAGGACACTGAGAGCTATGACCTCTACGAGGGCGAGTACCTCAAGTACCCTGTTGCCATCAAAACCTTCAAGAGGCCGCTGACCAATGACCCAGTGTGAGTTGTTCTGGGCAAGCGTGACATGGGGCAGCCAGAACGGGAGGGTGACATGGTGCCTTGTCATGCCTTGCTCTGTGGACCTCACTGTGCCATCCCTTTCTGCAGGAAGGTGAGAGACATCTTTGAGAAGGAGATTCAGACCCTGAAGAAGTTTGAGTCTCCAAACATCCTGCGCATGTACGGGATCTGCATTGAGGAGAAAGGTAAGAGGTGTTGCATTAGTGTCACCCTTTCTCTCCCCTGCCTGCCCCCAGTGTTAGCTAGTGGCAGATGGCTTGTTGTGGTCCCCTCCCAGGAGGTGGCACAAGGTGGGATACTTAAGGTTTTGCCTTGCAGATGGGAGCCCCTGCTTCTCCATTGTCATGGAATACTGTAAGCATGGGACACTGCGGGATGTGCTGACCAAGCAACAGCATCTCTCCTGGGAGGTCCGCATTCGGATGGCATTGGGAGCCGCCAGAGGCCTTTACAGGTGAGCATCTGGCTAAAGTGGTGAGTCCACTTGGTGGTCCACAAGCTGTGCTTAGCTTCCTGGGCTCTCTCAGTAAGCCGTGGTATCCTATTAGACACTGTTTCCACCATTTTGGGGTTCTGGGATGGGAGGCTGGTTAAGAGGTAGGCGGTGGGTTTGGATGCAGTAGTGCCCATCTCCCCTGGTCAGTGGTTTGAGGCCTGTGAAGGCCTGGAGGGGAGAAACCCCCTTCCATGCACCCACCAGGCAGCTTCAGGAGCACCCCAGAGCACAGCCAGTTCTTACAAGCCCTGCTCATCCACAAGGCTTGTTATTTTGCCCACAGCAGCTCTTTCAGCACCTGCTGGAAAGGTTGGCTTGGCCGGGTTGGTCCACCAAGACAGGCAGAGACCTGCTGGCTTCTCTAGGCACATGTCAGTCCCTCCCCTACATAGAAAGAGGGAGACTCAAAGTGGGTGTGGGTCCATCACCAGCCCTTGGTTCTGTCTGGCTGCAGGTTGCACTGGACAGAGGGGAAATCCCGACTCCATGGATGCATCTGCAGTAGCAAGTTCCTGGTGGCCGGGGATTACTGTGTGAAGGTAAGAACCACACTCAGAGAAGCTTTTGGGAATTTTACATGGGTTTTGTGGATCTCTTCCCCCATCAACACCAAAGGGAATTATGATGGCCCAGGATAACACCTGAGGTAGAGTCATCTCCCCTGCTACCTTGGACATCTCAGTGCATCATTATCTCTGTTTTATCATCAGCAAAGTGAGCATTTCTGAGCCATCCACCCTGGGATGAACTGAAGCCAGGGCAGTTCACCTGCTTCCACCTAGGGTTTTGCTAGCAGAAAGAGCCATGTGCCAGGGGTTTTGCTGCCCAGGGCACCTCACTCTCTTTTCTCAAGCTTGGGCACCCAGACATGCCACAAGTTTCTGCAGGCTGCGTTTCTACCACTTCTCCCTCTCTTTCTCTCTCATTCTCACCATCAGCTGTCAGGATTCGAGCTGTGTGAAACAGAGTCATCCATCAAGAGGAAAGCAAAGAAGAACTGGAAAGAGGTCTCTATGTTGGCTTACATTGCTCCTGAGAACTTGAAAGAAATCAACTATCCCTACAAGAGGCCCTCTGAAATATACAGGTGTGTCTGTCCCTCCCTGGAGAGAGCCTGAAATCAGGCAGATGTTTGGCAGAGCTATGGGAAAAGGCCAGGTTTAACTGGACTCTTAAGCAGCCGTTTGCAGTTGGCGTAGCCGGAGAGTCCCCTGCTAAGAGAGAGTCCCCTTCTTCCCCCCTGGAAGAAGGTGGTAGAATCGCTGCTAAGACTCTTGCTTGTCTCCTTCCAGCTTCGGGATTGTGCTGTGGGAGATCGCGACCTCCAGAATCCCATTTGAAGGTGAGACAGGTGTATCTTATCCCCCACATAAAAGCTAAAGAGCCTGGAGGGGCTGGCTGGTGTTGGAGCATCCCCCAGCTTGTGGGTCCCAGTGGCAGTGCCTGGTGTATCTGGCTCTACACTTCAGCTTTGTGCCTTCTCTCAGGACTCCAGTACAGCAAAACATTTCAGGGACATGCTTAAACCACAAACATGCAAGTAATTTTTGTCTCTATTTGATGTTCCTGTGCATTGAGGCATAAACACATCTCCATGCTCCACTGAAGCCCAACAGTATCATGCCAGTTACAACGTGGCCCCTTGCAGACATAATTTGGGTGGCTTTTCTGCTGGCTCCTTCATGCCATCAGCTGCAGGAAGGCTCTTGTCCTGGCTTTGCACTGTGTTTCCTCCCCAGCACTCTCCTGTGGCAGCAGAGCTCTGTCCTGACACTCTTGTTTGCTTGTCTGTTGTCTAGGCTGCACTCCCCAGGAGATCGTGGAAAAAATCTGTGACCACCATTACGAGGACCCAGTTGGGGAAGATTGTCCTGAAGAGCTGAAGAAAATCATTGACCAGTGCCGGGCCTTTGACCCTTCCCAACGCCCTTCTGCTGAAGGTAAGTATCCCAGACATCTGCTCCACATGCCTTTGAATCCTTCAATCATCTGCTTCAGGGGTCAGTGTGCCCTTATTTTCCACATGAATTTGTCTGGCTTTGTGTTTCGAGATCACTCCTTGTCCTACCTTCTCATGTTAACAAGCACCCTAATACTAGACCTCTCTTTCTTCATGCCTTGATGATAATCACCACACTTGGCATCACTGTAAGAGTAAGCTTTTTTCCTCAGAGGAGTGCAGAACTGGGAGCAGGGGTGTGTGGGTTAATCCCCACTCAAGTCCTGCAGATCTCATCAGCTGGAGAAGCAATCAACTCTTAGAGGTGCAGAAACATTTTCTGCCTTGGGCTTCAAGCAATAAATTGCAGTCTTGGGAATTGCTCTGTGGCAGAGGAGGTTTCACTGGCTCTGAAGGTGGTTTGGGTCTTACCAGATAAATAATTGATATCCATTGGAAGATTAACAGAAACAGCAGGAAAAGATAGAGAAACCTTTCTGGGGCACATGGAGGCACAGAGATTGTACCCTTCCTTCAGCTCATCTCTCCAAGGGGAGAAAGCTTCATTCAGCCTCATCCACTCCATCCTATGGGGATGGTTTCCATACAAGAGATGTGGAGACTGTGCATAAGAAACCACCCGGCTCCTGCCATGTCCTGTAATCTCCATGCCTCCGTCTCCCAACAGACCCTGCCACTGGGAATCACCCCAGCTGAAGTGAAAACACCAAAAAAAATTCATCAGAGATGGTGTTAAATCCTCACGGAGGATATAGCCTGTCTTTATTCCTCTAATGGAGTGCTCGGCTGTGCCCAGGTGGTGCTGAGCTGGAAGGTCTTCTCACACCTGTTTCCAGCCACGTCTCTGTATTCATGGCTGCTTCTCTTTGGGCTGTACTCACCTGAGGCTCCTCAGGGCTGTCCTCTGCTAATGGTTGCCCATTCTTGCTGGCCTGAGGAGAGAGGACTTCATGTCCCAGATATTATCAGTGAGGGAGATCTATCTTCTCATCTTGGCTGGGGTGGGGGAACAAATAAAAACCTATAACAAATATTCTGTTTTGATTAACGCCATCCTTCTGTTCTGCAGAGATTGTGGACTCGCTGGCTGACCTGGAGAAAAGCCGAAACCAAGGAAGTTAATGGTGGAAAGTAGGGTGGGGTGACGACAAGCTGCCAAGCACCGAGGGAAACTAGTGGTCTTCCTCTGGCAGGCTTCTCCTGGTTTGAGCGACAAAGGACTAATGTCTCTTTCAGTAATTTTACTTTTCAGTAAGGTCCCTTCTAATTTCTGGGAAAAATGCACTTTTAAAAGACTCTAGTGTCTGAATTGGTGAAAATATGTAAAGCTGCGGGTTTCGAGGTCTCAGTGATTTCGAGCTCCCCAGGAGCGGGGATGAGGAGGAGTGAGACCTGGGCACTTGGCCCAAGCTGCCAATAGGGTTATTTCATACCATGAACACCACATTCCATAGAGATTAGACCGTTTGCCGAGGAGTCCTCTCTCTCTCTCTCCCTTGATGGCTGCCACCCTGAGCACTCCTTGCCCCGGTGCTGGAGCCCTGAGCCCTTCCCTCCTCCCGAAGCCACAGCGCTCGCAGGGTCCCACGCTGGCTGTCCCTGCGGGGAGTGCACGGCTCCCTGTGACGGAATGGGCTGGGGACAGTTCCTGCATGGTTTATATTGGTATCAGGATCAATACTGGTTTTTTAGTGTTATTAATGTTAATTATTTAGTATTATTCTATTAAATCTGTTTATATTTCAGCCCTTGGGTTTCCTTGTTCTTTCCCCATTCCCACTCCCGTGTGGGGAGGGGTCAGGGGGTGATGGAATAGTTGTCTACATGGCAATAAATTGCTGTGGGTGCCTCAAACCATAACAAGGCCAAAGGGCGGTGTTGGCCTGTGTTCCCCGCTTTCTCAGAGAGCGATGGTTCAGCACACCCGCGTTTGTATCTGTACACTGTCATGTCCCTGTACAGAGGCTGCCATGTCCCCTCTGCAAGGCTTTGGGGGAACACGGGGATGCCCTACCACCAGCATTATCCCTAAGAGGCCAACCCTCAGTGGACACTAGGGGGGACCGTCGGGAACCCCGGTGGCCGTGGGGGAGTAGCAGGGGAAGGCGACGGGGCCACCTTCTTAACCCCGCGAGGCGCTGGGGTCCGATCACCCCATGGCTCCCTCAAGGTCCCGCCGCCATGGCAACGGGCCCGCCCGTCTCCGCCTCTGTTTGAATCTACTCGAGCTCCCGCTCATTTCGCTGCGGAAGCGGCTCCCCCAATGGAAACGCGCTCCGCGGCCATTTCCCCGCCCCGCGAGTTCCGCCGTCCAATCAGCCGGGCGCTCCTGCAGGGCTCTCTGACCAATCAGAGCAAGTTTCCCCTCGCCCCCCCTCACCCGCCTTTCCTTCAAACAGACGGAAGGTGTTGTTGGCCAATGAGAAGGTGGATCTCGCCGCAGCTCGCCCAATAGAAGTGGGTGTCGAGGACAGGGGCGGGGCGGCGCGGTGCTCGATCGACTGGGGCGGTCAGGTCCGTTGGCAGGTGAGCGAGAGGCGGTGGGGACGGTGTCCCCCGGCCTGCTGTCCCCTGAGCATCGCGGGAGCGGCTGGGCCTCCGTGGGCCGCTGCCGGGGACGGGTGCGGAGATCCTGCCGCCGTCTGGCTTCCGCGGGTTGCTGCCGGGGGTGTGTGTGCGGGGGTCATGCTGCGGCCTGGCCTCCCGGGCGGCCTGGGAGCTCGCTGTGCCTGTGGCTGACGGAGGCTAAGTCTCCTCCTCTCCTGCTGGTTGCGTGACTGAATATCTTAGTTAAACTAAGTGGGCCCTGTAAGAAGCCAGAAATAAACCCATAGTTGCAGAGCACGCATTTAATTTTGGGTGGTGTTTGGGGTTTTTTGCTTAAAGCTTCTGCAGCACAATAACCTCTGGAGCCGCAGAGCCAGGGTGCGGTGAGGAGGCCCCTCCACAATGAGGAGCTTGTGCTACAGCCTTCAGCCGTCTGGTCGGTACTGCAGGGCCTTCTATGGAGCTGCTTCTCTGGCTCTGCCCTGTGACAGCGCTCTGGTCCTCACCTGGGCCCAGGAAGCTTGTTCATGGAGACCTACCATCTGTGGGCTCTTCCAGTGATTGCCGGGTGGGCTGTCTGGAGGAAGTACTGACCTTTGCCCCTCTCAGGAAAGCCTGAGTACCACAGGAATTTCACAATGGTGGAAATGCCAATATTAACATCTATTTTTTTCTTGTTTGTTAGGAGTTATGCAGGGTTGGTGAACTGACAATGGTGAACGTATGCAGTATTTTTAAGTCTCAATTTATCGGGAAAAGAAAGGGTCTGTTATCCTACTAGGTGGTGTTTTTATCATTAATGTGCGTTTAGAGAATCAGTACTTGATCGCTGCATGTTATAATATCTTGACTGTATGACTGTTCTGGTGTGGCATTTAACGTCTACTTTTGGCATAACTTAGGCTGAACTGGTAATTATGGTGAGAGTTGCGAAGTGTTTCATAATTTAGAACTTCTTAAAAGGTCTATAAAATATGTAGGCATTAATGCATCCAACTCTAGTAATTCTTTTATAGACTTTCTAGTTATAGGATGTATTAAAAGCAGCTTTTGCTCTGTTTGCACAGTACTTAGCCTAGTAAGTCTTGGTGCGTGCTTTGGGCTCTTAGTAATGCTAAAGGTCTAAAATTCCCAAGGCCTTTCAGGTTTATGACTGCCTAAGTGTTTTCTGAGCATGTGAATGGCCTGCAGAATTTGATCCACACCACCCTTCAAAAGAAGGATGAGTTTTTGGGGTGCATGTATTTATTCAATTAAAGAAAGAATCTTGAATTTTTTTATGTTGCAAGACTGTAAAGTGGGGTGGCTAACGTGCTCTAATTAGGTGGCTGACAGCGGTGTAATTAGCAACGCACAGACTGTTGCCTCCTCTGTAATTACATTTAGGAGGTAACCTGAAATCTGTATCCTAAAGACAGTTGCAGGTCAAACTTCCTTAAATAACATACATCAGGTTTTGCTGAAACTTACCTAGTCTCAGGGTGAATATGGATCCATAAATGCCGGTGCAGCAGGTAGCTTGTTACCCATGATGTCTCACTTGTGGGTTCTGCTGTGGTACTCTTTCCGTGTTGGCATGGTGTCAGTGAGAATATAAAGTACCTGAAAGGCCCATGGGAAAGGGTTGCAGGGATAATAGAATTTTATTTGAGGAGAACTTGAAAGTAAACCCACCTCCAGAGGGCAATGTGACAAAGGACTGTGTTGTAGAACTTGTTTCTGGCTTTATTTGTGGGTGTCTGTGCAGTGCTCCTCACCATGGAGAATCTCTTGAATATTTCCAAACTCTGTTCTCCAAGGTCCATGTGAAATCACTGGCAAGGTTATGATGCCAGCAAGAAATCCCTAACTTTCCATATTCCTCCAAGGGCTTAGTTAAATTGATTTTTGCCGTGTGCCTTTGATACTAGCTGCTGTTTGGGCAAAGACTTTGAGTCCTGGGCTCCGTGAGGGTGCTGCCTGCTATGTCAGCTCACGTACCTGTATTGATTTGAGATGGTTTATCTCTGCTGGGTGTCTAAGGCAAAAGGACAGACTGTCTCTGGAGCCTGAATTCTAAAGGCTGTTGTAGTTGCTGACTGCTGCACCTGATTCTTGCTAGCGTCAGGCTAGAAGTAGGGTGCAGACTTGCAAATAAATCCTGGTTTTCTTCAACTCTTTGCAGAAATGGCTCAAGAAGAGATGGAAGTTGATCTCCAGCCTGTGGCTGCTTACTCTGTAGAGAACCTCAGGACGCTTCCCACGGAGCCCTCAGGTCATGCAGTGCTGTCCTCCCATGCTCCGGTGCTCAGTGAAGGAGGTGGCAGCATTACAGTTCTTCCTGCTGATGATGCTGTTGTCACACCAAATGCTGGTACAACAAGGGAAGTGTCTGTTGAACCTGACCCGCAGCTGAGTCCCTCCTCAGCTCCCAACGGACTGCAAGGGCTACAAAGGCCACTTGATCCGTATCGGCTACTGCCCGTGCCACCGGTCACACAGCGTCCGCGAGTGAGGAGAGCTCGCAGGCAGCAGAGAGTCGGTGGTTCCCAGAGGACTGTCAGTGCCAGGTAAAGCAGAATTGAAATTAGGTCTGAGCTGTACTCTTTATCAACTCTGGCGTCAGTTTGAAACCACCCTGCTTCCTGGCCCAGCTCCGTCCAGGTGTGTGGTTGTAGCAAACTTCTGGGCAGCTCACGTGCTGTTTAAGCTCAGTAGTGGCATGGCTCTGATTTCTTCCGGCAGTATCTGTGCTCTTGTTAAGTGAATCCCCCGTTTCTTATGTTGGCAGCGGTGATGTTGACTGCTGAGCTCTTCCACACTTTCCACCTGGCTTGCAGAGCTGCTGCTCACCCCGTTCCCTCTGCTCCGCCAGGTTCCTGTCGGTGCTCCCTGCAGCGGTGCTGACTCTCCACAGTTCCAGCCAGCATTTAGCTCAGTGGAGCTTGTGCTTTGTTTTGCATTTCGCCTTTGATTTGGGGACTGCCTGATTAAGTTTTTCTGGTGACAATTGCTGCAGAAATTTCCACAAACGTGTGAAGTAATATTTTTCAGTATGTTTTTTCTTGTTACATCCAGGCAAAGGAAGTAAAATTTCTATGTTTAATACTATTTGTTGATGGGTTTAAAGGGTGAAGCTCTCCAGTCAGAAAGAAAACCCTATTTCTGGTTTGTTTGGTTTTTGTCTCATCTTTGTAGTCTTTGTAAATGCCAAGGGTGAAATTACAATTATAACTGGAGCATTGCCTTTAAATTCAGTGAGACCAAGACCTTATCTCCTCCCAGATGATTAAACATAACTGTACTGCTTGCCCTTGGATTGCGTGTGAAGGTCACTGGAGTTCTAAGGGCTGGGAGGCAACCTGATGAATTTCTGCTTTGAATCTGAAGGGTAATTGAGATGATAGCTGAACTGATGGGGGGAGAGGGGAAGAGGTTTCTATCCAGGGATGAAGTTCCAGTAGAAAAGAGGGAAAGTAGAAAGGCTAGGCACAAAGTAGTCGATGGAATGGGTACTCTGCTACAAGCCTTGTGCATCTATTATTACCGCTGGCTTCGGGAACCGCATCTGAGTTAGGGTTGGATGTAGCAGTTGGGAGTTCCTTAGGCTATTAGCAAACAATACTTATGTGACTTCTGCTTTTCTTCTCTTCACCTCACCCCAAAAGAAGACAATACCATTGTTGTTACAAGAAGGAGTTTTTATTTGAGCTGAGCAGGATGAATGTTTGCTGTATGATCCTGCTGATTGTTCATAAAGTGGGCTTTATGAACTGGGATTGCCCCTCTACCACAGAAGGTCTCGATTACTTCGATACCTTCCTATTGCAGGCAAGAGCCTGGGATTTTTACTGCGAGCAAGCATGGAGAGACAGTCTGAGCCGATAGCTTACCTGAAATAACTGTGGCTTTTATTTCTTGCTTTTCTGGGCTCAGGGCGGCGTTGGACAGTTACTTTCAACTCAGCAGGACCCAGGAGCCTGCTACAGGACCAGTCCCACGTCTAGAGCCCTTGCATGTTGCAAGAGACAACCAGGAACCCAGTTCAGATGAAACAATAGAAGTGAGCGACTCTGACAGCAGCTCTTCTGCTGAAGAGGAGGAGGAAGCGTTGGAGGCTGCAGCACCGCTGTTACCGTCAGCCCAGGAGACACCTCCAGCAGCCAGCTCAGGAGGTTTGTGCTATAGCTGAGCTGTGTAGAGAGGCTGATTTCAGAATCTCATCTCGCTGTTTCAAAACGTGGTGGGGAAATCCTTTTGAGCTTCAGCACAGACAGTGCTGAGATCATCATGGCCACAGCTGACGGGAGCAGGTTGCTGCCACAAGGCTTTCTGGCAAGCAGTTCCTAAGAGCAGTAGCGGCAGTGGGTGATCGCTACCCTAATGTTAAATACAGTCGCCCTGCTATTTGCAGGCTGCTGCTTATAAGTAATCATGGGAAGGTTCAGAATAACTTCAAGTTTAAAGATTAGTCATTGGAGAACGTGCGCTGTTATATCTTATCAAGGCATATTAATGAAGACATCAAATCACAGCTCTGGAGATCAATGGTGCTTTCAGTTTGCAGAGAAGGATCTGATTCACAATTTATTATTTATTTTTTTTAATTATTTGTGACTTCAGTCTGCTTCAGTTTAGAGTTTTCTTGTAATCCCTGTAACTTCTGAGGCTTAGCTGAGGAAGTAGAGATACTTAGGACAGTGGGCTTTTTGCTTGTCTCTCTTTCCTCTGCTTTTTCAGGCTCACAATCCTTTATCCAGACTCACATTCACAGGCTGCTACACACTTCAGTGACGTTGTTTGTGATGAACATATGCAGTTTATGTAAGAGTGACAAAGAGTTAACTTGCTATAGACAGTTACTGGTGTCCAGAGACTATGAGAACAAGATGTTTGTTTGTTTCAGTCTCTAAGGAATGCCTTTGTTTCACTTTTTGCCTTTTGGTTTTTACTGGCCAGCCCACCTTGACACCTTTTTCTGAGGGCACATTTGAGGTGTCTTTTGAACAGGTTCGTTCTGCTTGCTCTGAGCTGTTCTTACACGTGACAGGAGCTCAAGCTGTTAAGTGCTGTGTAATACTGTGTGACCATATGCTCTCTGTTGGGTTTTCTGGAATTCCTTTGACTTCTTTTGCTTATATAAGCCACTGGTTCCTGTTGAGCCCATAACCACAGAGGCTGAAAACTATATTGATGTATTGATGTTAGCTAGGGTTAGGTGGTGTATCTCCACTGGACTAAGAATATCTGCCTCGAATACTAAATGTGATTAACTCTTCTGTTTTGCTGGGAGATGGAGGAGACGATGATTTCTGCTTCCTTTTTAGTATGCTAGTGGCAGTAACCCAAACGTAGCATTTCTCTGTGCCCGTGCTTCAACAGAAGGGCTAACAGAGGCCCACCACAAAAGCATATGGCCCAGTAGAACTGATAGTTCAGATACCTACCAGCTGGAAAACTGCTTAAGTCAGGGTGAATGGACAGATAGCATACTGTAAACGCTTTCTTGGCACATGAAATATGCACGCTGAGGTCCCTTGGCAAAATACCTTCTTGTATTGGTGTCTGTGCTTTTCCGGACATAATGGTGTGGGGTTGTAGCCTTGAATCAGCCTAACGATAGACCTATACACAGGTATGTCCATTTCCAGCAGGTCAGAAAATCCTGATAACTTCTGTTTTTAAAAGACCTCTCATTTTTCACTGAATATGCTGAATTTCTATTGCTTTCTATAAAAGAAAGCATAAAGCTCTTCAACACTGTCGTTGGTGAATAGAAGCCTCCCTGACTCTCAGTATCCAGGACACCGATGTGAAACTTTATATGTAGCCTGTTCTTGTTATTGCACTGCTTATCTTGTGCCCCAAAGATTTCGGATCAAGTCAAGGAAAACTCCTTTTCCCTCCATTATGCACCAGTTTATTTAAGCTATGCTGTCTTTAGTTTCCAGTCAGGTCCAAGCAGAGCCACCCCAAGCTTTGTCTCAAGCTTCTGCAGAAGATGGAGGTCATGCAAACGAAGAAGCTGAAGTCCAGCAAAAGCAAGTAAGATGGCCTTGGTCCTTCTGGAGACAGATTAAATACGGTAAATGCTGCATTTGTCTGATAGTTCTTGTTTATTTAATCCTAGAGAACTCCACAAAAGAAACTGGAGCCATCAGTTCCTGTAGCTCTACTGGATGAGGAGGAAGGGGATACCTGTGCCATCTGCTTTGAGCAGTGGACCAATGCTGGGGACCACCGCCTCTCAGCCTTGCGGTGTGGACACCTCTTTGGTTACACGTGCATTGACAGGTGGCTCAAGGGACAGGCAGGAAAGTGCCCCCAGGTAAAACAGACATTTATGTGCACTGGAATTGGTAACTCCTGCAGGCATGGTTACTGTAACTGTTACAACTGCTTGTTGTATGGAGAGTCTACCTTTGCCAGCTGTCTGAAACAACAAAATTTCGATGTAATTAGGCCAGGAACAATGAGCACTGCTTTAGATGGAGAATTCTGACTTGGATTTTCTCCCTGAAGTAGAGCATTTGTGAGCAGCAGACTCAGAAGTTTGAGAGTTCAAGTGCTAAACCTGTCAATGATTTCAGAGTGCTGTCCTGGAGCGTGGGGATGGCAGATACGTTCCTAGAAGCAATTAACTAAGTATAAAAATACCTTATTGGACAGGAAATCTATTTGAGAACTGTTTTCAGTTGGTTAACCCTCTGTTTTGAAATGCATCTGCTTTTGCAGCCTTTATGCAGACTAGGTGGTTCAGGTGGCTTGTGGAGAGCAAACTCAGAAACAATTTGGATTTTTTAATATCCATTTGCAAGTGATAGATCTGCTTTTTAAGGTGCTATTTTTCAGCTTTGTTTCCATGGGCAATATCTATGCCTTTTGATTAAGTTTCCACTTCTGTGATATTCTGATTCCTTATTCCTTTTCTCCAGAAAGGAATGTTGACACACACCACCCCCCAAAAAACCAAGAAAGGTCAATGAGTACCTCATACATAGGATTTGATTCTGCTGCTTTTGAGTTGGTGGCTGGAAGCCCAGGATTTCTTTGGCTTTATTGTTTTGAAAGCGTCCATAGTCTTACTTGACTCTGCAGGTTTTTCTCCTCTCAACAAGAAACTCCCTGTTGATGTGCACTGTGATTAAACCTACAGAATCACTGTTGCCATAGCAAAGGCCCAAATCTTACTTTTTTTTTTTCTTGTCTCTGTCAGTTTTCTGTGAGTTTTTCTGTCTTGGCCTGGAGTGGGTGGAGAATTCTCAAAGATATTCATGCATCTTTGCTCTTTGGCATTTTATGTCTGCTTTTTCTTGAACCCTAACAACTCATAAGAGGGTGCCTGCTCCCTCTTTTTCTTCCAGTGATGTAATTACTGAAAACTTCCTGGGAGAACTTCTTGCTGTGGAGAAAACCTTGCAGCTAAATTGCCTGCCCTTCGTTTTCAGTTTGTCCTTTGCGACTGGGCATTCTCTCATTAAATAGCAGCGAGTTGGTGTGTGTGGTGCTGTGTATACCAAGTGGCTGGAGTGCAAGTTCCTGTGAAATTGCAGCATTCCTGATCCTGTCAGTGACAGCTGCTGGCTGCCAGGAGAGCTATCCCAGCCACCTACTGCTCTGCAGGAAGGGAGGGGGGTTGTCTGATCTGAAACCCTTTTCTGTGCTACTTTGTGCTACTATGTGTATTTGTGCTACTAAATAATAGAGAGATCAGCATTTCAAGCGCACATAGTAATTTAATGTTCAGTGGAGGTTACTTGATCTGAGTATTCCCTGCCTCTCGTCAACAAAGTATATTTGCAAAACAGCAAGCTTGCAGGTGCCCTAATTTCTTCCTAGTCCCAACTCTGAAGGAGGTATTATCCCTTCTTTTTAAGGAGCATCTAAAATACTAAGTAGTCACAGCCAGGCCCATACAACTGTTGAAATATCTGACTCCCTGTGTATGACTGAGATCAGTGGGATGTCAGCGTTTCACACTGACACTGGAATGCTTTTATAGATTTGGGCCTATAGGATTTGATCCAAGGACTGTAGTATGTAAATAAGGAGTTGGGAGTATACTTAGGGGTTCCCAAAGCAGCCAGTCTTGATGTTTTAAGAAAAGAAGCTGGGTTGGTGTTTTGTTTTAGATAATTTCCTCCGCTCCCCCCTACCCCTTTGCCTGCTTTTCTTTTCTTTTTTGTTTTGCTATTCCTGGAACTCACCTGACCGTTCTGTTGCTGGTGCTTTAGCAGAACAGATTGAATGGGAAGCAAGGAGATGCATTATTAAAGGTGCAATAGGATACACAAACTAGAACTGTTGTTTTAGCCCCTGTGAGAGCTTTGATGTCTGTGTGAGGGAGAGTCTTTGCAAAAATGCTCTGGTATGGTTGTGTTTTTGTGGACTTACTCTCAAATAGAGAAGTAGACGGTACCTGCCTTTAAAACTGTAAGGATTTTTCACAATAATGCCTAGCAACTTGTAGGTATGCATAATATGGATAGCCAAACTCTTGTAGACGAACTGAATTTGTGGTTTATTTCAGTGTAATAAGAAAGCCAAGCGTTCTGACATCGTGATCTTGTACGCCCGCACTCTAAAAGCGCTGGACACGAGTGAGCAGGAGCGCATGAAAAGGTACAGAGTCTCCGCGCGCAGCCGCGGCCTCGCTGGTTGCACGCCCTTGAGCACTGCAGTCTGCCTCTGACCTCACGCTTTAATTTCCTGTCTTGCTAAGTGCATTCCCTTGGGGATTATCGTGCGTACAGCTGTCTTAAGACCAAGTCCTTGCTGGGCTGCACGTGTCTCACCTGGAAGGAGAATTTTCTTCTGAAAATTCAAGGAATGGAATTCTGGAGTTTGCGCTTTGCGGCCCTGAAACAGCAGAAGCTTTCTTGTGCTGTGTCTGGAATGTCAGCATGGGAGAACATGCAGAGCTGTTGCCAAAAAGCTGTGTATTGCTAATTCATCATTATATGAGAAAGGCGGGGCGTAGTTAGAAATGCAGGGGGGGTGAGTAGCTGACCTTTTCTGCATGCATTAAACAGAGTAATCTTTCGTATGAATCACTTTCCATCTTGCTTTGTCAAACTCTTCATGTAGCTTTAACTACAAAAGGTCAGCAAGCATTAAAATGACTCTGCTCCCCCCTCCAACGTAAATGTAGACTTCTTATTCAAAAAAAGAAAAAGTGGGTATGAAAATGGAGACTAATTTCTTTTCAGTAAGATGCTGTCACAGATACTATTCTGAAATTAAAGGGCTGCAGATATCTGAGTTCTCCTGAGTCTTGTAGTGAATAGAATTTAATTGGGGTCTTTACTTGTCTCTATGCTGCTGTTCTTTCAATGCGGTCTTCCGACAGAAACCTCACCGTCCTGGTAATTATTGATCAGAAATGATTGAGGAGTAACTGTCACAAAGGGAAAAATCTCTTCTGTGCAGGTAGCCACTGCCTGGTGGTGTTTGAACTGTACCTTTACAAGTGTCACGCTGCTTTTACTGGATCTGTGCTGCAAAACAAGCTATAAATAGGACTCTTTTTTTTAATTATTTTTTTTTCAAAACCACAGAAGACACTGGGTGTTTAAATCTCGTTATCTCTCATGACGAGGCAGTTAAATAACTGCTGCTTGTGTCTGAGTCTGCAGCCCTTCACTGCTTGCCCTGCCTCTCCTTTGCCTCCTGTTTCTGCGAGGAGGCAGTGCGTGGTGGCTGCTGTCAGTCCAGTTCAGCTGCTGACGGTGGCTGCTTGGTGGCACACAGCCACCAGTGGAGGACAAACGCCAGTGCTGATGCACATGTCAATATTGCCTGCGCATAGCCTTGAATTAGGTATGAGATCCTGGGGGTTTGCTCTTCTCATTCCAAAAAAGGCAGCCTTCAGGCTTTGGGTGTTTGTTTAAAGATTGGGTTTGTGATGGTTAAGTGCAGCGTTTCACCTGCAGCAAAAAACCTGTGGGAAGATACTATAGGGAAATGCCAGAATTCTGTGGTTGGTATATACACATGGCTGGGTCAGCATATTTAGAGGGCACTTAGGCCAGTGAGATCTCCCTGCACATGAACTGCTGAAATAACTGGAATATTGCTGCTTTTGAAGTGCAGAATGTAGTGGTCAATGTCATAAACCAAATATGCAGATAATTTTATGGAATACTGGTGTTCCCCCTTTTTATCAACTCCTTCATATGTAAAGCATATGTGAAAGACAGATTGAAGTTATGAAAGCTGTTGCTGCTGCTAAATGTGTGCCTTTCTAGGCTTAAGGTGAGGTATTAATTATGGCTTCGATGTGGGCATGTACAGAAAGTTTATCTGTGTGTATCTGGTTTTGATACAGCTATATTTTCCTAAAATGCAAAAGTAGTTCCTGGTAGTAGAAACAAGCTTGACAATATTGCTGTATTACTGACATGGTATATTAGCGAGTTCTATACCATCAACTTCCATTGCAAACGGGTTTGTTTGGGTTTTTGTTATGTTGGGGGTGGGGGGAGAACCCCACCCTGATTTCTCTTTTACTCTCCTCTACTAAATTAGCAGGCTTGGAGAGGGTGAGGAGAACGGCTGTTGTTTCTGTGGAACAGTGCTGGCGCGAGTCACTCATTGTATAACCAAGAACATCTTGAGGCGAACGCACTGCATGAGTGTGGTACCAGATTTTACCTTGCTCTTGAATTTACCCGAGGGGTACCTGTGGTGAGATGAAGTCTGGGGATAAGAAGACAGTCCAGAGAAGCATCCCAGGCAGTACCTAGTCCTAAGGATTGCTTTTCTCTCGTTCCTCCAGCTCTTTGGAAAAGGAGCAGCTGTTGCGGAAACAGGCAGAGCTGGAATCTGCACAGTGTCGTCTCCAGTTGCAGGTTTTGATAGACGAACGTTGCAAACTCTACAAGGAAGTTCAGGTGAGTCTCACACAGGATTCTTTTCCTCTTCAACCTGCCTTTTGCGTTTTCCCTTGGAGGAAGCAGGCTTTTGTTTTAATAAGTAGCAAGATCTAGTCATTTCAACTGGTCATGTCATCAGGAGTATTATAAACATCCCAGACTGGCATATTCATGTATGCTACCTGGCTTCTAAGACTTAATCAGAGTTGCAAATACAGCTCAGCAGTAGAGGGGTGTTTTGTTTTTTCAGGTGGTTTTTTTGTCTGCTGATGTTGCAAGTCCCTAGGTAGGTCTTGTGGTGCCTGGCAAAGCCTGGTAATACAGCACCAAACTAATTCTCCTCATCTTCCTTTTAACTGCATCAAAATAAGCTTTGAAAAATCTCTATAGTAAACCTGTAATGGACCTGTTACCACTAGCTAGCCAAGAGCCTTTGAGAAGTAGCCTGTGTAGAGGTGCAAAACCAAGAGAACAACAGAAAAAAGCACCTATTTTTTCTGTGCAGGTCAGTCAATGTTCTATCTAAGCACCTTCTGGTGCCCAGAGAGCTGGGCTGTCAATGGCATAGGCTGGATGCAGGGGTTGAACAGTTGCTAAGAGGCATCTCTGTCCCCTTAAAATACAAATTGTGGAAAATAAATGCCTAGTTGCTGAAGGACTGCTTCCTTTGTGGAGCCTGCAATACTGTGATACTTTGTAACCCATCCCAGCTGCTTCAGCAGGATTCTTACACATTCTGGACTTTACTGGTGCTTCCTATTGTGAATTATCTGGCATATTCCACCACTGCTAGCTTTTCCAATAGCATTTTCTTCTTGTATAAAGTAGATGATATCTAATCTCTCACTGTCTAGTAACTCGCTTAATTTTACGCTTTTCTTTACTTCTGGATTTTTTTATAGCCTTGGCTGTTTATGTCTGTATATTGAGCAACATCCTCTGCTGAAGTCTTCCCGTGTGACTTAAGATAAGGCTTTATAAATTGCCTGCCCAAATTCGTGCATGAGGTTCATCAGACCTAATAAGAAAATTGGTCCACTGTAAACTTTGGCTTAAAGAAAATGTGAATGAGATAAAACCGCAGGTCCATAATGTCTTCCTGTGGTTCTGCTGGTGTTAAATGATAGAGTATCTGGTCAAAGTGAATTGAAGTCACATGTTACAAAGATTAAGTACCCTGTGTTCTTTAGGCTCTGTTTCAGTATTTATACTGCATTCATCACTGTCCTGTAGTGGTTCATGTGAATGCTGGAAGCAATTTTAAGGTGCTTGTCTATACTATGAATAAACTGAAAGTAAAGCAATTTGCTGGGGAACAGCAAATCAGCAGGAAGTCTGGAATAAGTATTGTATTTCGAGTGTATGCCTAACAAGCTCTTTGAGGTCGTCTAATAATGCAACTACCTGCATGGAGTAGTTTAGGCTGGAAGGGAGCCTGGTTGGGTAACTTCAGCGTTGGGTTGGGTTGCTCAGGGCTCTGTCACACCAGGTGTGGAGCGTATGCAAGCAGATCACAGGGCTTCTCTGGATGTCTCATTGCTTGAATGTCCTTATTGAAACTGATTTATTTTTTTTCCCTAACATCTAATATGAATTTGCCTTGTTACATCTTGAGTCTGTTGCCCTAGTCCTTTCAACAAGCTGTGTTACTGATGGCACAAGAAAACGTATTTAATTGGCACACAAAGCTGTGTGGGAAACAAAGTGCTGTGGGGTTACAACAGAAATGTGCAAAATGTCCGTGTGCTCAGGGGCCATTTGGTATGGCAAAGTTCAGTTGCACAAACTCTGTGGGAAAAGTTGTGATGTGCATTGGTTGCACACAAACCTTGGTGTCTGAAGCTTACAGAAAGCAAATGCCATGGGTTTCCCCACCCCAAAAGTCATTGGGAGCCCTCTTGTTGCTAACTTGCTTGAGAGCTGTGCCTCATCAGCGGTCATGCCACTAGCTATAACCTTTTATGTGTGTATGCTTTTTGTCCTGCTCTTGGCCACTAACAGTCTTGTCCATGGACTTTGTTGTTGAAGTTAGGATGATTGAGGCTAGAAAAGGGATGTTCTTTAAGTATTTAGCTATATGAAAATATTTAAGGAACTTGAGGGGAGAGAGGGTAGGGAGCTACCTAGAGCCTAGGCAGAAAGTTCTCAGCAGTGTTGTTCCTATACGTGAGCCTGCAGTGGGTGCTGTGCAGAGCTATATGCTGCATCCTGCCTGCTTAAATTTTGGAAGCGGTGTTACTGAAGCCTTTCTTTTGCCTAAAGATTATCCTTTGTGAGCAAAAAGAACTTGAGAATCAGATGTGAGCTACTGCAGTACTCCTCCAAAATTTTCAGTAAAAGTTAGCTAGTGATAAGGAAGCCACCTCTGGCTTCTGGCATTAATAGCGCTCTTCAACTGGGGTAGGAGATTCATTTTTTCAAGGGGGACGGGAGGAGTGTCGGGGAAATGACAGGAAACTGTATGCTGCTGTGAAGAAAGAGGAAAGTGTACTTGTGAGCCTGGCAGAGGTCAACTTATATTTATTGATGTATTTGGAAAGCTTTTTGTTAAATAGGATTTTTTGATCATCCGAAAAGAACTAGATGGCAAAATATGAATAAAACCTTGTGAACTTAACCATTAGCCTAAAACTCTTCTAAAGGAGTTTTCTTGCATAAACATCTTGCACCTTTGGGATCTTTGTGTTCACCTCGAGGTGGTGTCTGGGGAAGATCTAGAAGTAAAGCACCGTACTTCATTCAGCTGTTACATGTAGTGAAGCTGATTAAAAGTGCTCTGTGTCCCTCTGACTGAATTTGAACCTAAACCAAAGGAGGGTGAAATGCCTGTAGTGCTGTGCTGCAGTCTAAGGTTGCCATCATGTTTTCCTCTCTCTTCAGTGCAAGGCTAGGGCTGTGTGGTACAGAACAGCGGGCAGTGGGAGCACAACCAGAAAGTGGCAGCTGTCTGATAACCACCTTTGTCTTCAAAGCTTTGTGTCTGCTATTAAGACTGTAACCTAATACTTAAAAGAAAACAGTTGTGTATTTGTTGCAGCTGGTGGCTTTCCATTCCTATTCATTGTGCTTTCCTGCCTCTGTCTCACGCATAATCCTCAGACTTCTACTGCCTGTCCTCTTCCTTCCCCACCCAACCTGTGTGACCCTGTTCATTCAAGCTGGAATCTAGTCATAGTGTGTGGAGAGAGGAGACCCTTAGTCAACACCAGGAAAGCTCTGCAAACCTGTTAAAAGAAGGTACAGGCTTATACTGCCAGAAGTGTTCTTTTGAGCACAGCTAGTGGAATTTATTCTGCAGTGCAGCACTTTCAATCACCTTGTAATGTGTCCTAGTAAGATGTCCTGATTCTGCTGGCTTTGTCCGTTGTTTCAGTGGAAGCGTTGTACTAATAGTCCTTGTGGCTTTCATTGCCTGGTTTCCTTTTTAATAACTTGTGTACAAATTGAACGTTGAATGCAAGTGAGAAGGAGAGTTTTGCAAACTCCCCAGAGCAGCAAATAATTTTAATCTCTTTGACTGGTGGTGATATTCTCCTGCCTTTTAGAAATGAGTTTATTAAATCTTGTATTAAGAGTATTCTTCTAAGCTACCGGTGTTTTCATTCACTGCTTACTCTAAGCCTGAAGCTACAGCTTCCAATGCAAGCACCCTCATACCCTCCCACCTCTCTTTTTTCCCTAGGTTGTTTTGTCTTCTTGCTCTAATGGCATGGGATCATCTTGAGTCTTCAGCTTTGAGTTTTTAATTCCCTTGGGGAAGCTGCAGTGCACTCGATGCAAAACAGATCAGACTGCTGTAAAATATCAGAATTCCTCTCCTCTTGAACACTTTCCAAAAGTTATAGGTCTTGATGATAACTATTAACGTGGAGCTTGATCTTTGATTATTTTTTTTCCCCTCTTTGAGAACTGCTGCCTTTGCTTAGATGTGAGTTAAGTGGTAGTGGCTGGTTCAATATTGAAGCTAAATTACGATCTACTAATATATTCATAATATCACTCCTGTGGCCCTTAATTGTTTAAAAATTGCATAGTATTTCAAGTGTAATCTATGTTGCTCAGACAACAGAAAGCACGTTGTAGTTTTCTTAATATATATGCTCCCTCTGATAGCTCTGGGATTCTGTATTGTCTGGTTTTGCACTTAGATTACAAGAAGTTGGTCAAAATGCTTTTTTTGGGGGTGGGGGAAAGGTCTGTTTTAGTTGACTGATAATATGCAAGTGCCACTACTTGCACACCCATGTCACTCCTGATGATCTCTGTGGAAAGAGGAATCTAGAAATAACCTCGTTGCTGATGGAAGCTGTCTTTGGCCATGTCTCTGCTGAGCATCCTTCAGCACTCATCACTTGAGGTGGAGGAAGAGAGGGGGAGGAGGTGGTGGAAAACAGGGTTGGAGCTCTTGAGAGTTGTATCATTCCTGGAATTTGCTGCTTGGGGTTTACAAGAACAGGGTCATCTTCATTAAGTAGACTGACTTGTTTCCTGCAACGCCCTTTCTGTTGAAACGTGGGCTTTTATTTTCTTTTTATGGGGTATTCTGGAAATTCTGGAAAATGGTTCTAATTGACTTTCTCTTGTGGCTTAGCTGCATGTAACACTTGGCAGTTCATTCTCTTCTAAACAGCATTGATCTGGTAATAATTGTTATTGGCTTTTATGTGTTGCCTGAGAGTTCTGTCTCTCACAAGGTCTGATATATACAATAACAGACTTTGAGTACATTCTGCTGGAACCTGCATAGTGTTTCAATGCTGGATTTCCATGTCCATTGACTACGAGTGCAAGCAACAGCAGCATTTGAGGAAGAGCATGGAAATTGCACCATATTCCCCCTCTTTATCTGAGAACAAGTCCAGTTGGAGCATCTGGAAGAGACGTCACATTAAAGCTCTTTGGGTCTTTTTCATTGCAGGAGATGAAGGCTCTGGTGGCCCAGTACAAGGCGAGTGCTTCTCAGCAGCCTAGAAGCTCCCGCACCTTTCTCCTGGGCAGCCTCCCCTCCAGCCAAAGCCAGCGCAAGTACCACTTGGAAAAGGTTTTTGTGGTGTCCCAGACTGGGAACTGCAGAGTAATGGCATACTGCGACTTGCTGAGTTGTCTCGTGGTATCACAGCCTTCTCCACAGTCTACTTTTATTCCTGGTAATTAAGCAAGTCAAGATTTGGGGGTTCATAGGTGAAAGTTAAATGTGTTACTTGCTCCCTGCTCCTGACCTTTCTCTTCCTTGGCCTTTGCATGTGCCTTATAAACTGGGAATGCTCACAAGACTCCCTGTAGTTTATCTGGCCCCTGCATTGGTAGCTTCTGCCAAGCCAAGCAGCTTGGTTGCCCCATCGCTTCCTGGCAGAATTTTAGCAGGGGCTCACTGGCATTTCTGCTGAAGTGTCACATCCACAGGAAGCTAAAAGATGTGTCTGGTGCTCTGCGATGAAAATGACCCTGTGCAAAAAGGGGGGCCTTCTGAAAGAGCAAGGGACTGATGCACAAGGACTTGTAGAGAAGCTTCCAGTGCTTGAGTGAGAAACGTCACTCCCCAGTCTGTAGGTGGGATGATCCACATGCAGATGGTTTGTCAATATTCTTTTTAAAAGTAAAGAAAGAAAATGGGAAAATAAAAGCAAAAAATATACAATATGAACAATAGCTCTATTTCCTAGTGAGGAATTTAGAAGCCAAGAAGTCGTGGGCAGCCCCGTGTCTGTGTTGCTGTTATAGCCTGGGGCAAGTGGCCTGACGTCTGGACCAGCGCCAGCTTTCTTTTTTCAGTGTAATAGATGCAGCATTAAGAGTCTGGGAGTTTATTTGCAAAGGACTTCAATACTTTCTGAATGATGAAACTTAACTTTATTTGGCTAATGGCTTGGAGATAATCGTGCCTTATCTAGGCGTAACAGAATTGTTCTCTGAATTCAGCTGACTTTATTTTTCTGGCTGTTGGAGCCAGGGAATGAATCTCTGAATGGAGGCTTTGTGGTGGCTCTTGCAGCACACAGGTTAAGTTCACCTGTAAGCATTCTTTGCAGTGACACTTGTTCTCTTAAATAGCCATGTAATCCTACTGTGCCTGTTTTCATCTGAGCAAAAAGGTCTTTGAAGAAACTGGCTAAAGAGCAGCAGGCTCTTGTAGCAGGAATTGTAACACTGACCCTGCGTTTGCTCTTGCTGGCTGGGATCCTGGGGGATTTAGCCCTGTTGCCATTTGAACTAAAGAATCATTTGTGGTGGTTCTTATCCAGAACAGCAAATAACTTATGTATTCATCCCACCACAGGTGTCAGTGAAGATACTGTAGGTCTGGGGTAGAAATTGCTCGTTCTACACGTGTGTCACTTTGCAATAACCTGCTTTATCCTTCTTCTGCGGCAGGTTGTGGTGTGAAAATGATGAGCGTGGCCAACCTGAAGAGCAGTCAATACATCCCTATCCATAGTAAACAGATTCGGGGCCTGGCTTTCGGCCAGCGGGCGGATGGCTTGCTGCTCTCTGCTGCTCTGGACAACACTCTCAAACTGACCAGGTGAGCCCTGCTCAGGGGAGACGCCTGGCCCAGACAAGTTTGGCCGCGTGCAAGAGACTGGGTTGGATTTTGGTTCTGCCTTGTTAGAAATGTCTTGCAACACTTGCTGTTCTGCTTTCCAAAAGATGCTGCTGAGACGAGATTAGGTCTCTATGTTCTTCCTCTCTTCCTCCATGCAGAGAGATTTGTTCACGCTTTCACATCTTTACGTGGAAATGTTATGGAACTACCTGCCTCTGATAATTTTCTGGTGGAAAACAAGTAATGGAACACGGTTTGGCCAAGTCATGTTGAGGAAAACTAAAAAGTAGTATGATATATCAATGTGAAACTTACTTTCTGCTTGTTTTTCTGTTCCTGAAGGGCTACATGAAGCATGGGAACTCATGGCATAGAGCAGAAACAAGGGCTGTTTAGGTTGGGTGCTTTCGTCCTGTGATAATGTTGGCTTTTAAACTTCTTGCAGAGCACGCAATTCATCTGACATGAAAGGTGTAGGCAGCATTGCTGAGCACCTGCTAGAGGAACACAGGTTCTCTAGAACTAGCAGAGATGCGGAGCAGCACTTTGGAGGCTAATTATGCAGAAGCTGAGAGAAAAATATGTCCAGTCCTGTTAGAATTTACAGCCTCTGTGTGTGTGTGTTCTTGCTACTCTGCTGCTTTTCCATCTTAAGCTGCCTCAAAACTTTGTTGGCTGATTGATTCTTACTGGGTTATTCTAACATCTTTCTGCAAGGCTGTCAGTATAGGGTTAGGCAGGAGACATGTCAGTTTTGTGGCTGATGGGTCCCAATTCTTTCCCGCAGATGAAGCAGCAAAGAGGACTTAATCCTGCAACAAAAATGTAAAGAATGTTGCTTTCTTGATACCATGTTGAAGTGTTTTCTAGACTAGCTAAAAAGTAAACAAAACTGTCTCTGCTGAAGTCGGGTTTCTAACCAATGAACTTGATTGATACTTTTTTCACAGCTTCATCTGGAGAGTGGCTTTTCATCTGCTCAGGCACTTGACTTGTGATCCTCTTGCTTTTGTGCTTCATCCCAGAATGTCTTGGAGTTAAGTGCTTGTTTCAGCAGCACCTTCATGCTTCTTTCAGTCTCCCTCTGAAAGAAAAGTCCTCCTTTGGTCATCTTTCTTCTCTAGTTGCTGATCTTGCAGTCATCATACCAACAGGAATTATCCATGACGTCCTTAATCTCCTGTTCTGCCTTGCAAGTGTTTAAAATAGCACCATGATTTTGGGTGGTCTTCCTGTTGTTTTGAACCTGTCACTGTTTAGATATCAAACTCTCCCTTATTTTTTCCCAGCCAGGTTTGTCTTTGTTTCCCTTCTACTTACCCAGGAGCAATACTCGCTTATGTGGAATTTTGAGCGTAGTCACCTTCCCCAGGGAGAAACCTGTTGTGTTGTAAAGGGTGTCCGGAGTTACTCTCAGATGTGCTCTCCCTTGTCTCGCACTGTTCTCGCTGTGCTGAGCCCGTGTTGGCTGCTGCCCTTTGCAAATAGTTCTCAATCCGACACCAACTCCGTCTGCCATTCTGGGTTGTGCCCCTCTTCTTCCTCAACAAATTGAGTTTCCAAAGAATTAACACCTAATCTGCTTTTAATTGCCTGTACCCCACTCGCTGTCTCACCCTTGCTTAAACTGTGTCCTTCTGAGGCATAAGCACTGTTTCTTTTGTGTAAATAGAGGAAAATAATTAATGAGAGATGTAATCTGAACAGATGAGCCCTGTGATCTCAGGAATATGTGATATTACGGGATTACACTAGAGTCACTTCTCCTAATTGTTTCCAGAAAAGTAACTTAGCTTTCCTTTTCCAGTAAGGCAGTTGAGACCCTGCACTGAGATTTCCTTTCCCAGTCTCCAAAGATCAATCTGGAAAAAGGAGCATTGGCCTGGAAGAATTATAAATCACTTGACAATATCCCAGTGATTATTCTGTCTCAATTTTCCAGACTCGCATCTGGAGTAAAGGAGGAGTTAATTCAGAATTCAGTCTGAAGAGAGATGCTTCTGTCTTAAAGACTTCAAAAAGCCAGATTTACTTACCTTAATTATGCTATTTTCTCATCAGTAGATGTTTGTGAAACAGGCCAACACTTTACTTTTCTTCTGCAGCTTGGCAACAAATACTGTGGTGCAGACATACAACGCTGGCCGTCCTGTCTGGAGCTGCTGCTGGTGTCTGGATGATACAAACTACATCTACGCTGGGCTGGTCAACGGCTCTATCATGATATACGATTTGAGAGACACCAGCTCTCACGTCCAGGAACTAGTCCCCCAGAAATCCAAGTATGGCATAAGGATTTTTCATTCCTCTCTACTTCCCTGATATACAATAAGCTAAACATAGCTTGTTCCATAAATCCCACAGCAATTATCGTCGTTGGTTTGTGTGAATCTCTTGTTCAAAAATTCAAATTTAACACAGATGGGAGAAGTCTCTCGTAAGGTTGCATGATCTGCGCATAACTTAGTAGGAGTGCTTGACACCTGCATCTTCTTAAGGCACAGCAGTGGTCAGAAACAGACCCAGTGGTGCAGCTTAAACAGGAGAACTGAATTTTTTTTGGAGTTGGATTTAGTTTTTAATTTGGAAAGGACACATTACAAAGAGGTGTGAGACACTGGTACCTCCGTCTCTTCTACTCAGGAAGTCCATGCTGATTTACACACACCTGACATGGGCTGTCTGATGCTTCTTTAAAACATAAGGCTTGGTAGTTGCATTTGTCAAGAATAAGTGACATTCAAATTATTGGGGTTCCTTGCTTGAAGGACCATTTTGTAGCCTGCTTAGGCCCTTTCCTAGCAGTGGAGAGAGGTGAGGCAAGGTGCCCAGCATGGCTGCAGCTGGCACCGCTGACTCTCGCCAATCATGCTTTCAGGTGCCCCATGGTATCATTGTCCTATCTGCCCCGGATGGCCTCAGCATCACTGCCTTATGGTGGAATCCTGGCTGGGACCTTGGAAGGAGCTTGCTTTTGGGAACAGAAAGCTGGCAACTCCTACCAGCCTCATCACCTGCCACTGGAACCTGGAGGATGCATTGATATTCAAGCAGAGATCAACACACGGCACTGCCTTGCCACATACAGGCCCAGTACGTACTGGCACACATCTGCAACCTGTTCATGGCCATGCTGGCCTACTGTTTATTCAGTTCAACAGCAGCTTGGGTGCTGAGGGCAGAGCAGAAACTTAGAACCTGCTCTAGCCACAGCAGCCAGCTTCTGCACCCCGATAAGAATTGGGTGATGGCAAAAGGAGGCAGCTGCAGGGCGGTGTTGCTTGTATTCCTACAACTAAGACTAGTCTGCAGTTAAATTTTTCCAAAGGTTACCTTTTTGTTTCTGCCACACAGGTAAAAATAACCCATGTGTGCGTTGTGTGATGATGGAACTGACCAGCAGCCCACTGACAGGGGCTTCTGAAGAAGTGGTGTGCTCTTCTAACCCGGTTCAGACATTCAGCGCTGGGCCCACCTGCAAGTTGCTGACCAAGAACGCCATTTTCCAGAGCCCGGAGGAGGACGGCAGTGTCTTTGTGTGTGCTGGCGACGAGGCATCGAATTCTGCCCTGGTATCTCTCCTTCCTTTCAGGGTGGTGGAGGGTTTAATTGCAATTCGTAGGAGAGAAGTTCTGTGTGTTTTAGTGGGGAGTTGTCTTGTCACGTTACCCTGGGCGGGTCGGTCTGTTGTACATGCTATAGCAGGTGTCACTCTCCGGTAGCATGGACAGTATTGCCAAGGCCTGTGGTCCACATCCATCCGAAGGAACATAGGCAGTGAGCCCCTGTTATCCACCAGAGGAATGCAGTTGGGCACGCTGGCACAACTGGGTGGGTGCTAACTGGTATAACAGCTTCTTGGTGGGATAGCTCATGTGATAGGTGCTGGGAAGGATACATATGGGGTCTTGGGAAATGAAAGAGGTGAGGAGAAGGGTTGCTCTTTGTATGAAAAAGCAGCTCAGCCGCAGAGGATGGATAAGAGGCTGGTTGAGAGCTCATGAGTTGGGGTCAGAGGATAGGTCTGATGTCCTGGTGACATTGTGCTTGGAAGTCTGTTGGGGTCCATCCCAGTAGGGTGTGAAAGTAGAAGGGTCCTGTAAGTAATTTGAGGAACGTCTTTCTCTAGAGGGAGCTGTTTTGGGCAGGAGGGGAGGATCCCACAGTGTTTGACCTTGTCTGTCCCACAGCTCTGGGATGCTGGCAGCGGCTCCTTGCTCCAGAAGCTGCAGGCTGACATGCCTGTGCTGGACATCTGCCCCCTGGAAGTGAACCAAACCCACCTCCTGGCTACTCTAACGGAGAAGACAGTGAAGATCTACAAGTGGCAGTGAGAGTGGTCCCTGCACCTGCCACAGAGTGTTTCCAAATATGCTGCTGATTAATCCCACACAACCCCTGCTGTCCTGCTCATGCTGCTTACAGGAGGCAGGAACCGCTGCAGCACCATTCTGGCAGTGGGCTGGAACTGGGACATGCTGGTGCCTGGAGCAGTTCCCCCCCCTTCCTCCATCTTCCTTTTTAGGTCTGCCTGTATTTCTTCTTTGGTCAGTTTTTTTCAGTTGGACTCGGTGAGCTGCCTCGGCACAGCAATACCTGGACCATCTCCAGCTTGTGTTGCTGCACTTACTTTTTTTCCCCACAGTGTGAATGCAGCACAGGGACTTGCAAATCTTTTCTGTGAATCAACACAATGAGAGGAGCTGGAAGAGCTGAGTCTCCCACTGCACTTCCCTGTGGAGCCCTTCTGCGATAACCGGGTGAAGAGGAGGGGGCAATGTTCAGATGTTCAGTGCTGGCACCGGCTGGTGCGGCTGATGCTGTTTTAAAAAAACAAACCCATCCACACATTCCCTGCTTTGGGGAACATATTCCAATGTGCTTTTGAAGGCCTAGGGCCAGTTGGAAGCTATTCCTTGATGAGAACAGGCTTGGAAAATCTACAGAGAACACTTTTCTTTTGTGGCTTTTTTTCCATGAGTGCGTACTTTGCACTTGAAATTCCTTAATTCTCTGCCCTCGTTTCTTCCCCTTCTGTCTCTCCCGCTTCATCCACAAGTGCACTTGCACAGTGGGGTTGTACAAAATGGAAGTGGAGAAGTACAGGTGAAGACTGTTGTACGTTTGCAGTCTGTGGTGTCTTTGCTTACAGACAGCAATGTGCTAAACAGTACCTTGGGAAGGAATGAAACAAGTTGGCTGATTTATTTTTTTTTTTTAATGATTAAGTTTGGGGGGCATTTTTCCCTTTTGAGGAACTGGTGGAAACTCTGGGATTTCATCAGCTTGTTTTCACTGACCTTGTGCCTTTTCCTTAAGTTGTATCTGCCAGCTCACCAGCCAGTCACAGCCAGCTGCCCCTTGTATTTGTGTGCGAGTTTGCTGCCGATCCACTGCCTTCCCTCCGTCTGAGCCCGCTGGGTGGGATCCCGGCTCTGGGGATGTGCGTTGGCCCTTAGCACCATCAGCAAATACACTGAGGGGGGTGAGAACGCTTATCTCCAGGTCAGATCATGAAACAGGACTTGGGTTTCATTTTATGTTTAACAAAAGCAAACTTTTAAGGACGTAGGAAGCTGTAAGGCGAGTTCCTGGTGCTGGGAACTTGTCCCTTGGCACAGCCCTGCCTGAGGAAGCAGCATCCATCCCCTGTTCATATTGAATGTGCTGCTGCTTAAACTGCCAGAACAGTTTCATTTTCTGAAGTCTGGGCCTTGCACAGAATGTTCCCATTCATGTCTGACCTCTTAAAAATGAGATTAAGATGATCTCTGCTTAACTTTATATTTTTCTGTATTGTATTTTGTTCTTATATTTTTATATACTGTAAAAATAAAGAGTTTATAGTTACTGCTGCTGCAGTTCAAAAATACATCTTAGTGGTATACACTGCCCATCTTGTGGATGTGATCTAGCATCCCCACACACAGGTAAGGTTTCTCATGCTTTGTATAATTTCCAAGCCACACCTGTCTTCAAACTGAAATAATGGAGGGTTTTAGTGAAACAAGAGACCTTGCCAGGCCCTGCTGCCCTGGGCAGGGGAGGAGAAAGGTGAGGGTGGTGCAGAGTCAGGCTGTGTAACCAGCACATCCTTTGAACTGGAAACAAACTCACTGACGTGAGACTTCTTTGGCATTTTAACCACGATCAAGAATAAAAGGTTAGTAGGAAGAATAACACTGAGAAGGTCCCCGGAAACACCAGCTAAAACCAAAAGGAGTGGGCTCTTCTCTGCCAACTTAGTGCAAGGAGCTGCTTGTTTTCAGCCCACTCCAACCTCTTCCTCCCACAATGAATTTGGAGAATTTTAAAGTCATACAGGAAAAGGAATTAAAAGGTCTCTTAGTGTTTGATCTTTCCAGGTAGCGCTTGACTACTACTTTATACTGCCCTCCAGGAATAAGAGGTACAAATTTAAATGCTATTAAAATAATAATGGAACGTGATGCTTCTGTGGTCTCTCAGTTTAAGAAAACTTCCAAAGCTTTGAGATGTGAAGAATCTGTAGTGCTGCCCTGGTCATGGGTTTGTAGCAGGCTCTGGGAAAGAGCACCTAAAGTTGCCTGTAGAAAGCCATCAGCATCCAGGACTGATAAAAGGCGAAATGTGTTAATTAAATATTTGCTCATCTCTGGCTGGAGTCCAAGGGGCAGATTCTGGGCTGGAAGGAAGGAAAATGCAGTGTGTACGTGATGCAGGGCAGCTGCCGTTCAGGGCTGAGCTGTTTCTCTGGCGTTTCAGGCAAGAAGCCACTATGTGGCTATTTCTGCCTTAGTCTCTGGGAAGACGTTGCTGTGGACCAGCGTGGCCCCTGGGCAGTTCTTGTCAATCTGATGGGAGGTGGTAGTGAAGCCGAGCAGCGCTCCACTTCCTGCTCGTGGGGCCTTGTTCTTCTCTCTGCACAGGCCTTTCTTCGTTTATTGTTTCCTGAGGGAGCACCTTTCCTAATTTTTTTATTAATTCTTGCAAAAACAGGTCTGAGGGACAGTATTGTCTGGAGCTGCCTGCCTGGGGTGGAAGCTTGCCCTTATTTTACTTCAATAAAAATAATCAAAAACCGCCCAGGACAAAAGGTAGTGCAAAACTGTGGGAGTGAAGAACAGCTGGGCGTGTGTAGGGTGGTACCTTCCCTTGGCTCTTCCTGGAGCAGGGGAAAGCGGGTATTTTATGTGTCCCAAACCAAATTGGATTAAACTCGGGTAAGGCAGTGAGTGAAACAAGCAGCTTGATCTGCACCGTGTCACGCTGAGGTGGCCAGAGCAGCCCCATGGCGTTTCACTTCATTCTCCTGTTTGGGTTTGCCAGGAGACCTGGCAATGCTTTTTCTGCTAATGTAGATGTGAACAGACTTCCTAGCAAGGCAGCAAATCCCTTAGAGAGCCCTGGCTCTGCTGGTTTCTGAAGGAGAGGGAATATGAGGAAACAGAGTTCAGGGAGGAGGGAGAGGAAAGGAATAAGCAAGCACAACTGAGTTTTTCTGCTGGGTTTGGTTTGCGTGGAATCCCAGAACTGGTAAATGAGGAAGTAAAGAGTTCAGTGCCCAGGGAGAAAGGGGCAAGGGCTCCCCTGCTGGGATGGCACTTCTGACTTCGCAATTCTGCAGTATGGGTTTTTTCCAGCTAAAATGTCAATTAGTTGAGTGCTCAGACAGCCTTTGAGTCCAGCCCAGTCCCTAAATTGGCTGCTGTCCTTCCCTGGGAGCGCTCAGCCTGTGGAGTTGAACAGGCTGGTGTAAACAGCCTCCTTGGGTTAAGATAACAATAATTACCATTGTTTATTTGCTTTTGAGATAGTGAAAGATGGGCAGAGAGAACATTGAGAGGACAGAACAGTGGGAGCCTTGTCAACACTGGGTGGGTGCCCGCAGGAAACCTGTGCTCTGGTGAAGAGAAAGGGTTTGTTGATGATATCTTGGAGCCAGAGCAGCATCCTGAGAACACCCAGGGGGTGGGGGGTGTCACTTCTGCCCTGTCTTTTTCCAAACTAGCACCTCTAAGTAGCAAAAAAAACCCCAAAAGATGTGCCCTAAAATGTGTATCTAATCCTTGGGACAAACTTAGCAGGTAACAGACTATGTCCAGCCTGTGCCTGGCAAAAGGAAAAATATGTCTCTAATTTCAGTGATTATCCTTCCCAGTGAAGCATGATTAAGTTGAGGGTCCAAAGGGTTTTAGTCTCCCACCAAGTCCAATTTGGTGTTTCCGCTTGTGGCGGAGGTGGGGGAGTAAGCCCCTCTGTGCTACAGACGGCATCACACTGGGAGCAGCACTGAGGAAGGCAGAGGCCGCATTGGGAAAATGGGAAGAACTGTGGCAGGTTGGAGGAAAGGTTGGAAAACTGCCCATTTAAAAAAATCATTTTTTTTAAAAGGTAGGTGCTAACTGCATAAATACAGGGGCAACAGGATCCTCAGGAATGACCTGGGGCTTCTGATCCTTTGTGAAGCAAAGGGCTGCAAAGGTGCTATAGGGGCTGGAGCTCCTTTGCTGTGAGGACAGGCTGAGAGAATTGGGGGGGGGTTCAGCCTGGAGAAGAGAAAGCTCCGGGGAGAACTTACAGCCCCTTCCAGTCCCTAAAGGGGCTCCAGGAAATCTGGGGAGGGACTCTTGATCAGGGAGGACACAGATGGGACAAGGGGGAATGGTTTCACACTGAAAGAGGGGAGACTGAGATCTCAGGTAGAAATCCTTTGGTTTGAGCGTGGTGAGACCCTGGCCCAGGTTGCCCAGAGAAGCTGTGGCTGCCCCATCCCTGGAGGGGCTCAAGGCCAGATTGGATGGGGCTTTGAGCAGACTGGTCTGGTGGGAGGTGTCCCTGCCCATGGCAGAAGGTGGGACTGGGTGGGCTTTAAGGTTCCCTCTAACATTCTAAGATGTGTCAACAGTGTCACTTTGCAAAAAAAAAAAAACAGAAATGTCAGATCAGGCTGGATGAAGAGTTGTGCATAAGAGGCACAAAACTCCATTTGCACTCACTCGCTGGATGGTAGCTGTGATATTGTCTCCTGTTTGCTCACAGCTCCCTTGGAAAACAAATAAATACAGCTGTGGCTATCTGGTTATTTCCCAACACAGGTTAGCAACGGTCCTGTGGGACTCTGACCCACAAGAAAAGCTGAAACAAAGCAGAGCTGAACCTGTACATGTCATGCAAACAAAACATGAAATACCAGGCCTTTGCCGTCAAGAGAAAGCGCTGAATGGTAGTGGTAATGAAGCACCCAAACGGGTTCTCTGCACCAGTGTTTGTTGGTGGAGACCATCTCAGTTGGGAAAGGCTTTGGTTTAGCCCTGCCTGGCTCTGCCAAGCTGGAGGTTGTAGAAACGGGTTTTATTGCTGGGGGTGGCAAGAATTAAACATGCTGCCCACTCCAATACCAGAGGGCTGCAAGCTTGAGCCCCTTGCTGGTAAAAACACTGAAAATGTGGCAAATAAGGCACTGAGCCTGTGTGAAGGGAGAAGGGCCCGAGCCGCTGGAGTTACTGCACAGGCAGAGATGTTGCTTCGTGCAAAGAAATAATCTCAACGTGGCTGGGTGGATGTGGCGAGCATAGGGTTCCTTATGAAATGTGGGTTCAATGGCAGGGTCTTAGAATCCAAGATCAGGAAGAGGTTTCCCTCAAGCTCAGCAGAAGGATGAAGCAAGTCTCCTGAGAGCTCCCAAGGGTGCGGGGAGAAGGGAGCTATAACCCTGCCCCCCTCTGTCCTTGTCCTGCCGTGAACGGGAGAGCAGAGCCAGCTCTTGTGCTGGCCAACTCTCCCAATAACTTCCAGCCAAATAGGCTGCCAAGCATGGCTGGATTGCACTGGCTTTTGTTTTCAACTGTTCCCAGCTGTGCAGGCCCTGGGTGCCAGCACAAAAGCCTCTTTCCCCAGCCCCATGTCTCAGTGTGACCCTCCAATGTGAGAAGCACAGGCACTATGGCAGCTGAACTCCCTCCTTCCCTTTCCTGTCCTTCACCTGCATCGTGGTGGCCACTGTGGGCTCTGGTATGGGTGAGACAGCTGGTGGCATCCCCAAAAGAAGGGCTTTGCCAGGCAAGATGTGGAAACCTGGGGCAAGAAGGGAGCAGTCCTACAGCTTGGCTTCAGCCCAGCTCATCAAACCACAGCACATCCTGGCATCCAGGCAAAAGCTTCCAGCTATGAACCAGTGCTGGCTTGTGCTGGGAAAATCACTCCCGGGGTCAAGCAGACAGAGGAATGGAGGCAGGATTCTCCCCAGCCCCCATTTCCATCTGTCATCATATGCAAAGGGTCTGGGGCAAACTCATCCAAGAAGGGTGCTGTGAGCTGGTCTGGAGAGACCTTGCTGCTGGGAGACTCTGAGGACACCCAGAAGTCCTGTGCTACATTGCTGCCACCCACCCAACACCCGGACAGGTTATTTTTTCACTCTGAAACTCAGAGGTCTGACCCCCAGGGCCAAGGGGGCTGCAGTATTACCAGAACCAGAGGTTCCCGCACTGAAAGGGCAGGAGCTGAAGCCAGCTCACCAAACCCTACATCGGGCAGTGCTGTGGTACCCCCAGAATGTAATTTTTTTCTGTCCTGTTTTGCCTATCTGCTCCAGGGCTGGGCTATCTCAGCCTCTGAGCCCTTGCCCGTGAGCATCTTGGCTGGCAGGCAGTTACTAGTCAACATTTTTGGATTGTGGGTTTTTTTTCCCCAATGCATTATTCAAGCTTTTGGGATTTTCAAGCAGCTAATCAATATTTTTTCTTCATTGTTCCATACATGGCTCCAGGTTTTCTGTTAGTCCAAGCCTGCTCTGAGTACCATTTCCTCATGGCCTTCCCTCCTCCCTCCATCACTGGGGCAGCCAAGAGCTTCTCAGACTTTTAATGTCTGTCCCCAACGCCCCTCCAGGGGTTCTGCAAGCTCCATTTCACAGGTAGGAACACAGATTTGGGACAAAAACTGGTCACACCTTCTTAAGACCTGCTGTGGGGCCGGGCTGTGTTTCCAGACACGCAAGTGTGATGGAAGCAGAGCTCCTTACGTCCCCTACCCCCATCCTGTGGGGCTGAGGGGCTCCGGGGGACACCATGAAGCCGTAATGGCGGCTGGCGGCTACCGACCAGGATGGCAGTCGGTGACCACGACATCTCCAACGGCCACCAAGGAGCCTCGACCCCGCTGAGGTAAAGGCGCGAGGGGCGTGGCCAAGGGGGCGGAGCAACCATAGCCCCGCCCACAACCAGCGGAGGAGGCACGGCCCACCGGGGGCGCGGCGCGGTGACGTCAGCAGGCGCGCTGATTTGCATACGGCGTGCGTGCCGCTAGGTGGGCGGGCCGGCTGCGCCGGAGGTGGCGGATCCAAGATGGCGCTGTGCGGACGTGTCCGGAGCCGCTGCCCGGGCCCGGCGCTCCTTCTGCTCCTGGCGCTGNCGAACAAAGAGCGGGGCTCCGCGCCGCCTCGCCGCCGCTCCGCCCGCCCTTATTTACCTCAGGATTTTGTTTTTTAAAACCGGGGGTTGCCTGTAAGCCGGCGCTGTCCGCGTTTCCCGCCCTGCGCCCCTACTGCTGTGGTGGCTTCTTGTGAGGGGGGACGGGCCGGTGAAGGGGCCTTGAGGGAGGACGGGGGCTTCCGAGAAAGGCAAAGGACAGGGGACTCTGGGGGACGCTACCTCTCTTTCTTGCTACCCACGGGCTCTCCGCTGCCGCCCCAGCAGCGCCCTCCTGGGAGGGAGATGTGTCGGTGGGGTGGCTTTGTTTTGACTTGGGTGCCTCGCAGGGTTACTCTGCCTTCAGAGGTGTGTGGAGAGCCCTGGGCGGTGCTGAGGGGAAAGGTGCCGGCCTGGCAGCGACCTGAGAAGATTCTTAGTTCAAGGTTCATACTCCCATGTTCGCATAAAGCTCAGCAGCAGAGGTGGTTGGTTTCCAGTGCTCCTCTGTGCACATATCAAACTAGATACGTGATTTTCAGGCCTGGCTTACTTTATGCAGGGAGGTTGGCTGGGTAATCTGTTGTTCCCAAAAATCTGCAGTAAATGGCTTAAGTTTAACTCAAGAGAAAAAAAAGAGTTGCCACCTCAGGGTCTTTTCTAACTAGATCCCTTCATTCATTCAGCTTGAAGAAGGGGGGAAGTGTCTTTGAGCTGATTTGTTCTGGAGGTCTCTTTAAGTCCTTGGTTTTTCTGCTGTGAAGTCCAGGAATGTCTGTCTGGGTCAGTTTTCACTGTGTTTTATCAAGTGGAAATGCAGTCAGGAAAAACCTGTGTGTGTTCCTCATCTGTCATTGCAGAGACAGCAGATGGCAGTGACTTAATGGTTACTCTCATCCAGGGGAGCCTTGAACTAGTAACTGTAATTACTTTCTTGCTTAAAATTCAAAAACAATTTAGATTTTTATCAAGCTTTATGTTTTAGGCAGGTAGTGTACTAAGACACTCATGACAGACTATTTAAGTGAGCCCTGATGCAACACCTACCACATTTATAAAATGCTCTAATATTTGCTTTGTGAGTGACTTGTCTCTTACGTTTTTTTCCACCTGCCTGGGACCTTTTGGGGACCCCCTCATAGGGAGGCACCATCTCAGAAGCTGCCCTCGCAGGAGGTAGATCACAAGACACCAGCCTGCCAAAAAGACCAGCTCTTGTTGTTCCTTTCTTTCCAGTTGTGTGGCCCCTCCCTTCTCTTTTCAGTTCAAGTGCTTGTTGTTTTTTGTACCATTTTAGTGAAGTGGAACTTTTTATCATCTAGTTTATCAGCTTTCTGCTGGAGTGGTTTTATTGTTTTACAGGGTTAGGTGGGCTCCCATTAGGGGTGTGAATGCAGGGATAGGGCAGAGGGAGAAGCAAAAGCTGAAGATATGTTTTGCATCACGCTTTATTTTCAGCAGGTACAAGCCCTGATGCTGATTCTGCATATCTCTTGAAAACTCCACTCTCTTTTTGAATGTCACGTCTTGCTTGTGGTTTTGCTTTTCCCCTTTGAGTCAGCCTTGTTGTCAGTAGTTTGCTGGATCTTGTTCTTGTCTAGCTGTAATGTTGTCTGCTACCCAGTGCCAAAGGTGACTTGTTTCCTGGGGTGACATCCCAAGCGTCGATAGGACGTCTCCGGGTGGTTCTGGATGGAGTTTTCTCTCTGCAGGTGCCTGCCTGCAGCTTTGTCCTTATTTGTCTGTCGGTCTCTACAGAGCCCTGTCGGCTGGCCTTAGACTCATCAGTTCTCCTGCTGTAACGCAGATGTGATGGGCTGAATCCTGATGTAAAAATATCTTCCCAGGGTGCTGCTCTGAGAAATTTACTATAACGGATTTCTCCAAATACCTACTGTTTAACTCTTGCTGTTTAGGGTCTGAGTAAAAGTCATGACTTAAAAACACTGAGTGATAGGCAACAGGAACAGGGGCAGATGTTGTCTCAGACATTTCCTTTGCATTGGAGGTGGCAGCAGAGGAAATAAGTGACATATTAGCTGTTACTGTTGTTGCTCTATAACTTTTAATTTTGAGCCTAGAGCATCTGACAGCTTGTTTGGACAATGCTGGAAAAGTAACAGTTACATTTTGAAATGAGTGGGGCACTAGTTTTAAGTAATACAAGCCCATTAAAAAAAAAAAAAATCGAGCTGAATTGTAAAGTTTTGGTTTTGAGAGGTTCCTTATAGGCTTTTGATTTAAAGTATTAATAACACGGGTATTTAAGCACTGCATGTTTTTAGAATTATTTAATTAAAAAAAAAAATCAAACTCCAAGACTGCTATCAAATACTTTAGCACTGGTTATCTACCAAATCGATGAAATATTCAATCGATGCAGTGCAGAGTCTGCTCCTGCAGGTGCAGAACTCTTCTGGAAGATAGAAATCAAGGGACAGTGATGCTTTTCTGCTTTCCTTTCCACGTAGGAGAATGGGGAATGTTTCTTAATGGGAGGAGGTAGTGCTCGGAATTAGGCAGCTTAAACATCTTTGGCTGCCTCCAGAAAATACAATCAAACAAAATCAAGTTTGGTGCATTTTCCAGATGAATTAATTTCCTCCAAGTTAAAATTATTTGTGCACTAGATATGTTACTGCTTTGAGTCACTTAAATTTTGTCATTGTTACAGTTGTTATCCAAATAACTTTATGACAAGATACAAAACCAATACAATAAGGTGGTGTGTACTTCTGTTTTTCAAAAATGAGTTGCAAAGGGCTTTTTTCTGAAGCGATTCTGGTTGCTAGCTTGTTTGTAGAGAAAATTCAGAGGTTGCATTTCACTCAACATAGACTGCAGCCTTTAATCCCTTTTTTATGGGCTGCCTATTACACTAATTTTCATGGTGGTTATAGTATAAATAAACCCATGAAATATTAATATATTTGCTAGGCCAATTTTTTTCACATGATTAATGATAATTTGCACTTACAGCATGACTGACTTCTGAATTTAAGGTAGGAAACATTAGCAGGTATGAAAGTACCTTAACCAGTGTAGTTCTGTTCTGGTTTATTAGTGAGTGTAATTTTAATGTTAAAACATACCTAATGTTAGGTCTGATTAATCAGTGAATTGACTTGATGTTATAATTGTTGAGCTGTACTTGCATTGCATTTGTAAAGGTTATGCAATATTTAAAGCATCATATCCATCTATATAACACTGCATTATAGGCTAAATAATTTCTCAAAGATCAAATGACCCTGGTTAAATTGGGATTAGAGATCAAAGTTCTGTCCTCCCGCTGCTTTCTTTGCTCTGAATGGCTCTATTTCTTTGGTAGCACCTTTATGACAGGGTTGGTGTAATTGAGCCTGAATGCTCAGGCTGTCTTGACGTTGAGGATAGGGTTAAGAAGAAAACAAGGCAATTTAAAAAGCTGTATGTTTTAAGAATAGAATTTTCTCTGTTATTTCAGATGCACAGTCAGTATATAAGGCCAGGCATGTGTGCTCGGTTCCTGTGCTTGTTCTCTATTTTTTCTACTTTCTTGGTAGAGGGATTGGAGATGCGAAGGTCTCCCTGAAGCTTTGTGGTTGTGTAGAGGTGGATCTGTTACAGGAGCTCCATTTGTTTTATTTTTTTTTCTCCTTTTAATCTCTGTAATATATTGAGGTGAAGGGAAAAGGTTTTGTTTTGACTCCACGTAGGACAGTATCTCATATTTGAGCACATACTCATGTTATTTCCGTCTCTCTCACAGCTTTCCAATGCACAAGTGGAGGCTGGCATTTAAAGTACCTTTTTTTGAGATGTTTGGGCTGTGGCAACAAATTACTATTTACCTGTCCAGAGCTGTAAGTAATTGAGGGCTGTGGATTAAACATAGCCCGGGGGTGGGCTGGTCTTTAGGAAATGCAAATAGTGAAGACACTGTTTAGGCACTGAAGGAGATGTAAACTCAGTATAGTTTGGGTTTTGTCACACAAAACCTCTAGGTGTTCTCCCTGGCTTTGGGGAGAGCTCCCTTGGATGGGAACTGTCTTGTTTCTCAGGGTGGTTAAGTAAGCAGCAGTGGGACAGGGGCTGTGCTGGTGCTCTAGTCATTACTATTGCAAAGGAGTAGACAGTTAGTATTCTGGTGATGCTCTTACAGTGGCCTACAGCGTTATTATCTGGTTCAAACATCAGCACGCAGAGGGATTTGTGTTTTTTTTTTAAGGCAGTGATCAGAAACCTGGAAGACATACCTTAAGCCTTGCCAAGGGCTTTGCTTACACCCTCCTACTTATCATTGACCTGGTGGTGATTCAGACCCACCTGCATGGGGTGTGGGAGTTTAGCAACTTAAGGAAAACAAAGAAAAAAGAATTCTTACCCATAGTTGAAATTTAGCTAACTTAAACTAAAAATGTGTTGCAGTTTTAAGAGATTAAGTGCATTATTGGGCTGTAACTGCATGCCAGACTCTGTGTGAGTTGAACCACGTGCATCTGTATTGGAAACTTCCAGATACTGTTGTGTTTCAATCTTAATTTAATGAAGAATTTACAGAGGTTCGTACATTAGGCATTATGTACATCCTGCTTTTCAAATTCATAAAATGGAAAATGGCTCTATCAAAGGCATTAGAAGGGTGGTTGGACCTAGAAGGAAAGGATTGAGGTGATTAAGTTTTTTTAAAAAAAAGCATGAGTGACAGCAGACGACAATGATGGAGACAAGTCTGTAGCACTCAGGAGGAGAAACTTCAGACTTGGCTTTGTAACTGAGATTAGCCACGTTTTTGGTGTGAAGTTCTTGTGTTCAGACAGCAAAAGCCCAATTTCCTCCTGGCCTTTGTAGTTAAGCCTTAAAGTAAGATTCTAAATACACTTTTAAAGTCTGTGTTGTGTTTGGGTTAGTTAGTTTGGCATCAGCCTTTGGCTTCATTTTAGGATGTAGCAATATTCAGAAATACCCTTTTCGTTGTCTTAAAGCCATGTGTGAGCTGGCTGGAGGGTAAGATGGGCTCTCTCCTGCTGGGGCCCTGATTTACTCTCTGCTGAACAGAATGTTAAACGCGGGTCCTTAGTTCTCCATCTGCTTAGCCATCTTAACATCGCTGCACTTCTGCTGATGAGAGACTTGGGTTTGAGGAGTTTTGGGGTTGGGTGGCTTTGTGTGGTGTTTTTAGTTTTTTTTTTTCTGCTCTTGGCATGCTGATACTTGTGCTAGCTGGTCATATATCATTTTGGCTTGGGGTGTTTGGCTTAATAAAAAGGATTTATCTTACAAGTCTGTTTCCTCTGGTGGGCTGGCACTCCTGCCCTTTTGTGGCTCAGAATGCTGAGGAGGAAAGGAAGGGAAATACAAGGAGAAAAGTAAAGTTGAGTGCAGGCTGCATGGTCTGAGCTTGGCTCAGGATGAACTGAGAAAGCTGTTATGCCAGGGCTCTGGGTACAGGGAGGTGATTTACTGAGCCAAATAGCTGAATATATTGAAAACTTGGTCAGTTGTGACAGTGGGCAGGTACAGCTGTACATCGTGTTTTCCCTGCTTGCAGCCTCTCCTCCCTCATACCTGGGGAAAGGAGATCTCTCTGGCTCTGCTTTGGGTTGTTGTGGTTGGAATGGAATGATTTGAGGAGAGATTATTCTAGACAAACTATCTGCTGCCTGTATTTTCTAATATAATGTCTAGATGTTCTTTATAGCCTAGCTTTCCTGCACGGGAGCACAGCTTTCTCTGTGGGCTTGTTTTAGTCTTTGGAAAATGTACTTTTACTTTTGAAAAAGCCTTGCAGTTATTCTTCCTAGTAATATGCCACAAACAATTGGATGAATAAAAGGACTAGGTAATTGCTTTTTTAATTTGAAATCTTGGTTCAAAATAGGGTTTTTTTGATCTTTTGACTAATCCAGTTTTAAGGTCTCTGAAGTTGGTTGCTATGGTATTAAAAAATGTCAGTTCTGTTAGCTGATAATTTTTTGTCATCACAGGATGCTTTTGTTTTCTGCATGTTTAACTTCTCAACATCCATAGCACTGTTGGGTGAGGAGCAGAGGTCCTCCTTTCCCCAGGTACCAGCTTGTAGAGTAATCATAACCCTCTCTTTGCCAAGACAGTGAACAGAACCCTGTGCTGTTCTACTCCCGCACAGAGGCGACATCCATGAAAGCTGTGTCCTGGCATTCTGGTGTCTGAACAGCCGAGCTGAGGAATTCCCTGCAGGAGCTAGAGCAGTGTCTGCTTTCTGTGTCTGCTGTCTCTTTGAGGGTGTAGTGCCTGAGTTTCTCATTTTTTTTCTCCTTTTGCTAAGTATATGTTGTAGCTCTTAAAGCTGTGCAAGCTTAGGTTTCATGTGTTTGCATTAGTGCTTTACTTGCTTGTAACGTCTGAAATTTTGCCTTAACTGTACATTTTATGTCTTTATTATTGTCAGTGCTGTGGCTTAAGACTAATGGTACATGTCTGACATCTCTTTCACCAGGTAACAATGTAGGGACAAATGGATGTTTATCATACAGGACAGGAACGTTTATTCACTGCTTTTCTTGTTATAAGAACTGCTGAGGTGGCAAAAAGGTAGTATTTATGGTAATAAGTATTGGTAGTTTCTCTACATGCCTGAAGTATTTTACCCTTTTGAGTGGTAGAACTGTGTGCTTGTCTGTGAAAAACTCTTTGTAGTTTCCTTATTTGATTCTCAGGAGTTTTGAGTCTCTTCTGGAGAACACAGCTGGTTATGTTGATATAATTAAGTACTTACATGTAACAGGGCAGGTTAATAATAAATAGCTATTCAAGCCCTGCTATGCAGAATCATTCAGGCAAATGTGCTGTCTTTTGTTTAAAAAATAATGCTGAGCTTAATCTGGTGGCAAGTCTGCTGTCTGGATCTCTTGAATCTTAGCAGGAGGCTCACTAGCCTTCATCACACTCGGTAGTTTGCTAATTGAGACTTTCTTTTCCAGAGTGTCCTGTTAGTGCAGGGTAAAATACTTTCCACCAAGTGAACTGCAAAAATGAACTCAGCAGAGCATGCATTCTTTTAGGTGTTGAAGTAATTGCCCTACAAAAAGTTTTGATAGAATTAAAAAAAAAAACAACAAACCAACCAAAAACCAACCAACAAACCCAGCAAACTCTGCTTGGCTTGTGGACTTTCTGTAACAGTCTGGACTTGATTTCAGCTGGGTCAACTTTTGTTACAGTGTTCTCAGCTGAGTTGAAATAAGATCTGGAAGGAGCTTACAGTAAGCTCTTTCATTATCACATTGATTTTTTGCTTCTGTCAATGTCTGTGTGGCCTATCTACATATGTCATAAAATTGGAAGAACTAACCACCTTCAACTAAAATCACTGCACCACCACACTTGTCATAGTTTACACCACAAGACTGCAGTGCTTTACCCATGTTCATGGTGCTATAAACAAATTGGTATTAATGTGATCCTCTTGCTGAATTCAGACAGGCTAGTCAAAATCTGGTCTCCATTGATACAATGGAGTCTTGAGTAAATGCGGGTGGAGAGATCTGTTGACCGTGGGTTTTAGGTTTCAGGCATTTTATGTTGCTGGTCACGTATGACATTGTGTTGACCCTGCAGCTTTTTTTTGACTGTTACCTTTGGGCTGATGCTATCAGCACTGTATTTTTGGTGCTTCAGTATGTGAGACACGTGAGGGGGGAGATGCTGGAGATGCACCATTACACATCTATGCAAATTCACGCTGACGTCTGTCTTACCTCACTGAAGTTTGTAAAGTCACCTGGGTCAGCAGCAAGTAGCTGATGCAGTCTTTGCTCCCAGTCCTCACCGCGGCTTTTCAGCAACTACGTTGCAGATAGTGTGGAAAAGTCTTTGTGTTGCATGACACAGTAATAGTGACTATATATAGACAGACTGTATTGTTAACCAGAACTGGTTAACCTTCATGAGTGGTGCCAAACAACGTACAGGAAAGTCTTTGTAGCCGGCCACCTGGACAAACTGTATGCTGTCAAGTGTGGTTTGAATGGCGGATTTCTTACGGCAACCTTAATGGGCCATTTCTGATGCTTAAAACAGGGAGGTACATTTTCTGCAATTGAGGCAAGGGTACATCAGGATAACAGGTCAGTGCTTACTGGAGAGAAGTACACGTTAGAAAATACTCAATAGCAGTGGCTACTGGAAAGCACAGAGCTGTTTGAGTCACTATTGCAGCAGATCATCTTGTGAAGGTAGTAACCCTACTTCTTTAACTGAAGACTTCCAGGCAGTGATCAGCAGCCATCTTCACTGGCTTTGTTTCTGGTTAGTTGTATAAAGCAACTATTTTTTTTAAAGCAAAAAAAGAAAAAGCTAGTTTATGCTGGAAGTCTTCCCTGTGTTTTTTAGGAAACCAAATACTGGAATAGGACTTCTGTGGCAAACGCTTGGCTTGTCTCTAGGAATCCCAATAGCAACAGGTAACGGCATCATCTGGGAAGGTGTGGTACGAAGAATGTACTTTTCCCTCAACTGATTCACGGCTCTAAAAGTATGTACTTGTTCTGATGTTATTAATAGCCTTAATTAGATGTATATGTGCAAAATACTAATTGTGGGAGGGATGTGATTCTGCACTTTTTGGTAGAACACAAACAAAGCTTTGCTGTGTTTCCTATTTTTGTTTTGTGACCCTTCACCTGTGCTTTAGCAGGCACTGGACACAGGGTGAACCATCTCTAGCTGCAGATGCAGCAGCTGTATAGGGCAGGCTTACCTGGAGTAGGGCTGAGTTAGTTCTAGCTTAAGGGCTCGTTAGCGTGGCCTGGGCTTGTCCGTGTCAAAGCCCTTTCACATGCTCTGAGGCTTCACTGGCTTCCTTTCCATCAGCGGCTCGCTGGTAGGGTCTACACAAAGGGAATAATATACAACAAGCCACAAACTTCAGGGTTTTTTGTTTCCCTCCCCTCCAGGCATTTGCAAGTTCTTCCTGGTGTGTAAAATCATCGTTTAAACTTGTTCTGCTTGGGAGTGTGCTGGGCAAATTTAAATTCTTCCCTTTGCATGTCAGCCCTTCCAAAGTAGTTTCCCCAAGTGCTTTCCTCCTGTGTGACCTTCCAGTGAAATCCATCGTGACTTTGTGATGGCATCAAAGATTATTTAAGAAAGCTTGTCTTCTAATGTCTGTTTTATTCCCTGGGATTCACTGTATCTTAAACTTAGAATGCTTGCAAAAGGCATTTTCTGGAAACTTTCAGCATTGGAGCGCTCAGGAAGGCTGCATGGGGCTGGTGGGAGAACTGAAATTGGATTTCTTTGTTGTGTAGCTCAGAGAAGGTGAGAATCAGTGCTCCAGTTGTTTTATCTGCTGGTTTTTGGTTTATCACTAGTGTTTTATCCAGTGTTTTGTCTGAAGGGCTTTAGGGCTAGTGAAAATAGGCAAAAATCTTCATGTCTTAGAGTTGTACATTGTGGATAACTTTAACGCAGCAGCGTGTTGTTGCCATTCTTAAAGCAATCTTTGGTCTGTTGGGAGGTGTGGAGCTCGATCTCTGCACTCACTTCAGCATTACCTAGGGGGACCACTAATTTGGAATTTGCGTTTTGGAGATCAAAGTTTTGGCTTGGAAAAAAAAAAAAATCAAAACCCAGGCCCCTCCATGAACCTAATATTGAGCCGTTCAAACAATGGTAAAACAACAAGATGTTCAAATCAAGGTAGCAGAATAGCTTGTAGCCTATTAGATATTAAAATGCTTGAAGGCCTCTGTGTATCTTAATACACTGCCTTTAACTTGAGGCAATAAAGTTTATTTCATGTTTCTTGATTGGTTCTGATGTTAAATTGGGCCAGAAGAGTCTTTCACACTGAACTTTTCTTCTCAGAACCATTTAAAATAAACTGGTGGAGGCTGGCTGATAGGACAGTTCACTACTTTGGGAAACATGTTGCTGAAAGTACTTCTGACCAGCCCTTTTGGGGTCTGGCATGACTTTCTGTAACTTCTTTGTATGTTGCACGCTTTATGTAGCATTAAAGGCCATAAAATAAAGGGAATCAAGAGGTTATCTTTGAAAGATACCTAAATTAATGCCTCAGAGCTGTCAAAACAGTGCAGATGAGTAAAACTTGGGCAGTGTGAGTATGGTGCTGTTTGCTTCAGTATTTACATTGAGGAACTTATTATAGAGGGCAAACCAGACCAATTTGGGTCCTATCCAGTGGTAGCACTATTTTGTGTATATTTTACTGTGCTGTCAGATGTGAATCTGGGACTTCAGAAGTGAGATTTCTTCTGTGTATGGTCATGAATCTGAAGCCTTATGGGCATGAGCCCCGTGCGTGTCAGTGGATCACCATCTTCATACAAAGAGATTGGGGAAGATAGAGAATTAAACAGTACAGCCCTTTCCCGGTCAGGAAGCCATCTGGAAACAAAGGGAAGGATGATGATGTTGGGGTCATTCTGTCTGCTTCTGGAAGCTGATGTGAAGAAGCTGAGAAGATCCAGTTTCAGGCAGGGATTGTTCTTTGCCTCTGTTCCCCAGCTGGGGCTCCTAGCTTCTGGAATACTAGAGCACTAGGTTTGTGTTGAGTGTCTGGGCATGTAGCCATCTCTAATAGATGGACACTCTTACAGGTGAACACTTTCTTCCTTCTTTTTTTTTTGTTTGAAAACCAGGATTTTTTGTATGCCTTACTATTCAAATGTCAAATCACAGCTGTGCTAGCCAAGTCATCTTAATTAAGCCTTTCCAGGTCAAAGTACAGGAGCTATTATTCTAGCTGGCTTTTCTGTGGAAACTACTTGTTTTTCTAGAAATAGACTGTAATATCCCACCATGCTGAAAATCATGGAATTGTCAGTCTACACTATATACTGTGTGTATGTATATATATACACATACAGTAGCTATATATTAAAATAATTTATTTCATAAAGAAACAAATAAGAAATTTCTCTTAGAAACCTCTTCTTGCATCACATGGCATTCTACTAGGATTCTGGCCATGGAAGTATTCATCTTGAAGTTTTGATAGTTTTGGTTGGATCACAGTAGAAGGATGCTCCCTTTCCCTGGGAGAGGTCCGTGATCAGGTGAATCTCCCAGAATAACAGTGACTTGGTGACTTGGAAAGGGTAGAAATCCTTTTTATGCTGGTGTTCTGGGTAGTGGTAGTTGTCAGTGACCACCGTAATACTGCACTTCTTGTGTCTTGTTCCTGCTGCAGCCCTGGTACAAATGGGAGAAGGACTTCTTCCACATCACTTGTCGTTCCTGTATGTCACCCCCATGGATACCTTCTTAATTTGCAGCCTTACCTGTTTGTTTTTTTTTTTGTCTTACTGGGTTGCCCACATTTGTTCTTTTCCAAGTCTGGCTGTGCAAGCTGAAAAAGGTGCTGTAAATCTGACTGATATGAGGCGGATTACGCTTTGGGCTGGAGCTGTGTTATGGTGCTGTGTCACTTTGGGAACTGCTGAAATAACTCTGCTTTGGTTTCCTCAGCTACAGCACTTGGCAACAGCAGAGTAGTGTACAGGCTGAAAGCGTGGGCAGAGCAGCAAGTCTGTCTTGGTGCTGGGAGCAGAGGTGAGGTGTGGGCTATTGGATTTTTCCGTTACAGCATTATGTGTTCCATAACGTGAGCTTTGCCCGTGTAATCTTGGGAATGAGTGGCATCTCTTACTGGTTATCAAATTGCTTATTTCCTTAAAATAATTAATCTCTTACATGAATGAGAGGTAGCTATGTTTGTTTTTTCCTTAAAAACAAACAAAAAACCAAAACAACCAAAACACAAAAAAACCTGAACATGTTTAATGTTTCTTGACAAGACTTGCTGTGTCAAAAGGTAACAGCGCACTGGGCATACATCTGAGTTACTTAGTGTTCCTGATTTTACTGCCTGTTGCTAGTTCTAATCCATGGAAGGTGCTTTGTGAAGAATGGATGTTTTGTTTGCTTATACAATTTCATTCTTAGAAACATGGTGTGGGATTGAAAAGTTGCTTCATCTTCTTTTTTTTTTTTGGAACAGATCTGAAACTTTTTTTACTCCAAAAGGAATTCTAGGGCTACAAGAACAGCAATATGCTATTTCTCTACCAAAGTGCCTGGTCAAAGTGAAGTGTGGTCTGGAGTAGGATCTTACTGCCCTGAAGAGCTTATTTGTTCTTAGATATTCACGTGCCTAGTAAATATTTGGGATCAGTTCACAAAAACTGGACTCCTCCTTTTAATGTGACAGAGACCCTGGGAGCAGCTGTGGAGGATGGAAGGGATACAGATGGCTTCTCTTCAAATTCTTGAGAAGGTGTTTCTCAAGTTTCTCAGACATGTTTACAAAATCATGTATAATCTGCAACAAGTGGAGGGTGTGTTTGAGAGCGTAAGAGCCTGAGATGGGGGGTGATGAAAACCACTCAGGACTTAGGGAATATGGCAGCACTTGGTCTTTCCCTTGGCTGTAAGACTGCAGGCTCTGTCAGGTTGTTTTATCAGTGAAACTCGGCCACTTGCTGCTGAGAAAAAAGTGCTCATTGAAGAAAACTACAGCTAAAAGTTATCAAAATAACCCTTGCTCCCTGGTGAGATGCTGGGGAGGGAGGCCTGTTGGTCACACTTGAATTTGAATAGTAACATAATCTGAAACAGTTTAGGGTGAAGGGAGCAGGGGGGCTGCACTTCTAGCTCCTCAAGATTTGTGTCCAGAGCTTGGCTGCTTGTGTAGGGTGTGCGGGCTTTAAATGTGAAGTAAAGCTTGATGGCTCTACATCTGGGCGTGTGTGAGGCTTGTTCAAGCTTAACGCGACCTACAGCTCTTGCATGGATGTGTGGTAATTGGCTACTTGTTACCTGTGTGGTTTGGCCTAATTTTTTTATAAGAAGTTTGAATTCTTACAAATCTTAGCTGAAATTTTCCTCTCTGAAATGTTTAACAAATTGTGTGTAACCTGTTGATTTGGTTTTGTTGTGGTTTGTGGGGTGTGTTTGGTTTTTTGTTTTGTTTTTTTTAAAAAACCTTCCTGGTTGACTTCATTTACTCTGTTTGACCACTTACTTGGTATTGGGGTACCTAATCCCAGATGGTGATTTTAGTGGGAGTTTCCAATAGTTATGGATATATATATATATTTTCCAATGCTATAAATGGGGGCAGTGCTATTGCTGATGCAAGGCAGTGGCTCTGCCTTGTAGAATGGTATGAAGGGGCACGTACGCCCATCTAAATGAGTAGCGAGGTCTAGAACAGAAGGAAATCCATGCTAGAGGTATGTCAACAGCCACAGCTCAATCACTGCACGAGGATTCAGAATTTCCTTTTTCCCCTGAGGGGAAACACCATTACCTTGCATTTCTTTGTTAACAGTCAGTCTTTCATCTGCTGATGAAATAAGCTGGCCGTTTGGTCACTCTTTAGAAATGTTCCAACAGTAAGTGTTTTCTGGATGAGGTGGTCGACTCTTCTCCTGACAGTGATTTCTCTGGGCAAAACAGTACGTGTCCACTATAGCCTTCACGTGCTAGATGCAGCTCTCGTACCCTAAGATCTTTGTGCAAATGATTTGCCTCATTTGTTTCCAAGCCATTTGGTTACAGAGCTTCTCTCTGGTTTAGTGCTTGTTTGTGAAGAAGGGATGGAGTCGGGGGTGTGTTTGGTGCGTTTGGGGAGGAGTGGGGACCATGTGTTCCACGTGCTAGAAAGTTTAGTTTCACCTCTTCAGCACTGCATGCCGTGGCATTCAATAATGACAGTAATAGTACAGGGTTAGTTATATAGAAATTTTAGGCTTTTCCTTTCTGAACCAAGCATTTTGTTTGTTGTGTCAGGGAAAGATGATTAAAAGGTTCTAATGAACCTTTCCTGGAGGAATTTATTGGTACTTCTATGAATGCCTTGTTTGTAAGGTCAGCATTCCCTGGAGCTTTGTATGCCTCAGCCAGCCCTTGATATCTAGCTCTTGTCCCACTTTTTATGCTGTCTTTGCGATGCATTAAAATCTCAGCAGAGTACTTCAGGGGAGAGCACTGGAAAGCCCTGTCTTGCTTTATTCTGTCATGTTTTGTGATATACTCTTTGGAAGAGTGTTTTCAGGAGAGGCTGAAGTGTGATGGTTTGCTGTCTAGGTAAGGCTGCTTCAGGTACTCTGCGCCCTGGTTCAGTCTCAGAGCTGGTGGGATAAAGATGCTCTAAAAGAGAATGTTTGCATGAGTGAACACACAGAGCAAGGTAAGAAAAAATAAAAATAATCATGATCTTATCATTATGCACTGCATATTATTAACATAAATCACAGCGATGGGTCGTAGTTGTAGGTCTAGGCAACTGATAAAGTGAGCGATGATTTGACTTACAGAACCAAATTATATCTGGGAGTAATAGGTTTCTAAAGGTTGCCTGCTTCACTGCTAAAAGCTGAACGAGGATGTGGAGGAGTTCTTGTTCAGGGAAAACGGGAGCTGGTGTCAGCCTGTCTGGATCTGAGTGGTGGCACTTAGGAGTGACGTCACGTATTTCCATGGTCCCCATTCCAGATGCGCTTGTCCTTGGAGAGACTTGGACAGTGTCAGCTCACCTGGGTAAAACTTGGTCAAGACTCTGGAGGAGCTTGATTCTAAAGTCAGGAGGAGAAAATATTTTGGTTCCATGTAATAGAAATAGGGCAAAGACTTGATAAAGCCTGGATGGGAAAAGATGTCCATATTATGGGAAACTGGGCTTAAGGGGGTTAAATTTTGTCACCTGTGGCTCATGGCTGTGTAAATGAATTCAGATTAGATATCTAGGGAAGCTAATGGAAGCATGTTTTAATGAACCCTGGCTAATTACTCTATTAAATTCTTGATCAATACCCTGGAGACCTCAAACTGCTTACAGATTGCTTTTTAAAAAACCCTGCTATATGTATATATATAAAATCTTCTGCATATAATCAAAACAACTGGTGGTACTTGGTTTGTAGAGTTCTGGTTCACTGGGGCTTTTTATGTATTTGGAGGCCATCTGTAAATTAAAGCTGAAGACTTAAGCACTTGCAGAAGTAATTATTGTGAATGGGAAGTGCAGATCAGAGAGAGTAGGAGAGAACATGAGTTTTTGGAATAATCCTTGCTGTAAATGTATTGAAATGTGTGGGATTAGTTGGTCTTTAATGTGGCCTGGTTTTTTGCTTTAGGCTTAGAACCAGTTCCGCATGCTCGGTGTAGGCCAGACAAGGCAGATGTGTATGGTTTCCCAAAAGAGGAAAGAGTTCTTGCTGGTGTATGTATGTTCTTAATGACCTGGGTAAGAACCAACTCTTATGTTGTCTCAGAAACGTGGTTTTCTCCAGAGTGTGTATGGATGTCAGTGGGCTCAGCGTTAATATCAAATAAGAACATCAGGCAGGCAGACTTCCTCTTAAGGGATAAAGTACTGTCTTTAAATTGGCTCCTATTAAGGAGGTTGGAATATGTTTAGTCTTTTTATGATTGAGCTAATTAGGAAAACTGTATTGTGTGTTCCTGGCTAATATGTCACTGTGTGTGCCAGTGGATAATGAATGTCTCACTGGGAGAAGGATAGGTAACCTTTCAGCAAACAGCCTGCAGCACCATCTCCTTGAGTTGTATTTCATTAATTCTTTGTGGTATTTGGTGAGAAATGTTAAGTCTCAGACAGATGGCTTTTATTATTGTGTATATTCAACCTGTTACAGCTTCTGGTCTCTTCCTGGTAGCGGCACTGGTTGTATCAACGGTTTTGACTCAGAATGACTGAACATGAAGGCTTTAGGCAGCCTGTCAGATGCATTAATGCTCTACCACATGAAGGCTTGCCCTGTTAGTATACTTTGGCAAAAAGGTATGAGAAGCAGCATGTGCCTTGTAAAAAGAAAGTTAGGAGCCTAGTGGTCTCATTAAGGGAATCCCAAGTAGAGCATTCTCTGTGTAATCAACATCAGGTGGTGCAACTTAAAAACACCTGCAAACCCAAGTTGTAGGTCTTGCTGAAGATTATAAACCCTCACTGTCTCCTGGTGCAATGACTTGGTGGTTACTGGGCCAACTGAACAGATCCTTTGACAGGGAGCTTTTCAAAATTGAAATGGGCAGGCAGTTTGAGGACCTGGCTCCTGAGGTATCAGCGTTTTGCTTAAACGCTTTTTTTATTAGACCCCAAAAATGGGTAAACTTTGCTAGAAGCCTGGAGAGGAATTGCAGCCAGAGAAAAACAGTGTCCATCTGAGTCTTGAATGTTATGAGAGAGAAGTTCCTGGAGCAGGCGGTTGGCAAAGGGGGTTTAGAGATATTGTAAAAATCCTAGGACTTCCTGAGGCAGCACCCAGCTCTTCTCGTCTTACTGAAAGCCACCCTTTTCATGAAGTAGAGATCATCCATCCTGTGCTGACAGCAGCAGTTGTGCTGTGTTGTGTTAGTAGACTGTTTCCTTCGAGTTTTCAGAAAGATTGTAAGGTTGAAGAACAATCAAACTTTTTTTTCTCCATATTCATTCAGAAATGAGTGGGAAAGTAGGAATTTTGTGCTTAATGTAATTGTAGAGTTCGTGCTGTGTTTTCTTATCTCCCATTTGATGTTGTTGCTTTTGTGCCTAACTCTTGTCTGCTTTGTTTCATTGTTGATACAGCTCTTGTTTAAAAAAGGTAAAAAAATCCCTGTTATGTTATCAAGGGATTGCTGGAGCATGAGGAGAGATAAAATTAACTAGCAAGCCAGTGCTGTGTGCTCTGAAGAGCGGCTTGGGATGATGGCTTACATTCCCGGGCTAAAAAGGGCCTGAGGCAGGGACATAAAAAGACAGGGATGGGCAAGGGGATATCAGCAAGAGTGAAACTTTTCATCCAGCCGTGGATGTAAAGAGACAAGATCTATCCTTAACAGTGGGTCAGAGAAGAGAGTTGTTTTGGTTTTTGGGTTTGTTTGGCTTTTTTTTTTTTTGTAATATGCAGAAGTCTAACAAATAATTATTTGACAGTTACCACTCTTCAGTGCTTTCTGTCTTTGTACAAGATATCGCCCATCTGGCTTGTGGCTTTTACTGAACAGCTTCAGTAAGTGATTGTAATCACAGTGATTCTCCCCCACAACCTCTTTGACAAGAAGGTGGGGATCAAATACGGACAGGGTTGCTGGGCTTATGGCTTTTTGTTGTTGTTGTTAATACCCTTTTCACGTGCGTTCTTCTGGCTGTGCTGGAGGAAAAGAAACTGCTTTAGAACTGTGGATCATATCAAAGACTTCAAATATACTGGCAAATCTTTTGAGAATAGGCAAACACGTTCTGTAGTTTTACTGCAGTGAATTCCTGGCGCAGATCCTGTGCGCTGGCTGGAGGATTTTCTTCTCGTGTCATTTGGTGTCTGCTTGGATTTCCAGCAGCACAGCTGTGCTGGTGAAAAATCAGGTGTCTGGTTGATGCTGTCCAAAGAAACATGTAGAAAAGGCCATAGCATTCAAACTTAGGAGTGATGGGTTAACACAGTAATGGTGCAGGGTTTTCATCCTTTGCTGCTTAATTTTTTGTAGTTCCCTTACTAAGAACTTAATTGAATTTTAAGTTTTCCTCAACCTCTTAGGTACTTGAAACAAAGGCAGGTTTTTCTAGTGGGTCAGCTTCTGGCAATTGTATTCATTGATGTAAGTGTTATTAGAGAGGCAACACAGCTGGTGGTCCGCAGCTTGGTGTATTGAAAGCTGTGTTCAGAAATCTGCTTAATTCTGTGTTAAAAGGGGCTGTCTGGATGTGTTGCTGAAGCAGACTTCTTTGCAGGCTATCTGAGAGTAGTTCATAAGCTGTTGCTTCTTAAAAATCAAAGAGAACCTTGCAACCAGCTAATCTAATATCAAATCCTTTTCTTCATCTCATGGCAGCTTTACATTCTCCTGCAAGGATATCCTGGACCACATCTTTGGAGCTTTACTTCACTCAGAATGAGTTGATGTGAAATGCTTTCTTTGCTGTTGCTGGTTTGGAAGGAGCCTCCTGTGCTGTGGCTGGTTGCGGGGTGGATGCAGACCTTTGATTAGATGTTAACTTGAGCAGTGCAGCTCCTCAAACAGTTGTATTTGCAATAGTTTTCAGGGTGCTGGTGTAAGAGATGTGTAAAGAGTGGAGCAGAGCAGACCTTTAGGCCTGGGCTGAAGTGCCACGCTTCAGCTGGTTGGGTCTCCAGAGAGGAGGCAAGATCAAGCAAGTCCCACAGGGCAACATGGTCAATGAGCTGGGCAAGACTTCTTAAACAAGTCTTTCTCACTTAAAAGAGTGCCTATTATAAACGTGAAAAGTGCACATGAAGCTTGACACCCGGAAGCCTTCGATCAAGTTTATTGCCTACAACTTCATCTTTTCAATTTGCTGCTGTTATGGCAATGCAGTGTTAAACTGAGGCATAGCTGTGTAATAGCACTGCTCTCCAGTTTCAAACCATGTAGTTATTGTTTAATAGCTTCGTGTGATCAATCTCAGAGCTTCTGGAGAAAATGAAATCAATTCTCAAAAGTTGAGGTGCTGGTGAGTCTGAGGTATGAGAAACTGCAACAATAATTCAGTTTTGTTAGGCTTGGCAGAATAAGACCCCTAAAACTAAGCTGAAGGGGCATTTGATTTAAGCATAATATTGCAAGTATTAGTGTATAAAAGAAGGTTCAAAGAGAAAGGAAGGATGCTATGGGCTCATTTCCAGGTGGCTAAAATATTCACAACACCTTCTTTCCTCGCCGCTGTCTCTTTGTCATCCTGCCATTGCTAGTGAATGTGACCTGCCAGCGGAACTGGATGGACCTCAGGCTTCAGAGCTGCACAGATTTAACCAGTCACTAAGCTTTCTCTCTGGTGCAGTTTACCTATGCTTTTCTCTGACTTAAATATCTTTCATTTTGTACTGTAGTAAAAGGAGACTTTCTGGTTAGACACTTGCTGCTGTTTTCTTTAGTTACTCAGACTTGCTGATGTTTTGCAAGTCTCAGAAGATCTCTGATTTTAAACCAGTTTTAGTGATTTGAAATACGTGTGTATTGAAATGGATGCTCCTGCTCAACAAAAGGAGCACCTGGATTTACAGTGAGCTTGGGTGGCTCAGAGACCTATGGAAACATGCTTAAAGGGCATCTAGACTTTGTGGAAATGTTTCCTTGTCCTTTCTAGCCAACATAGAAAGGTGGGTCTGAAGTTTTCTGGTGACCTGTTTCTAATTAACATGCAAATTAACTTGCTTGGTGCTGGAGATCAGGCTTGCAAATACTAAGTGCTAATATGTGTTAGGCTGGGAAATCCCTGCCATCTGTTTAAATATCCAGCTCTGTCTACCTTTTGTTTGCAAGAGTGTTTCCCTCCAGAGGAAGAGAGCTACTGCAACCTGCTGTCAAACAGATCCTTTGTCTCACTTTAAAAGAAAAGAGTTTTTAATTTTGTAGTATTGATGCTCATCACCCACTGCAGGGAGTTGTTTGGGTGCATTTTCAGCCTGGTTTTGCCAGAGCTGGCTGTTGGGAAAACAGGTAAGATGAGCTGCTTCAAATATTTCCCTGGAGGAGCTGCAGTGTTCTGTTGAAGTAACTTATTTCTTCATACTAGTGTTACAAATGCCAACTAAATGAAGAAATTAGCATATTTATTAATGCTTGTCATCACTTAAAAATTAATTTTTCATTAAATGCTGCCATGCAGCTTGTATTTAGAAAGTGACTTTGATCTAACAGATAGAGATGATTATTTTAGTCAAGTACTGGTCAAAAAGTGAAGTTGTACCTTTGTCCTTGAGGCATCTGCTTATTGTGATGTCACAAAACATCTTATCTTTCCTCTTTAGCCTATTTGTGCCAACATTCTCTATTACCAATGATTGTAACAGCAGACTTAGTAACACATTTTGGCACAAGCTGCATAAGGTACAATAAAACCCCACTCGATTTTTGGATTGCAGCTTGTTTCTACTGCTGGCAATTAAGAAAAAGCTCTTTTGTGCAAGCTGAGCAAATTTGAAATGTAGAAAATGAAGCAGGTAAGTGCTCAAAACCCCTTTTCTTCTCTAAAACCTAGGTAAGACTTAAGCTTTGTAAGAGAATTAGGTTGAAATGTCTAACTCAACAAAACTGTGTCTATTTTAAAGTGGAGGAAAAATGACTTTTAGCTGTGTAAGTTGGAAGAGTCAATAACCAAACGGCTTCCTTAGGCTTCTTGAAGCTTGTCACCCTGTCCCCTGCAAGCTAGCTCTGGTGAAGATGATGGTTGGTGTGTGGTCAGTCTTAAACAGCACCAAACTGCACTGGGAAAGTGGATTGGAATTGAAGCTGCTGGAAATACTGTGCTAACTAGACTGGGGCAGTGTAGTAACACAGTTTTGGAAAACATGATAGCTCACATTAGGATGGAGGCTGTTAATGAGCTTAATTAGGAAAAGAACACTTCTGAAAAACCAACATGAATGACTTCTGGTGTAGACTGTTCTTCATTATTTATTTTTTTTCCCCAGAAAGAGACTGTAAATGTGCCTTATAAGAGTGAGGGGCGTTTCAGCAAGTGCTTACTGATGCCTTGCATTGGCCTGAACGCTGTGCACCTCTCCTGGCTCTCTGGTCTTTGTAGTGTAAAGCCTCACTCTGTTAATCCTGCTTCCACCAAAACTTTAAATAGAAGATGGAGAAGGATCAAGTCTTCAGTTCAAATAACTGGTGGATTAACGCTGATTTGCTTATCTCAAAGGGCAGTAAGAACTGGCTTCTGGTCGTCAGCCCCACCTGCATGAGTGACACCTTGCTTGTTCTGACCAGGTCTCAGCAGAGTTTCTGAAGGAGGAAATCTTCCAGAAGTGTGGGGGGAAACACCTGGGTGTTTTAGTAGGTATTTTATTGCAAAAAATCAGCAAAGTTAGTGCCAAGTCTGTGCAATTGTCTGCTCTGTTTTTGAAGTGATGTGTAGGAAAATCTGCTGTTCCAGATGTTCAGTATTTCCATGCAGAACCTCTTCCCTCAGTCCCAAAGTCGAGCTGAGCATTTGCAATAACTTGCTGAGCTGAAAATAGCAGAGTTAGTGTCTGTCCCCTTAGACTGGACAAATCGTGTTGCACCCACCTCCCCCTTCCCTAAAAGCAAGCCACAATTAGTCTCGCTTTGCAGAAGCTCTCATCCGCCCACTGCTACGGCTGCCATCTTCAGCAGGTTATCCTTGCTCGGCTCTTCTTCGGCAGTGGGGATGCTGGGATCAGCCAAGTTTGCTGGAAAGCACGAGAGAAGAAAATGCACTTTAATAATACATTTTCTTCTCAGTTTTGCATTGGAAGAATAGGTGGAACAACCGGGTTTTCTGAAGACTGCTGTCCTGTGCAGTAGGAATTGGGTACTTGATCATAGAGCGTAGGACCATCACTGCTGAAACAGGGTAGCATTGCTTGCACTCCCAAGCAGCAGCTTTGCAAGTTCAGATGGGCAGAAGCCTCATAAATCTTAATTTACTTGCAAATGTTTGAATCTGCTTGTGGTAACAAGCCTGGGAGCTTACTCGGAGCAAATCAGCCTTTCTTGCAGTGGTTTGCGTTGGATTTGGTGTAGGAGCTCCCTTGTGGTTATTGCGTGTCTCTATCAACTTGGTGGTTGCCTGCAAAATGCTGGGTTTGCAAGTCTTGGGCTCTAAAATGTAATCACAAACACGACTGATAAGGAACCCATCAGCTTTTTTGCCTATGCTTTTTCAAAGAGAAACTGCATCTAGGCACAGGAGGGTGTATGTAGTACAGTGAAGAGTTCAGAGTAAGTCATGAGATTTCCTGATATTAAACTATAATTCACTGTCATTTCTCATTCAGTTTGCCTGAAGAATTGGCAGCCACTCTGACATAGTGGGGATTTTTTTTATTTATAAAAATGACTCTTCTGAGAGTCAGCCAAGCTGTTTTGTCAGCCCGCAAGCGTAACTTCCTTGCAGGTTTGTCCCCTCTTTTGGATTCTTACGGTAATTGCTGCTTCCAGGACTTCAGACTGATAATCTCACTGGTCCTGAAGAGAAGAGACTATAGAGAATTTTATTTATTTATCTTTGGTTTTTTTTGCTAGCTTCCAGCCTGCTCTCTGGTTGAGCTGGGCCTGGGGATTGGTTTTGAGGAGCTTTCCCCCAGCAGCACTGGCCCTCGAGGCTGTTGTGAGAGGCTTCAGCCTGGTGGAAAGCAAGAAGCTCGCAGGAAATAGTGTATAGAATTTAGTAAGGAGAAGTAAGGAGGCTATTTGGGATTTTGGGGGTTCCCACCGTCAATTGATGCGTGTTACAATTCACTAACTGTTCATCTGCTTCCCAAGTTCTGATAGATTTCACTTAAGGATGCCTAAAAAGTACCAAAAATCTTTTGCTTGTTGATATTCTGTGGTTCTGTATAAAATACAATGAGAAGCTCCTTATTGCTGAGAGGGGTTAAATGGACAGTTAATTGTATTGCCCTCTGCGCATCATGGCAGCGAACCTGCGTTTATTCCTTGCTAAATACAGGTGACAGTGAAATAAATGTGCTTCAGCAGCTCGAGAGCAGTGAGGACAATAGGCTTGTCTATGAGGGGGTTCTTTGCAGTGCAGTTACACCACCTTAATTATGGACAATACTTTGAGTGGTTTATTTTGGAGTTAATTGTTTTCAGAGTTTGTCTTGGAAGAAGGATGAGCTGAATCTGATTAAGTTTCTTGTGGAGCAATAGATGAAAATTAAAGTTACTACACAGTACCTTCTCATCTTGACCTCGGTGTTAAGGCCAGTTTGATAATTTGCTAGATTATCCATTATAAAAATATCCACGTTAATCTGGTTGCCCCAGGTGATCTGGGAGATGCTGTATTATAGTTAGAAATGTAGACTTGAGTTGGCTACATTCAATTTTGCAGGCTTCAGGAAGCCTGACAATGTTGCTTTTGGAATGCCTGGCCTGTGAGTAAGAGAAAAATACCTGAACGTGGCAGTTGTTAATTCACTTGAAGGCTTTTCTGTCCTTCCCTCTTGTTTTTGGAGGGCAATGAGGATGGAGGAAATAAATTGCTGGGATTATCTGGGCAGGGAGCAGGGAACCACTCGTGTTGGTGCCAACCCAGCACTGGCTATGAGCGATGCGTTTCCAAAATGCAGCTGATAATGCACACGAAGGAAAAAAATATTTTAAAATTACCTTTAAAGGCCCCTTGGACTCAAACTCTTCTATGATTCTGTGATCTTGCTTTCACTATGTGAGGTCTGTCTCTTCCTTATTGTGCCGTGTTCAAATTTAGTTTATAGAAAACTGTGTGCAATAACTTTCTGTTTATTGGGGATGTTGGAAAACCCCTAAGGATTGTATCTGGATGCTGAGTGGTCGCTGCAGAAGACTTCTCCTCTTGAGTTCCTCCTTCATCTGCTCTCGTGTTTTAGATGCCTCAAACTCTGTCACGTCACATTTGGGCTCTTACTCAAACGATACCGCTGAGGCTTTAAGTGCTCACTTTGAGTATATATATTGCTATGGTTTAATTTTCACTTTAAAAAACCCAGTAAATCTAGTATGTGTTTCATAAGAGATAGCAATGGTGGCTGCTGCACCAGGTATTCCTTCTTTGTGCACCCCTACCAGGTACCAGCCCTGCCTCTGTTATTGGGAATATCGGACTTTTTTCTGGAGATCTGTTACATGCATCTAATACCTCTAGTATCCTGGGGCTTAGTTTTTGTTGAAAATTGTCATGGGACAATCCTATCTTTAGCCTCTTCTTTACTCTGTATTGTATAGTAATCCTAAAATACACAGAAATTATTTGGTGACCTAGTGCTTAGATTCTGACATTTTATTTTCCTTTTTAATGGAGATGGATGAGTTTTCTCACCCAGTAGAGTTAACTAGAGCACAACCCCTTGAAGGCTAGTCAAAGACCCCTTGAAGGCTAGTCAAAGACATCATGGGTTAGCAAAATGAGTGGTTTTTGTTGCAGTGTTGACCTGTACTTAAAGCATTTGGATCTCACCTTGATTTTGCAAAAGTTGCCACTACCTCAACATTGTTTTCTTATCATTCAGATAGAAATCTGCATACAAGGGATCTAAATGCTGGTGCTGAGTGGAAAACTGGTTGCCTGAGGGTACTGCTGTCAGCTTGTCTGTTTGTGTCCCCAGAAGTGTGCCACTGCCTTCTTGTGGGTGTGCAGCCCACATCATGTACCTGTGCCACTTGGATAAGAACAGCTCAGGCTCTGAAAGTCCTATTCTTGAGTTATCTGCTGGGGAAAATGTGTTTATTCTGCTTAGGGGTCAGGACAGAACAGTCTCCCCCTGTTCTTATGCTCTGTAAGAGGACTGTCTGGGTTCTGCCATCAGCAAGCTGGAAGCAATCCTGAAAATGAGGTATTTTCTGTTGGGTGTTTTCGTGCCTGCAGAGATTTATAACTTTATTTCTTCAGCCACAACTGAGTGCGTAGCTTCGAATAGGTCAGTAGTGCATAACTCTATACAGACCACCACCGTTGAGGAGGCTGGAATAAAATAGTTTTTATCCAGTAGCAGTTGTTGCCTACTACATACTTAAACTCTGAAGTTTCCTTCTTTTTAGATATAATTGAAAATTCAAGTTAGAGGAAGAAGTTGTGCTGCTGCTGCCTGCAACCCTCCAGCCTGCCTTGTAGACCCGTGTTCCCAAGCCTTTGATTCTGCTGGGATCAAAGATATATCAAAGATACCATTGATTCTGCTGTTTGTCTGAAAGAATCAGGAGGCAGAATAACCAGCTGTTTCTAGGGTAGTGAAATTGTTGATTGTTTGACAGGTGAGGATTGTTGAGCAGTGATGGTGGTGTTGGTTCCAGCTGTCTGCAGTGGTGGGGACTACCTTACTGCTTTGCTTGCTTCTCTCTCTCTCCCTCCTCCCTCCCTCCCTCCCCTGGTATTTTCTCCTGTCATTATTAGCAGAGAAGCTGTAGGTGTGCTCAGTCTTTTTAATTGCAGCTTGTCTTTATTCATAGCTCTTTAAGTAGGAGTTATGGAAACAGTAATTGGAAGGATTTGCGGGCAGGTGTCTGGCTCTCCTGTGAACTAGTAAGACATTTTTCTTCTAACATTGCTTTCCAGAAAGCTCTTCAAGCTCACTTTTAAAATCCAGCTTCAAGCATGTCTCTTTCCTTTTTTTTTTTTTTTTTT
>VZTM01042031.1:152287-165588 GCA_013400555.1 Jacana jacana
TTTAAAGTTACTCATCTGTGCAAAACTAGTCAGCTATAATTTCTGTGTTTGGCTTAAGGGGAACTGTAACTCATCTGGCTGCTTACTGTGCTATCATTTTAAATCCTCAGAATTACCATTATGGTCAGAATTTTCTAGCGAAATGCTTGGCTTAACAGCTCTATATAGCTATTGAGCTGAGCAGTTCAAGCTGAAGAACTAGTGCTTTTTGGAAAGGAGCTCTTAAAAACACAAAATGCATTAAAAGCCAAGTTTCAATGGCAGAGAAGACCAGAGCCTACGGAGAATTGCGCTGAAGCTCGGTGACCTGGGTTTCTTCTGGGAGCAGGGGTTAATTTCAACCCATATGTAACCTCCTGAGGAAATGAGGAGCTTAAATAAGACATATGTACAGTTTTCTTTGTTTTAATCCTTTAATCAGTGTTGAACTGAGGAAAGGAACTTGGTTTGGTCCTGCAACGGCTTCTGTTTGCGTGTTCTGAAGGCAAGCAGAAGGATTTTTATTTGGTAGTATGTTACTACTCCCATGGAAACCTTGCCTTAGCAGTGGCTGTAAAGACTTATTCATGCTGATTTTTATTTTTTTTTCTGTTGGACAAAATTCAAGTGATTTTATCCTTGGTCAAAATAAACATCGGGGTTTGCTTTTCTTCCCATTAAATAAAGAAAAACATGATTCATCCAGGTGAAAAGTTCTGCAGCTGTGTCTGTGCCGGTCCTCTGCTCTTGAAGAAATTATACCCAAGCAAAGGAGGAAAACAATGCATTTAAATTAGTTTATTTTTATATCCAGTCCTTAAAATTGCCTGGTGGCTTGGATCTGCTTTTCCCCCTATATTTTGTACACAGGTTCCGAAATAGCTGGAGTGCTGTGCTGCGGGTTGGGCCTGGCAGTGTGTTGGTGACTCATTTCCTTATTGGTGCAGATGTGTATAGTAAATGTTGCTGGATAACTCTCTTCATATGAAATGCAGCTCCCTTGGGAGACATGAGCAGGCACACTCACTTTTACCCAGTGTGCACAAAAACCTGGTCCTGAAGAAAAGTTCAAATGGCTTTTCTTGCCGAAGACCAAAAGGTTAGCTCGTAGCCAAAGGTACGTGTTGGAAACTGATCTGGGATGTTGCTTGGGGGGGGGGGGGATTTTTTTTTTTTTCTTAATTATATCAAGAGTAAAAGCAAGCTACCATTCATACTAGTGTGTTTCTCCAGATAAATACTCTAAGCACTCATTTAATCAGGAATGCCATGCTTTTCAAGAAGACTTCTTGCACGCTCTACCTTTTGGGCAAGCAGTAGTGAAGCGCTAATATATTTTCCACATCAGTAAAGGTGTTATTGCTGTAGCTTTGCTGAAAATGTGTTTCATACACTTGTGTGTGCAAAATCTAGGTGTGTGTTGCTGAAGGGTAGCTGGGATGAGGCAGTAAGGTAAAATAAAGTGCATTAGTCATGCTGTCTCCAAGAAGAAAAGCGGCATTTCTGATGCTGGTGCCGAGGTCTGCTGCTCGCAGCTCTGCTGTGACTCACCCTGCCCGGCTGCCTTCGCTTGCCCAGACGTTTCTGACTTGGGTTAACGTTGTGATGTATAATCTGAATGCAGAATTGCCTGACGACGTTGTGAATCAGCTGTTTTCATCTGGTCTTTCTGGTCTTTTCCTTTTTCTTGTCGTGGCGCTTACAAGAGGAGGACCAGACATTGGGGAAATCAATTTACCACAACAATTTGTGTGGCTCCCAGGCAGATTGATTTAAATAAGCAAGAAGCTTAGATTTGAATAATTTCAGTCTTGCTTGAATGCTCTAGTAATTTTTCTAGAGCTTTCTAATCTGGTGGTATTATTTTGCTGCTAATTTTAGCTTTTATTGCTAAGCTTGGTATATTTCCTGACTAAATTGATATGATCTGTAATTATTTAAATGCTTGCATCTTAATGTTTTTATCTTTTTTTAATAATGTTTTAAAATGGCAAGACGTTATCTGTTGAATTACTTTTCCATGCATCAAGTGGCTTTTGGAAAGAAATTGAAACTTAATTAAAATGTAGAAAATAAGTATTGTTAAAGTAGAACTGAAATATTCAACTTAAATGCTGGATCAGAACAGTTGTTTTACATGGAGAAATTGTTAATGCATCAGCCTGGCTTTCCTGGTGTTCATGACCTTTGAGACCTGAGAATAAGTGATTTTTTTTTTTAGTTTCTATCTAATGATTAGAATGATTTTTTTTTTTCTCCATTCCTGTTCAGTGCCTCGGCTTCACAGTATTGAAGTGAATGTGGTTGTAATTGAGACCCCATTTTCTCTGCTCGTTTGTTGGAGGCTGGTGATGAATTCTCAGAGGAGGAAAGGAAAGGTTTGCCATGGCAGCCTGTTAGAACGTTCCTGGGCTGTGTATCTCCTGCAGCACCTACTGCAGGTCCCGTCACACGGCAGTCCTGTGACATCATTTTGCCAGCATCCTCATGAAGTTCGAATTTGGTGTGTCTTGCCCACACTTGTGGCTGATGGTGCCATCCATCAGGAGGACTCGGTGGTGGCTTTGATTCTCCATGTGCAAGGAGAGAGAGCTCAACTCCTGGCTGCTTGTGCTCCCTTGAATTTCTTCAGTTTTTCGGTCAGGCTGGTGCTGCATACCTCGCTGTCACTCAGGCTTCTTTTGTCTTACCCTGACTGGCGGTTTCTGGCTGTCCCAGACAGCCACGATTCATGTTTCTGGGGAGAACTGCAAATTGTGACTGTAACAGGATGGGTGCCCTACCCAGCCACCTTACAGAAAGTTTTGAAACTTACTGTTGAGTGCCTTTTTTTTTTTTCTTTCCTTCTTCATACAAAGGCCATAAAAATGGTGGGTGGTGGGTTGTTTATTTAGGAAGCACAGCTCAAAACTGCTTTCTGAAGCGCTGGGCAGTGTAGGGAGCAGAGATAATTTTGGACGTGCATCTCATGGGCAGCCCTTTCCCTTTGGGAGGGACTGGGAATGAAAACAGGGCACTGTGCTTTTTCTAGGGCTTCCTAAAAATAGCCTGTAGCCTGAGATCAGGGGTGATGGTGAGAATCCAGCAAAATAAAGCTCATGGGGAGATGGAGAAGTCCTGGCCAGCCGAGGTGGTGTCCTTGTTCCCTCTCACAGGGTGATGCTGTTTGGAAGCTGCTGTGGTGGGCTGTGCTGTGAACCTTGATGTGTGTTAACACTTTGTGCTTATTTGCACGTATTCCCCCAGTGTACCAAGGCAGCACTGTTCCTGAACTGAATTTATGATAGCCTCCCCCTCTGACTTTTGTCTCTCGAGTGCAATGGGGTGTGCTCTTTTGAAAGTTTTCAATAGAGGAATGTCTTTGGGAGAACTAGAGAATGAGTAACAGAGCGGGTCCAGCTTTTCTCTGATGTAGTTTGATGTCTTAAAATACTTAAGAGTCCAGACTTCTGGCCCTTGTCAGTGGTGTCAAGAGCTTGTGCACAGCACAGCTCTTCTCGGCTCTTGTGTTGTTTGACATATGAACATATGTTGGAACCTGTCCTGTTTCAGTTGCTGTCACTGTAGCATCAAGGAGCCTCAGGTCTCCATCGGGCTTTCTGAGTAGCTGTGTGATACCTCACCTTCTTCAGTGAGCTCATGAGTGGTGCAAAGAACAAGAGAGTGGTGGCTGGGATATGGTCGTTGCACGCTTGTGGTAGGTGATTTTTGTGTTTTGAATAGTACTGTGATAAAATTGACACGTACAGGGGATGATAAAAGCAGTGGTTGTGGTTAATGCTGAAGTGAGAGAAGAACTGAAATACTTTATTTTAGCAGCGGGAAGTTGCCTGGCTCAGGGCTCTCATTCTTCATGTGCTTCTTACTGTGGGGAAGGAGTGAGTGATGTGCTGGGGCCCTGCAGCTCTTCTGAAGCAAATCCCAGTGTTTTGTTTCAGATCCAGCTGTTAGGAGTGGCTGAACGCTGCCTGGGCTAAGGCTGCTCCTTTTGAAGGAGACTTCCCTGTTGCACAGAATCTCTCAGGAAGGCAGCAGGACTGACAGGTGAGGTCCAACAGGCTCTGTGCTTTCAGGAAACCTCTTGCAGGGTAATAACACCTCAAAGCTGCTTGGGGTACTTGGTACATCCTGCCCCTGCCTTGACATTGCATGGTAACAAAGGAGATGCTGGGTGTCAGGTGAGAATTCAGGAGGAAGTAAACCATGTGGAAAAAGGAAGTAGTCCTTTTCTTGTAACAGTGAGGGACCAGTGCTGGGTTGTGTGCGGGAACTTCTGCAGGCCTGTTTATCCGTGTGTATGTGTATTTTATTGCGGGAATGGTGAGACCCTGGCTGCCTAGGGAAGCTGTGGCTGCCCCATCCCTGGAGGTTCAAGGCCAGGTTGGATGGGACTTTGAGCAACCTCATCTGTTGGGAGGTACACCTGTCCAGAGCACAGGGTGGGACTAGATGGTCTTTAAGGTCCTTCCAACCCAAACCATTCTGTGATTCCATGTCCAGCACTTTATAAGTACTGATGTTAAATGTAATTGTGCCTCAGTTGCTCTGATCTGAAATCCTGACAGCTGGAGGTAACTCTGGGTATTTTGTATCTCAAAAAAAAATGGGGTGGAAGAGTAGGGCTTTCACAGCTGTCCTGAAGGAAGGAGGGAAGACTTCAAAATGAAATTGTTCTTCTCGTGGTTTGTGGTTAAGGCTGGAGCGACATTTTTGAGGTATTTGATTTTTGTCTCCAAGTAGAATAGCTGGCAGGAGTTAAAAATAGCCAAGTCTGCTTCCCACCTGTTGGGATGCTCGTCGTCTTTGGGTTCAGAGGTGGAATGTGTGAAGGTAAATCACCAGGATTTAAAGCGGTGCCGCTCGTGCCACTGAACGATGGGCACGAGATGCTTATTCCTCCTTGGTGAGGACAGGCACCCTGGTGGATGTGACATGTATGCAGGAGGAAAGCACTCCTGGGGAGGGATCTTTTTGGAGCAGCATACGTCTTTCAGTGTGGAAAACTGGAGGCGTGAGCCCACCCGTTGAATACTGATATGAATATTGGGCTGTGGAGCCTTGGCAGCATTGCTCTGTTAGTGCTGAACGAAGCTGGAGCCCTGGCAGGGGAGCCCGGCCATGATTAGCGATACTGTCCCGCACAGAGGGGTGGGAGTGTAACAAAGCGGGGAATGTCGGAGCCTGGTTGCTTTGCTTTGCTGTGCAGCATCACGCTTGGTTAAGCTGTGGGAGGGGAGAGATGAGTAAGCTGTGTTTGCTCTGAAACCGGCACTTAAACGCTGTGCTTCTCCTGGCTGGGAGCTTTTTTCTTAGCTTCTGTAGAAAGGTGATTTAGGATTTCTCCACATGCATCCAATACAGTATTCTCTGAGGAGCAGAGTATGTTTAGGGCAACATGCTTGTCTTGGGAGATGGGTTCTACTGTGCCATATACAACAACCTTTTGTGTAAAACTGAATCTTGCTTGTACACTCTGTGGCTTTCTGGAAGCTTTCTGTCAAGTTAAGCTCAGCCTGCAGCTCTCTAGAGTATGTATAGTCAAAAGATGCGAAGCCTCTGTGTTGAGAATTAAGTGAAGAAACTTGACTTATTAAGGGATGATTAACATGATATTTGCTGGTTGGGCTCAATCTGGAAGGTCCCTTCCAGCTTAGGCGATTCTGTATTTAATAAGAGCTGGTTTTTTTTTTACTAGCTGCTGCACTGGAATGACTTGGTGGGGCCCCTTCTTCTCTCATTTCTCCTCTGGATCCCGCAGCAGACAATGTGCAGTACTGCTGAACCCCATGCTGGGGTTTTCTCCTTCTCCACTGGAATACTCTTAGCTATTCTGGGATGTTTCTGGTTGGGGTTAAGGCATAGTCATCCAAAAAGGTAGTTTCAGAGGTAGATTCTCCAGTAATCTGACTGGTGCTGGTGGGATTCTTCTGTAAGCCCATTTGTACCATTCTGGCAGAAATCTCCAAATCAGTGAAGAGGTTTTCTGTTACTTGCTGAGGTTTGGAGTCTGCAGCGAGCTGGAGCCAGCAGCAGGGACGAGGAAGACATCGGTTGGTAGGATATGAGTTAAGCAGTCTTCTGTGGTTTCACTTTTGAACAGTTCTACACCTCCTTTCTCCTCTTTTTGTGACACTTATCAACATCCTTGCTTGCCTTTAAAGGTCTCTTAAAGTTGGGTTTTTTTCCAGAGTTGTGAGAGTGCTTTCCAGGAACAAATCTTGAAGCCTCCTGGCTGGATCTGCAGCTCAGTGTTGATGCTGTGCTTAGTGGTGGGGCTCTGTTGTGGAGGAATGTTGTGGGAAACATCTCTGGTGGCAGCGCTGCCGAACTTGTGGCAAACACATAATTTCAGGGTCTGTCTCGTTCCATCGGGAGCTGGCATTGGGACTGGCTGGAAAAGCCTCCAGGAGAAGGAAGGAAGGGAGGGGACTAAGGGAAGAACAAACAAACATCTGGGATGAGTTTGCTTTGATCATGTGGAGTGTTAGAACATGCTGTGTTGCTTGGATCAGTGCTGAAATGAGGTTTAAGGGCTTGAGAGTCCCCATGGCGGGGGACAAAGCGGCAGGGATGGGAATAGCTTGTGAGAGGTTGCTGGTTCGCACAGTGTGGCACTTCCAGCACAGAGCAGCTCTGAGCACCCGCCTGGCACCTTTGCACAGCCTCTGCTGCTGGGAAAAAAATCCAGCAAAGAGGTTTGATTTGCTTAGATCAGTGGATTATTTGCACCATCATCTGTGGCCACTTTCGATGCATCAGAATTAAAACTTGAACCTTTTCTGTCACTTTTTTCCTACAGTATTTGCACAGGGCAGTCTCTGCTGTGGAAGAGGGGCGTGCAGCTTGCTGAGGACTTAATGTCAAGCAAATGTGAAACAAGCAAAACATGACAATTTCTAACATTCTCTTGACTTATCAAAGCTATGTAGGAAAGGGTCAGACTTGCTGAACTTCCTTGGTGTTTAAAGTAGATAGTGAACACTGGATCCTCAAAGAGTGAATGGACAAGCTTCATCCATGGCTCCTTTCTCCCTGGCCACTGGGCCAAAAGGTCATAAAACATTTTGTGCTGGGTTAGCTTTTTTATTGTTTTGCTTTGTGACATCTTTTCTGAATGAGCAAACTTGTCTTAACAGTGTCGTACCCCTGGAGGATATAAAATGTTGACATAGGTGGAGAAATTTGTGGAATCTAAAACTTGGTTAAAACAGTGAAAAATACAGTTGCAGAATTTGGTGTTTGGGATGATTTGCTACTTGTGCTTTGTGTGTGAGTAGAGTGGATAAAGAAATTGCTGCTGCTCTAGATAATTTGACTTTCATACACAAAGTTCTGTGTCTGTTTGCAGGCGGTTGTGGTGTTTGTGTATAATGTGTATTATTAAGCTTGCATAAGCTAGGAGTACCTAACCAATGTGGAAGTAATTATTTGGTCAAATGGTTTGCAGCATTGCAGGCTTTGGCTCTCTGCTTGTAAGTGAAGGAAGAATTAATTGTGTGAAATAAGCAAAGTATATGGAAGCTAGGAGCTTGGTAACCGATACATGCACGGAACTGTGCATGGATGGTAAGTGTGGAGGGCTTTTTGCTGACATGACAACACTGGGTTTGTTTTTAGTGCTAACAGTTCACTGGCATTAGAGAATATTTCAAGCTCAGTTTAACAAGATTAATTTTCATTGTTCACTAAACGTGTAATTAAATTACAGAGTCTTCTCATCTGTTTGGAACTTAAATTATCACTGGTTTCAACTTCTTTTTTTGTATCACACATGACTCCTTCAGGATAGCAGGATGTGTGAAGATGGTTTACTGTAGCCATATGCTTTGTTGGCACAGAACTCCAGGATGTTTCAGTAGGCTTGTAGCATGGCTGGCTGTGTGGTGGTTTTTCTTCTTTTACAAAAGCTGTGGTGCTTCTTGCCTAGACTAGTGTTAGCTGCTTTTGTTTGGTGGTTGCCTTGGGAGGGGGTTGGGTTTGCAGAAGGATGGCTCCTCAAAGTCTCTCCTTGACCTTACATTTAGCCTCTGCTGTTTCCTGGTGGTGTGGTTCCAGCTGGATACCTGCAGATTCACACTTTTTGAGTTTGCCGTCCCAGCGGAGTGTGTTCAGTGTGAAGGGATTTCTGTGGAAGATACAGCTAAGAGTCAATTTTCCCTTTATCGGTTTGATGGCTGCCTTGCTAGAATCATAGAAAGGTTTGGGATGGAAGGAACCTTAAGGACCATCCAGTCTCACCCCCTGCCCTGGGCAGGGACACCTCCCACCAGACCAGGTTGCTCAGAGCCCCATCCAACCTTGTCTTGAACCCCTCCAGGGGTAGGGCAGCCACAGCTGCTCTGGGCAACCTATTGGAAGCTCCTGGGTCAGCAAGCATGCTCTACAGGTGTTAGTGATAAAAAGGGTTCAGGTCAAAGTGGAAAACTTTGACCACTGTGGCAGAGCTGCCTGTACTGCATGTCCATGTGCATCATACGCTGTAATACATTGTATGTGTGACAGGGCAATAAGCAGGGGCACTTCTGCCTACCTTCTCTTTCATAGGAAGGCAGCCACTTTAGTTAACATCCTTTCCTAATTAGTGTTATATCTGTTACATCTTCTTGCAATCTGTTCCTGGTTGTTGGGAGGTAACATCTACTGGGTTCCTCCCATCCACCAGTTGCCTTTTTATTTGGCTGGCTTGCTCCATGCTGGTTCTTGGTAGTTCTTGCTTGAGTATCCGAAGTCTGTTGTCTTCAATGCCTGAGATCATCTGTAGTTAGTATTTGAGAGATGCCCAGTCCTTACTTTTCAGCAAGTGTGCAGCTACTCTTCCCTTAGAAGAATAGTGGGAATGTGTGCTGTTATCCCCTGTTCAGCTCTAAGGAGGGATTACAATCTGGGAATAAAGGCATTTGTGTGGTTGACTTCAGATTTTTCTATTTGTATGATACTTAAAAGGGAGCAAAGGAAAGGAAGGTCAAGCAGCTGCTGCTGCTGAAAGTAATCACTGCAGTGAGTTTTCCCAAGACCTTGAGTTTTATCCACAGTGGTTGATTGGGATTCTTACCTTGCTTTTCAAAATCCAATGGTGTGTGAATTGTTTTATTTTTTTGTTTAGGATGTGCATAAATAAGACCGAGTCTGTTTTGTATACACAGCTGAAAGGGGCTCGGATTCAAGCTGTGGGAGCACCCCAGGCAGCATGGCTACAACTAGATAAGTATTGCTGGGAGCCAGCATGATGGTGGTCCGTTTCTGAGAGTAGAATGCCTTGTGCCTCCTTGAGCCTGGATGGTGGTGGTAGGTTGTTCATTTGCTGTATAGTTTTGCCCTAGTTTTATACCACTGCTGAAGCAGAGGTTTAGAAAAGGATGGCTGTCGCAGCCTCGTTTCAGTGAGTTGAGATCTGGTGGATGAGAAAATGCACTTTTCAACACAACAGTGTTGACTGTCTCATAGTCTGGTGGTGATACAGCTTCAGACAAACCTTTGAATTTCTCTACAGAGCTCACAAATACTAATGCGCTGCGATTTGTGCCTGTTGTATGTGGCTGAGTGGAAGGAAGTGCTTTTTCTGTTCAGGTTTTCTCATAGCTGGTACTTGGGCGAAACTCTACTGTTCCTGGGAGGTAGGAAGTGGTGCTCAGATTCTGGAATGTGAGTGTTGGTGCGTGAAGGAGTTTGGAGAGCTTTTTAGAGAACTGCAAAGGGAGGTAATATATTCCCACCAAAGCTGCTAAACAGCAGAAAGCTTCTGTGAGTCCGGAGGCACATGTGCTTTGAGTAAAGCCTGTTTTTATCCTTCACTAATGGGTGGAACGGTGCTGGGCTGGGCTGCTCTTCTTTCCCCTGCCCCAGGGGTCTCTGAGCATCCCTGTTCTTCACACTCGCCACACGGAGATGACCCAGTGCAACTTTTCTTGCTCCTCAACTTCTCTTAGTGATAATTTGAAACATACCTTTTTTTACCCTGACTCTTACTACACAAGGACATTGTTCTGAAGCTGCTCTGGTTTTGAAGGTTTCTTGGGTGGATGTAGCGGATGGAGCACCACAGGCTCTCAGCTTAGAAAGGCAGAACCGGTGCGGGTGGTTCTGGAGGGATTTTTCTTTTCCTTCAAACTCAGCTCTTCAGACACAAGATTAAAAGGATTATTTTTCTCCTATTGCTTTACTTAAATGGGGAAAATCCAGTCAGCATTGCCACTGAAACCACCTCTCTTACACTTAAGAGGGACGAAAGATCACAGCTTAGCAGGTGGTCATCTTGTTTCACATGTAAAGGATTATTGGCTAAATCATCATTTTGCATATTTAAGTACTGGAATGTGACTGTATGCAGTACTAAAGCTTAGTGAATGTCCCATTTAACTTCCATTACTTCTCTCAGAAAAATAAGGCTTGATTTCTCAGTGCTGAAGTTTGCTGCAGAGCTCAGGGAAGGCGGGTATTTCAGTGGGTAGTATTTGAGCGTTGTGTGTTTCTGGAAAAGTTTGCTTGAGCTTCCCAAGTCAGTGAGAACCAGTCTGTCTTCTTGGGATCATCTTTCCAAAAAAAACAGAGCTTAAATCTTTGGTGGGTCTGAAGCAAAAGTTACTGAAGCAACCAAGAGGAGTTTGGGAGAGTGTTTTCTGGCCCTTGGACGTGATTCTGTTTGCAGATGGGTTGTAGGCCCTGTCCTCTGGAGGGGAATTACAGTGCTAACCTATGTATTTTTATAAAGAAGCTATCCTTGATTTAAAGGCTGAGACAGCAACCTCGGTAGAAGTTCTCTCTGGCTCATCTGGCACTGAATGATCAGGGTGGGTGCAAAAGCTGGAAAAAAAACCCAGCTTTTAAGTTGTGGTATTGTCTGTCTTAGAGGCCACTTTAAAAAAGTGTAATTTGGGTGTCATCTAATGTTCAGTTGTGAGAATCGGTTCTGCAGTCTGAGGGTAATGAGCAGGCATCTGCTGGCCTTTAAAAAAAAAAAAAGTTGATATCCTATTTTCAAATTGGGGATGACTGGGAGATCTGGGTTTAGATGGTGGCGGTCTGACCAAAAGGAAATTAATTACTGTGGTCCTTCAGGTACCATCTTGCTTTTTATGTTCTAAGTGGGAGATGTCATTTCTGCCATTTCCTGCTATACAAAATAGAAGTGCTTTAGTTAATAATGGCAGTAATTAAGGAGTTGGAAGCATTTCTCATGCTCTTTTTTCTCCCTGAACCTGTGTTCTCCGAAGCAGCAGTGGTGGAAGCGTTGGTGTAACACGTCATGCAGCAGCAAACACGGGCACTGAGAGTTTTTCCTCCAAAACTGACGAAATGCTACTTCTCTTATGTCAAATATCTGAGGTCTATTGTGTCAGTGTGGATGGTGTGTTTAGGCTTTGAGTAATTTTGAGTATCTGTAGCTCTTTGAGCGTATCTGGCCTCCTCAATATCAGTGGAAGCAGAGACTTTGTGAGTCAGGGTTGAATATTGTTATTATTTCTGTGGGTATGAGGGGTGGGTGATTCTTGTGCTATGTTTGTGGTGTTTTGCTGTGAAGATGAGATGGATTTGTTCAATTAATTTTTTTCCAAGATTCTCCATTGTGAGAGCTGCTGGGCTGGAAGGAGGACAGGATGGTTTGCAGCTGCAGTTGTCTCTGAAGTAGTTCCCTTGGAGCATAGATGTTTCTCTGTGAAACGCTCACTGCTTGAGTACAGGTTGCATGTTAGGGTAGGACTCAGTGATTGGATTGTCATGAGGACATGGCAGTACCTTCCCTACTATAAAATAAAGAATATAGCTGTTATTTCAAAAAGATGTATGATTATTGGGTGTATTGGAGCTGAGTTTCTGGTGGCTGAAGATGTAAATCTCAGGGCAGCTTTGGACTGGTCCCTTCATGTACAGCTGGAAGAAAAGGCATTGCTTCAGGGAATACAAACACTTCAATTGGGAGAGGGAAGCAAGTCCTACTTTTCTCCTTCAGTTACATGTGTGAAAGTTATTTTTCTGTGAAACTCTTTGTTTTCCCACAGGTGCTTTTTTTCCCTTCTTAGTTTGGGCAGTTGGGCCAAACACAAGCACATTGGTTATGTTTTTATGGTGTCTACATAAATGCTGCTACTCTTGTGCTGAGTTAAGACAGCATTGTGTCCAAAGTACCTGTTATTTCCATCTTTTTGGTTCTTGGATATCATCACTTGTTTTATGCAGGTTTCAAAATGTCCTATTGCTTGTGTTAAACTGTTTCTTACAATGAAAATGAGTTAACAGTTTCTTAGTCTCTCTGAGTTTTGACTCTTTCTGTGAAATGCGTCACATCAGTAGCGAGCTGACACTCTTTTTTTTCTCTTTTCAGCCAGATAATGAAATCTCCTCAGACTGCAATCACGTAAGTGTACCTTTGCTTTATTCAGTCTGTAACTGTGGTATTTGCACCTTAGACCCTGTGTATCAACCTTCGGGGTTTTTGCACAGTTTGGTAGTTCACAGAATGCCTTGATCAAAGGACACATCTGGGTTTCTGTACTGGCCTGCAGGGGAAGACCATAAGACGACTTCTTTAACCCAGTATAATCATTATGGTCTTACTGGAGACTTCAGAGTTGAACACATCTGAGAGCTTTATAAATTGTACCTCTGTGTCAGAGGAGGGCCACAGGCATCTCCCCTATTTTATAGCTGAGGGGTGGTTCCCGTGAGTTACTGGGAGTAACATGATGTACTTTTGTGAATGATGTGAGCAGCACTGAATTTAAACTCTTAATTTCAGCTGTTGGAGCCTTCTGTATTGCTTTCACAGCTGCTAAATTCTGAAGCTCGCTTGGAAAATGCTGTGTGGGGTGTGATATTTAGAGGCAGTTTGAGCCGCTTGGCTGCTTTTAGAACAGATTTCCTCGCAGCGCTGTGTTTAACAGTGAGCAAACTGTTAGCCAGTTTTCAGGCCGTCGAGCTGACTCGGGATTTGAATCCTGAGACTTAAAAAAAAAGATATGTAAAATCATCAGAGCTAAAGTTGGTATTGAGTTTCCTTTGGCTTCTCTCATTTGCATTCTGTTAGAATACGCCATATCAAGTTCCTTAATTGTTTTGGTCAGCCCTGCATGCAGACAAGTGCCTGCCTCAATGATGGTGTTGGTTTCAGATGCTTGAGAAGCTGTATTTCGGTTTATTATTGGAAGATACAGCATGGCTGGGTTTCATTTCTGGAATGTATAACTAGTAATTTCCAACCATGTTTATAAATTAACCTCTAGCACAGCACTGGCTGACTCATGGCAGCTGTAATTCTCTGTTGTGCAAGGCTGGATTAGATGAAGGGCACATCATGTTTCTATTCAAGCCTTTTTTTTTTTTTTTTT
>VZTM01042031.1:165628-200379 GCA_013400555.1 Jacana jacana
TCTTAAGAGAAAACTTTTAAAAAGTAGTTAAACCGTGTCTCCCTGGCATTTAAATAAGCCAACAAGTTACCTGAAAGAATAAGAAATTGAGACTTGTAGAAAACAAAGTTGGCCATTTCCTCTGCTGGATCAAATGATGGTGTTTCTGCCAGAAGGCAGATGTGACTCTAGAAGCCATTCAGCAATAGGAAGTGTGGGCAAAGTCTCATCTTGCCAGGCAGAAATTAAAGGGGAGTGATGAAAAACTGGACCACAGAGAGGTGACTCATGTCCAAATATCATCTTTGTCTGCAGTCTTTGGTAATATTATTGCCCATCACCTCCTGGTAAAATATTCCCTAGTGCTAAAATAGAGGGGGTGGGGGGTTAAGCTCCAAGTTTAACCTTTCTTCTGTCTGTGGGAAGATTTCTTTGGAGACCATCTCTGTGAGACTCAAATTCTGAGGTTTCCATGAGCAGAGGTATATTCCTATGGTCTTGGGCCTTGTTCTTGTCCTTCCTATCCTGGCTGGGAGAGGTCTACAGCCCTCTGTGAGGACGGGTTCCCTGTTTATTCACCTTTTTCTATTAAAGGTTTATATTTTCAACATATTGCTCCCTCTGAAATGCACTAGAGTCCCATCATCTCCTTTTAACTTTTCCCAACTCCATGATATGAGGTGGAGGCTTTCCTTGTGCATGATTTTGTGTTTTCTTCTTTCATGTACAACTGAAACTTCAAACTAAAGTTTAACCAAACTATCTATTTTATATTAATTTGATTTTGTCACAAAGGTGGAGTATTTTAAAATAATCTGTATACTGTTTAATCTTTATGTTAATGAAAAATGTTTAAATGCAACTAAAACTCCTAGAGAAAAACAGATGAGCTAATGGAGTGTTTCTGGGGCAACATCTCAGCTCGTAATTTCCTGAGGTTTTGATCTTTTAACCTGTATTTTTTAATGGAGGAGGACATCTGAGATCTGTCTGTATCTGCAGAGTGTGACTGGAAGGAAGTGAATAAGGGACCAGCTGGATTGTCCTCCTTCCTTTTTTCTAGGCTTTATTTGCTTCTCAGTGCAAAATCTGCTCACACTGGGGACTTCATTTTTGTTAATACTTGCATCAGGTGGACAAGCCTTGGCATGGAAAGGTGTGGTGGGCTAAAAGCATTGCTAAATATGCAGCAGGTAGCAAGTTACAGCTTTCATTGTTTTCTCCTTTTGGTTATTTCTAATGAAGACAATTTTACGTTTCCTTTTAACGAGTCAGCTCGTGACCTTATGGAGAGCTTTTTAACAGTCTGTATTAGTGAGAAAATCATTGCAGAGATGAAGGGACGAAGTTGTTGTCAAGGAGACTTTGCCTTGATTGTTGTGCTGTAGAAGGATGATGATACAGATTAGGAGTAAGTGGTGTTTCATACTTTTCTGAAGCAAAATATTTGTCATTCTGCATGGGAAGCTCTTAAACCCCTTTTCTACAAACGCTCTCTCCGTAGCTCTTGTGGAACTACAAGCTGAACCTGACGACAGATCCGAAGTTTGAATCTGTGGCCAGAGAAGTCTGCAAGTCCACCATTGCAGAGGTAAGCCACAGGGCAGGCACAGCTGCTGTTGTGGAACTAAGGGGTTTTCACTTCTTTGTGATAGTGAATTAGTGTGCAAATAATGTTTTGGGTTTGAGGAAGCTCTAGTCTTACATGCTAAATTACTGGGTGTCATTAATTCATGGAAAAAGCCAGTTACCTTGGTGGTGGCCAGGCAAAGGAGTAGGGGAAAGAATTGGTAAATTAACAGCTTTCAGCTCTTTTTTGACCTTTTGTCAGAAATCTTGTGGATTGGATTTGTCACCTCCTTTATGAAGGGTTGGACAAGTGTAGTAGTGTTGGTGTGGCAGGGCTTCCACTCAATTCAGCCTGAGGGTGGTGTTGGATTGCACCTTGCAAGCAGGGAGAGGACAGGCACCTAGACATCAAACTAACAGCTTTTTTCTTATTTTATTTCAAGGCTCAAAGTTTAATTACTCTGAGAACTCAGATAGGAACTTCCTCTGGCTTAATGCAGCCATTATAATATTCTCTGAAAAGCATCATTTGTGTATCCACCAGAATAACTTCACCTACCCATAAACCTGTTTGTTTAAAAAAGTCCTAGATGATGGTCCATTTGAAGTAGGTTTTCCTGAAAGACTGTCAATTGCATGCATAGCAGATTGTCCCTCCAGCCCCAGCTTGAGATGGGAGTTTATTTTCCATAGTTGTAGCTTTCAGTGGTGCAGCCTTGCTTATTGGACAGGAGGAATATGTCCATGCTCAGAGCAGTGACTACATGAGTAGCGGTTCCCTCACGTCCTCATGTTTTGATGGAATTGCCTACACGGTTCCCCATTCTTTACACAATTTTCATTTGAGAATAACACACAAAGGGCTGAGTTAGTTGAGGGTGTCAACAGCAGCCTGGCTCCAAAAGTTTGGGAATTAATTGTGTAGTTGAGGGGTAAAGGATTGCTTTTTCTTCATGGCCTGGTAAGAATAGCATTTGTGGAAAAACATTGCTTAATATAAGGAGATTTGAAGAAAATAGTTAATTTAAGGAGATTAGAAGATTAAACAGTGGAAGGACAGCAGCTTGCATTAAAGGGTTACCTTGCCTTTGGAGTTTGGTAGCTCCCAAGAGCAAACACTGCCAGATCTGTTAAATTCCTCTTCTTTGCAGTTGTAGGAAAGAGTGTGTTTTTCTGGCTTATATCATATGGCTGCTGCAGAATTTTTACAACTAAGGCATTCTTGAAAATGATCTTTTAACAGTCTGTTTAATTACCACTTCCACACAGTGCCAGTCTGGCATTGTCGTAAAGAATGCCCTCTAAATCTGGGATATGATGTCTAAAAGCAGTGGGAAGAGTATATAGCGCTTCAGCTGTATATTAACCACCAGAGTTCCTCCTATACTTGTGGTGAAGATGACATGAACTGCTGATATTTTGCCATTTGGTGAGTGGTTTTAACTGTAAAAAAAAAAAACCCAACTTGGATAAGCAACAATAATCTCATGAATTTGATCTTCAGATACTAAATATTGAGGCAGGTGCATAAACCATTCTCCTAATTTTTAAAGGTATTTCTACAACACTGTAAGACATATAGTGACCACGTACTGCTAACGTATAGCATTACATTATTGTTTTTCTTTAGTTCCCATTAACAGATCCGTGTTTTTTCGCTGGGGGGAATGAACACTGATTTTAATTACTGCTTTGTATTAAGAATAAAATACAACTACAGGAGTAATTTTTAGTAAAAGTCATGTGGGAATTGGTGACTGCCCAAACGGAGTCTATTCTGAAAAGTGCACCTTTAATTTTAGCAGCTAAACACAGATTGAAATTTCAGCATTTTTTCAACTGTTGCGATTTTCATAAGTTCTGGCAATAGTTTTATTCTGGAATTATAGCTGGCTGCCAGACAGTGGTGGTTGCTTCAGAAGTGGCCAGACAATGTGATTGCTTGGTCTTTTATGCAGTTCACTGGCTCTGGGCTGTTCCCAAAGCCAGGCTCTTCTAAAACCAGTGTGTGGCCGTTGTGTGCTGGTTTGGCTGGCAGCATGTGGGCTGAAGCAGGGCCAAAACCAAGGGGCAGCTTTCTTGGAGAAAGCTTGCTTAACTCTCCCTTTCCTCCCCACTGAATCAGCCATGTTTTCACTTCAAAAACTATTTTATGCCTTATCTATAACAATTATGTTGAGCTTAGTAACTGTGTTTATCTAATACATATATAGATTAAATACAAAATGTTCTACCAGCATACGTCTGCCTTCAAATAATAGCGTTTAAAATTCTCATGTTTTCTTTGTTATGGGGCCTTTACTCTCTCTATAAGCTGAGACAGGGAGAGATCTGCTTTACTCAGCTAGTCTGACCTGTGTGAGTCACAGCTTGCCCCAAGTTAAGTCTTGCTTCAATTAGAATAGATCTTTCTAGACCTCTCCATATTTTAAAATTTCCATTATAAAGATTCCAACTCATATGAGAACTGGTAAGACAGTTCCCAGCCTGTTCCTGTGCTTAGTATCTGAACCCACTTGGATTATTGATTGCTGTGGATTTCCCTTTAGATTGATGAGCCCAGGATGAGTCCAGGAACAAATCTTTGATGTAATCACCTCAGCCCATGTATCTATTGCTTGAGAAACTGTCACTACTGAGCGTTAGTGTCTGGCTGTCAGTTGTGCTTCCTGTGTCCCTGTGGCCATGGCTTTTGGCATGTTCCTGAACTGGGGGCACCAGAACCGGGCAGGTATTTCAACTGGTTCTTCCCAGGGCTAAAAGGAGCCTGTATAATCGTGGTACCCTTTGGAGCATGGCATCACGCTGCTCCTATTGCAGTATTCCTGGGGGAGCATCCTGAACTGATATGTTTTCCATGTTTTCCACTTTCACTGTCAAAACTACCTGCGTCTTTTCCTTCCAGAGATGACGTTTGTGGCCTCACTGTCTGCTTTCCGGAGCAGCACAGGCTGTGATTTATACTGGGGACCTGTCTGGTCATGTACATGACTTTTCTCATCCCTGCACAGCTTTCAGCTTCTCTTAACCATGATTATTTCATTTTTTTTTATTTTGTTTTAGACCACTGGGTAAAATGGTTTAGTACCAACAATCAGTTCCTATAAGAACTTGATAAAAATGAATTTCATGAGGATTTTCCTTTATAGTAATTTTAGCTTCCAGCAGGTTATAAACAGTTCAATAAATATTGTGTTGCCTTTTGAATCAGTCTTGCTTCTTCCCAAAATGTTATATTGTGCAAGGTCGGGTGGCTAATGGGGGTCCGAGTATGATTTAGTGATGCTGTAATATGCTCAGCTTTCTAAATAAAGGTTTGTCAAAGTAGCATTTTTTCCTACAAATCCACTTGATTGCAGGGGTTCAGCGTGATTATTATGAAAGATGATTATTGAGCAAGAGGGTTTATAATCCTCAAGGTCGCTGCGTTTGCTTTCTTTCAGATACTGGCACACGTGAGGTATTTCTCATTTCTGAAATACTCTCAAGTATTCTGCCTTACTGAAAATGAGACTAGAGCCTCGAGGGTTTCTTTGCCAGCACATTTTGAAGCGATGGATGCAAGCTTGGCTATACTCTTTTTAAAAAAAAATAACGAAACAGTAAATTCCATAGCTCAGCCACTGTACTTTTGTTTGGTTGGTTTTTTTAAACAGATCAAAGAGTGTGCAGATGAACCAGTTGGTAAAGGCTTCTTGGTATCGTGTTTGGTGGATCACAGAGGCAACATCACCGAATACCAGTGCCACCAGTACATCACTAAAATGACAGCCATTATCTTCAGCGATTATCGATTGATCTGCGGCTTCATGGATGACTGCAAGGCTGACATCAATCTCCTGAAATGTGGCAGCATTCGACCTGGAGAAAAGGTACTGGGCGTACAGGTAGCTTGTTGGTACACTTCTAAAAGTCAGTCCTTTAAGGAAACTGAAGTGGAGACTCTGCCAAGGGTGCTGTAGCCTAACTCACACTGGAGAAAACACGTGGCATATCCAATCTCTCTGAAAAGGATGATGTCCTGATTCTGTATAGATCCTTTGTGAGGGGCTGCCATTCACACAGCAGACTTCCATTTGTCTTTCCTTCCCGTACTGCACCACGGGGGAGTGGTAGGTACTTGTATGGTTGATTATGGCCTCATCAAGCTTGACTCAACACAATCCAAACAACAGATTTAAGCAGACCTGTTGCCAGGCTAATTTCACACTCTGGTCTGACACAGGTACATAACACCTTGATAACCCTTTCTGCTACCTCAGCCTGGAGCTTATAGACTTTTATCAGAGCTTTTATCTGTTCACTTCCCCTTTCCCCTGCCCACCTGAAAGTGCTTGAAGGGCACGTAGTACTTAGTGTCCTATTTTAGTAGCGCAGACTAATACAGTACTGGTTTTACTAAATAAATTGCTTTTCTTCTGCTGTATGAGCTGTATATAGAGCTTGATGCAAAGAAGTTTGTGGAGATTAGACATGGGGCTGTTTTCAAGGCACTGCCTTCTCCTGTCTACTTCAGGTAACAGTTAGGTAGTGCTGCAGGAAGGGGTGCCTGCTTTTATGCTAATTTGCTATGCTTAGGGATAAAGTTAAAATTACCAATAGCATTGTTTTACAATGCTTTTTAAATTATAGCTCTTGCATTTTTAAGAATTAATCTCTTAAATCAGTTACTAATGAGGAGGTAAAAAGCATTGCCTGCCCTGCTGGGTGAAAGACAAAGATGACAGGGGTGGGGACTATGGTCACGAGGTACCTGGGAGAGGCAAAGGTCGGGTCACCAAGTTTCCATGGGACAGCTTAGGGAGTCACTGCCCAACCTTTTGTGGGGATTAGCGCACTTTATGCATATTCCTCGCTTTCTTGGTATCCAACCAAGAATATTTTGCCTTAGTTGGTGAAAGTGGTGCAGTCTGTCATACAGTTTCTTTTGTCACACTGTCATCCTTGGCACTTAGAGCAATTGAAGGATTTTGTACTGCTATGGAAACAGCTATAAATGGCTACGCAAGCATTTCTTTTGTTGTTCTGTTCTAGCCCTTTTCTGCTTTGGAGAAATCTCATCTAATTTACTCTTGTCAGATGCTGGTTCAGTCTTTATTTCCACACTGTAGCTTCTGAGAGTTGCCTGTAGAGAAACAGCCGTGACCCTTTTGTGTGACTGAATGTAAGTGCGAATTTAATAAATAGGACCTGGATAGCTGAGGAGGAAGATGGGACACAAGATTCATCTCTCTTTTTATATGGAAATAAGCTCTCCTAGACTGCTAACTCCATCCACATCAGGCAGCTGGTAGATTGCAATGTGATAATTTCATCATAGTAACTGGGATAAATTGGCTGTTTTTAACTGTAAAAGACACTTCAGTAGGTATTCTGGAACTGCATTTCTTGGAGCCCCTCCGCTAGCAAACAGTTTTCCTTTTCTACACTTCCTTTTTTTTGTTTTAGCTTGCTTTTTACTTCCTAATTGAATTCTGCTCCTGCTGGGTTTGTTGCCTCTGATGTGATGTTTTCCGTGCTTTCTTTTTCTACGTTTCTCATTGGGTTTGTGCTCTGTAAGAGCAATAAAGTTCCTTGCAGAAGTCTCAACGTGAGTGTGAGCTTCATGTTACTGTATAAAGCAGAAAGGCTGTGGATGTATCATTTGAGAGCATTAAGTTTTGTAATATGCCTATGTTGTGAGGTGGTGCTGGTGGTTTTTTAATAGAGTTTGTATATTTAATAGTAGTTTTGGACACTTTTCCAGTTGGCTGTTGTGCTTTGTAGCGAGGTTAGATTCCTGGTATTTAAAGCCTGCTTTGTTTTTGTGCAATGGGAATCTAATCTGAAATCGGTAACTGCAAGGGAGCTTTTCTTCTCAGACCATCTCTCAGAATAAGCTGCTTTCCCGACTCCGGTAATGGCCAGGTTTGTATCAAACCAGTGGGCAGTGGATTTGTAGTTGCTCAGGTGCTGGGTTTAACCATGATGAGCTGAACTGGAGGTGACCATTTGCTGCATAAGTGCCAGTTGCACATCTGGTGTAGTACTTCACCACATAATAGCGTTTTTCAGATGCCTTTAAGAAAAAAAATGCATTAAGAAACCATTGTTTTCTTTCCTTTTTTCACCTATAAGTGCTTGGAGTACAGTTGCTGTCACTCTTTCCTTAGTTCCATAGAAGTACTGGACGCAGGGGAGACAAGTCTAAATGGGCAGAGATATTAAAATTCAGCTCAGTCATGGTTTACCTAGTGTAGTAGTATCAGCTGGAGTAGTGGGAACTAGCTAATCTGACAGCTGTCCCCAGTAACCTGGGTGTCCAGTTAGCCAGGCACAGTGCCCAACTGGAATTTGGGATGATCTGGGTGGTTTTCCATAGCCTGGTGGCTTTGGTCATTCAGCATAAGGTGCTGTGCTGGTAAAACAGGTTATGTTTAACCCTCCTGCTCCTTTCTACTCCTGACTTTCATCTGTTCATTTTTCCAGCTTCTCTCTGCAAATCTGCAGCTAAAACAGTCATGAACTCAAGACACCTGAAGGTTCAGACAAAATCAAGTCTCTTCTGGGGGGTCTTCTGAAAATGACAGAATAAACAAAAATTGCAAAGCCTAAACTCGGGGTGGGGTGTGGGTGGGGAAAGGGAAGGCAAGAATTCTCTGATTAAAAAGCCGTAGTAAGAACAAGATTTTTAAAATTCTGTTTTGGCCTAAAGTCATGTGCTTAAAGTATATCACTAGGAGTTTGAATTCTGGTCATAGCAATTAAAATCTCTGGCAGCGTTGTGCTGAAGGGGGTTTGCTCAGGAACATTTAGAGCTTAGTTCCATTTCTCTGTGGCTCAAAGTGCTGTAGGACAGTATTGGAAATCTGCTTGTATCCTTTGTGGATGTAAATGTATCTTTTTATGAAACTGCAGAGTTTCAAGGCACTCCAGACTAGATAATTATCTACTATGTCTAACAGATCTTTGCAACTTGCAGTGAAAACTCTCCTCTTGACAGTAGAGGTAGCAATTCCAGGAAACGTCTGTGGTTTTTCGATTTAATCTCTCGTGTTTCTGTGTTGCACTGAAGAAATGAGACTTGGACTCTGTCAGCCCCTGCAGCACTTCAGGGGAGTCCTGACTTGTTGGTGAACTTAAAGGTCTTCACGGTGGTGGTTTTCCAACAACAGGGTGGAAGAGAAGATATTAATAGAGGAAAAGCTTTGTTTAGATTTATTCCATGGCAGGTGTTAGTGCCCTTGTAAGCACCAGTGTGCTGGGCAGGACTGGGAGAGCTCATGCTGTGGAATGCCAGCCCTCAGCTGAGGTGGCCCCTCAGGAGCATGTGGAACAAAGGTGGGAACAGGCAGCTCTGCATGGCATAGCACCCTAAAGTGATGCAGGTATCATTGTCACAGCATCAGAGAATTGTGGGGGTTGGAAAGGATGTCTGGAGATCATCTTGTCCAACCCCCTGACAGAGCAGGATCACCCAGAGCAGGCTGGAGAGACGTGCATCCAGGTGGGTTTGGAATATCTCCGGAGAAGGAGACTCCACACCCTCTCTAGGCCGCCTGTTCCAGGGCTCTGCCACTCTTACAGGAAAGAAGTCTGTTTCCCCACATTGAGGTGGAATTTCCCTTGTTCCAGTCTGCCTGTTGCCTTTTGTCCTGTCACCAGGCAGCACAAAGACTGGTCCCATCTTCATGCCACCTGCCCTTTAGATACTGATCAACATTGATGAGGTTCCCCCTGTCTGCTGTTGTCCAGGCTGAACAGCCCCAGGGCTCTCAGTCTTTCCTCAGCACAGATGCTCTAGTCCCTCATCATCTTTGTATCCCTAACACAAATGTGTCACAGCTGTCCTGCCAGCCTTAGGACAAGCCTGTCAAACTTCTGGTTGCTGGCTGGTTTAGAAAAAGAAGGTTGAGTGCAGCTGTACATGCATTTGTCTTCCCCTTCAGTCTGCAATAAAATGTACAATCCTAAATTGTACAGTAAGTGTTAGCCTGTAATTAAAGCTTAAAGTGATATTTCTCTAAGCAACATCTATAAAGTCCCATGTATGCTCTCTTTGGTCAGTCGTGTGGCTGCCTTCATGTACTTTTGAAGAAATAAAGAGTTGGGACGTCATTAAGCTGGCTTAGGTAGTCAGTACTAGCACTCAAAGACCCGATATGCCTGCAAAGGAAGCGCAGAACAGGTCGCTAAATCTCCCAGGCGGTGTCAGGCAGGCACAGGAGCACCAAAGGCATCACAAGGAGGTGTGTAAACGCTTGGAGGTAGGAGGGAAGAGCAGGACCGTGTCTCTCAGAAGCCAGCTGTGTTGGCTTGTGTGTGTTTCTGTCCCTGTGAAGTCTGATGTGTTTTACAATTGCTCTAATGCAGTTGGTTAGTGGCAGAGCAGCCAGCACTGCAGGATGATCTACCCAAATGTGAAAATTGTATTTGCAAAATAATGCAGTAAATTAGTCCTTTCGTGTTGTGTCCCTGTAGCAGTAAACATTCCGTGTCCAGCATATAGGAACCCATGCTGGCTACACTCTTAAAAATAGGTTTATTTTGCTATATAGCATGACTCTGACCAGGAATCTAGACCCAGTGCTGCAAGAAACCAGCAAACTTCTGATTTTCCTGGCAGGAAGAGCTTCTCATGTGCCCTCTTTGCTGGCTTCTGAGGGGAGCCTGCAGGTGATTGAGAGAAACCTTGGCCTTGCCTCCCAGCTGTAACCTCACCTAGGCTGGAGCAAGAAACTGCTTAAAACGGTTGTTTTCAATCACTTCCTCTTGCCAGCTGCTGGGTTGTAATTACTGCCTGTGAGTGACCAGGAGGGTTTGCAGAACAGTGTTTGTGTTTGGCGGGGTTGTGGGTAACTGACAATTTTAATGTGGTGAGCACACCACTAGTATTCCTCATGTCCCTTTGGGTTCAGTCCTAAAGGGGCTGATGATATATAATTACACTTCTTAAAAGATGCTGATATCTGGCCAGGATGTAGAGTTGGCCAGTTTTTGCTTACTCAAAAGAGCAAACCAAAACATGGTGTTTTGGGGGGTGTAGTGGTTGGTTACTTTAAACAGAAAACTACTTTTCACCCTTTAAAACAGATTAAACTTCTGGGTTATGTTTACAACTTTGGCCAATTCTGCTTGTCTTCCAAGTGCAGCAGACTTAAGAAGGGAGTCAAAGGCCACCTGCCCAAAGGGAGACATATCAGAACAAAAAAGGGTTTGGAGGAGTTACGTGGCTTGGGGTAGTCGTGGCCATGTTTTATGGAGACTGCTCTCTTAGGCTGCTGTGGCAGCAAGGGATGACGCCGCTTGGACAGAAGGAGCTGTATGGGAAGCTCCTAAATGGTTTTGGTAATGCCAGGGAGAGCACTTCAAGTGTGTGCGGATCTTCATGCCTTGTATGCACCAGATAACCTGATACGAGTTGAGTAGCAGTATTTCAGAGCAGCATAAGTTAAAGTGGCCTCTGGAGAAGAAAGTTGCAGAAGCCTTTAGAGATCCCTTTCAGAGAGCTCTTGGGTTTAGAGGAATTGGACATTCTAGAGAGGTAGAGGGGAAACAGTTCCCTTCCTACACATTGTTAAAAGGCTGTAGGAAAACAAATGAAACTTCGATGTGCTTTGCCCTGCCTCTCACGGGGGTTCATACAAAGCACAGGCTCTCTATGGTTATTGGCACTCGCTGGTAGGAGTCCAAAATTGTTCACTGTCCTGGATGCCTGAAGATGTGGCATACAGCATTGGGCCAGAACTCCTTTGTCCAAGGCTTCATCTACCCTTGAATGCTTTATTTCCGTTCTCTTAATGGAGGAATTAGTGTTGAAAAGCCTACATTGGGCAAAGCTCCTTTGTGGCCTTTTTAGCATCACTATCACCACCCAGCTGAAGGCTCGTCTCAGTACAGAGGAGCTATGATTTTTCTCTCCCCCAAGTATGTTCTTAATGTGCTGCTGTTGCCATGGTGCGAGGAGAGCTATGTCAGATTAAAGATAATTTGGCCGTTTCTGTAAACTGCTCTGAGCAGTGTAACTAAGCAGTGATAATCTCATTAAGTGACATTAAAACAAGCCCAGAGCATTGGAGGAGGTTAGATTTCACGGTGACCATCAGCAGTGTGGTGGTGGGTAAAATGTGTGGATAGTACAAATATTAACTGTTGCCTCCTCTGAGTGTAAATGCAGTTTAGGCTGAACCTTTGGAAGTCTGTAGAAAGTTTGTTTGTTTGTTTGCTAAATTACGCAGAGTCACAGGTTACTTGATAATATAAGTGGTTGGTTACAGCTTTTTGTCTTGCACTTCTTGTGTAGGATGCCCACTCACAAGGAGAGGTGGTGGCTTGCCTGGAAAAAGGCTTGGTAAAGGAGGCAGAGGAGACTGATCCTCGGGTCCAAGTTTCTGATCAGTGTAAGAAAGCGATTCTTCGTGTAGCTGAACTCTCTTCAGACGACTTCCACTTGGACAGACATCTCTACTTTGCGTGCCGAGATGATAGAGAGCGATTTTGTGAAAATGTGAGTAATTTCCTCCTGCCTTCTCTTCCATAGCAATCCACTAGAAAAGCCTCAAAACCACCTCGGAGGAAGGAATGAAAAGGTAGAGTGGAGCCTGAGCAAGATCATGTCATGGTGAAAACAGACACCTTGCAGCTGTCAGCTTGCAATAAATCTGGTATTAAATTCACCCACCCAACAAACAAGTGTTACTTCTAGTGGGTTAATGAACTGAACTGGCATAAATGGTTTAACGCGTGTCAGAGCTGGTGTGAGGGGGAGTGGAGAGACTCAAATGGGGAGGAGGCAGCAGAGGTAAGAGACCGTTCCCTTTTGCAGGGGTGAACTGGTGTGCGAGGGTGGCCTGCTCTGACGCCTCACGAAGCTCCTTGTCCCTGCAGCAATGAGCTGCAGAGCTGCGTTCAGCCCAAATTAGCTTTTATCAGCTGAGCAGCTTCTTGCTAAAGGGTGATGAACACGACCAGATATGTTCTAATGCAATAGAATGTAAAACTTTTCATAGTATAGAAGCTATGACTGTCATTTGAAATATTAACCTTAATATATTTCTAGTTTGAAAAAATAACTCTCGAGGTGTAGTTTAGCCTGCTTGGTAAGTATTACAAGTCTTATCTTTAATGGCAAATGTTTCTCTTCTTTTTCGCAGACTCAGGCTGGGGAAGGCCGAGTCTACAAGTGCCTCTTTAATCACAAGTTTGAAGAATCAATGAGTGAAAAGGTGGGTATCTGTCTTAGTGAGACAAACCCTTAATGCAGAAATTGTCAGATCATTCATCAGCCCAGGCCGCATTATTCTTTTCCAGTGTTGAGGAAAATCCATCATCTCTGTGGCTGGATAACCAACTGCTTGAACAGATGATTTTACTTTGATATGTTTGTGTTTCCAGCTACGTGCTGATGGCTTGAATTAATTGTGCTGAAGTTACAGCCTTTAAAGTTAAGGATTTAAATAAATGAAGTCTTTTGGCTGGGTAATTTGGGAAGGTAGACGTGGAGCTCAAGTGGTAGTGCTGTGATTGAGTGTTTAAAGTGGAAGTCGCCCCATGCTGTGGTAAGCCTTGGGTAAACGCTGTCATAAAGTACAGATTAGAAATCAAATGCCGAAACGCTTCAGCGCAGGCAGCTGTGTGCACTTCACTTCTGTTTGCTGTGAGTGGCTGACTATGAAGCAGCAGATTCTGTGGGAAAGATGCACAGCTCAGTTACTGACGTTTTCCTTAGATTCTTCCTGAAGATGTTATTTTCAAAAACAAAAAGCCAGACCTGAAAAGAGTTTGTATTGGTGTAGGCGTTTTGGGAAGGCAGCGATGCTTTCAGTGATTTCAGCAGCAGCAGCACAGTGTTGGGGATTATATGGAATTATGTTTTCTGTCTGAAAGGATCTGAAGATGGGTATCTGTAAAACACTCCTTGGAGAAGCTCCACTGAAGGAGCCCCATTCAGAGGCCTGGAGGGACCAGGCTAATTTCCTTTTCTTTAAATGTATTAGCTATCCGAAAGCTTAGTTCCAATTAACAAATTCAAAACTGAGAGAGTGATCCCTGAGGGCTTGAAACAAAGCTTCATTTTGTACAAGTGCGGCACTGAAATGGGCTGCTATTTCTGTTTAACCTGGTTTTGGTGGTACAGGGATAGTAGGGGGGTGGGGTGGGTGGGTTGGCTTGAGGGGTCTTTTTCGTGGTTAGCTGTCTAAAATAGGAATGTAAGAGCCTGTACCCGCCTCCCCCTGCTTTGGGGAATGAAGTCTCTGCCAGCTTCTACCTCCCTGTGTTCCAAGCTTTATGTCTGTGCAGTCCCAAAGTCCCAGTCATGGCACAGAGATGGGGAGCATGAAGGAGTATATATATTTTTTCAGGTCCTGGAGCAGGTATGGGAAGGTGAGGGGTTAAAGTCAAAAACCTGATACAAGGAAGGGGAAAGGGCTGTTGAGCTTCTCTTTCTCATGGCAAGATTGCTCCCCGTTCTCCCACATGCACAGTTTTCCTTTGTTTCCAATATTCTGAGAATGGATAAATTTGCCTGAGCTATTCTAAATTATCTGCTGCCCTTAAATGTAATTTTCATATAATTGAAACCAAAAGCTATGGAGCACAGCAGTGTTCTTACAGGCCCTTTTTTGAGTGCAGTTTAGAGGGTTGTTCTTGCAGCTGCTGCTGGGTTCAGGTTTGGCCACAGTGCATCTTCCTGAGCCTCACCGGTGCTGGCAAAAGGCTAGGAATTCCCATGGTTGGACCGCTTTATCTGCTCTTGTCCGTTTGGCACGTGGCAGAGCGAATCCAGAGAACACACTGTTTTGTAAGTGCAACTGGAAAAAGTTGTTTCTTGAGGGCATGGGGTGAGCATGTACCACAGCTGGGATAAATGTCAGCCACTGATCCTAGTTACCGAGGATGAGTCACGCTCTCCTCCACAGCTCTTCAGAGAGAGCTGGGTGAATGTGCAGTTTTAAGAAGAGCTCTGCAGAGAGCTGCTGCCTTTTAAAACCCTTGATCTGTTGACCCCAGTGTGCATTAACTGCCTGGTTTCTATGAGACAAATGAAATTTAGCTGCGGTCCGGCTTCCAGGCAGGACTTTTAAAGTGTCGGTTGTCTTTTGAAAAGGCAACTTGAAAACTTAACTCCCAGCTCCACGTCACGTCCTGCTGTGTCTCCTGCAGTGTCGCGATGCGCTCACCACCCGCCAGAAGCTCATTGCCCAGGACTACAAAGTCAGTTACTCACTGGCAAAGTCCTGTAAAAGCGACCTGAAGAAATACCGCTGTAACGTGGAGAACCTACCCCGCTCCCGGGAAGCCAGGCTCTCCTACCTGTTGATGTGCCTGGAGTCTGCTGTGCACAGAGGTAAGGAGGGTTGAATTAAGAGATGGGACCTTGATTTCAAGTTTCTTTTGGACTTTCAAGTTCAATGTGTATTTGCAGTCCCTTTCTCCATTTAACATGTCCCAAACTCTGGTTCAAGGCAAGTTTCCTCATCATAACTCATTTGTTTTGAACGTCAGAATAGCTGAGTAAACCTTGAATGCTGACTCCTGTTGAAGAGGCAAGAGGTTTAAAATGCAAAATAGCAAACCTCACTTGGACTGATGGTGTAACTGCAAATCTTTCTATTCACTGTCGATTCAAGCAGCTTTTCCCCTCCCTTATGTAGTAAGCCTTAAATATGCTACCAGGTTAAAACAGAATATCTGTTTATCATCACTCAGGGAAAGCTGGGGATACTAAGTCCTTTGCCTCGTGTAAGCGATGTTCTTTCCTTGCAGTTCAGTACCTTGGGTAAATGCTATAATTTTACTAACCATAGTTTTTCCTATATAGAAAGAGGGCGAGCCTGAGAATTTTCTTTACGTTCATTTAAGTTACTATAAGCTGGAGATGCCCTAACAACCGGTAGCTGTCTAAAAGGCAGTAGAAAGCCCTGTGCAGCTGGACCAACTAGAGGTTCTCTGTGAAATTGCTGTAACGTTAAAGTAATGTTATATCCTGTAGATCTGCACTGGAGAATTGTCTGGTTTTCCCCTTGGTGTGCAGCTGGGTGGTTCCTGATTCAGCAGCAGGGCTGCAGGCTGCAATGCTGCTCTAACACCATGAGCAATCTTTGCATTTATGAGTTGGAATAATTTGTTGCTTCTGATTGATGTGGAAATGACGTGTCCTGTTTGTGGAAAAGTTGTGGGTTGTTTTTTTCCCCTCCCTTTTCCCTACAGTAGGGCAAGTGCTTTCCTGAATTACATGCAGAAAGCTGCTGTTCAGTTATTAACTTCCACTTTTCACAGTGGAACAGGTTCTGCAGCGTGTGGCTTGTGCACAAAGTATAGCCCAGGAGGAACGCTAATTATTCCCCACACCTCCGTGTGGCTCCTTATAGTGCCCGGGAGCCCCTCTTGGGCTACAGGAGCTGTGTGGCACCAGGTGTTGTAAGGGTGTGAATAGATGGTGATGGAAGGCAGGAGGAGCACCTGGCAGAAAAGCCAACATGTTCCTTTCCACTCAAAAAAACCCCAGCAAAACATTCTAAATGGGACCAGGAAAACTTACAGCAGATCTAAACAGGTATTAAAGCTGGATTTCTTCACACGCTGCAGCTGATTTAGTACACATTCTGTGTACTCTGGGTAACATGTTCTCTTCTGCTTTGCTTGGGGTTTTTTGTTTTGTTTTTGCTTCCTGAGCAAGGATGTGCTGTTGGTGTAGAAAACCTTTTCCTCAGAAAATGTTTAACCTGCTGTTGGACAAATTCCTCCTCCCCCAGATACATATTGAGCTGGTAAATGACCAGAGGTGACTTCTGTTTCTCTTGAGTGTACAGGGAATAGCTGTGACCTGTAGCACAGAACTGCACATCCACAAAGTGTTTTCAGCTGTTCTTCAAAAACATCTCCTGTAATGTGAAATCCAAAATAAGGGATTCCTGAAAGATTAGGAGAATCTTTTTTAATCAATAGACCAGGAAAAAATATCCCAGGTCCAATTAAATGCTGGGCCCTGCCTTAACAACTGATTTAATCCCCAGCACATCTGTTGCAATCTGGTGTTGTCCAGACTCTGGGTATTGTCCCTGTTCTTCCAACACGATGGGTAGGACTCAACTTGACCAAGAAGCATTAATACTAAACCGCCTCGTCTTCTCTTGGCTCAGGTCGACAAGTGAGCAGCGAGTGCCAGGGTGAAATGCTGGATTACAGGCGCATGCTGATGGAAGACTTCTCCCTGAGCCCAGAAATCATCCTCAGCTGCCGAGGGGAGATTGAACACCACTGCTCAGGCCTCCATCGGAAGGGTCGCACCCTGCACTGCCTGATGAAAGTAGTTCGGGGCGAAAAGGGGAACGTTGGGCCGAACTGTCAGCAGGCGGTGAGAAGCTTTTCTGTCCCTTAGCTTCTAGGTTGCTCAGTCAGTAGAAACAATGATTTTTTCTGTTAACATTTTGCCTTGTGATGGAGATTCTTCTGAAGGCACTCTGGCCTTGCTGGCTCCCAGGGAATGCTGGAGGCAGTCCTGCAGTTGTCATGGTATAAAGTGCAACTTGGTATCTTGCACCATGTTATTAATGGGCCTTTTTTTTTTTTTTCTTAAAAAGTGCAATTTGGGTTGTTTTGCTCTGGATCTCCAGCAGCTCTTCTCCAGCAGCTCTCAAGCCATGGAATTCTTTCCTGGGTACAAGATGTAGGAAAACTTGCTTTTTTATAAGTGTTAACGTTTCCTCTTCTTCCTTTCTCCGCTATGCTCTGTCCTTGGAAAAGCACTAAATCTTTTCAAAACATCTTTCCACTCAGTTTTTTTTTTGCTATTTCATTCAATTTAAATAATGGGAGTGGAGCTTCAGGGACAGGTAGGCACAATGTGCTGCTGCACGTTGCTGTGGTTGCAGCCACTGTCGTTCTTTGAAATACCTCTTTAACAACAGGATGATTCTTCTGCCTTCTTTAAACTCCATTTTGGCCTAGAGGCATCCTTTTTTGTAGTCTCTTTAAATTGCAAATAACTGTTCAATGTTTGTTATTATTTAAACATCATTACGGCTTTTTAATGTCATATTACATTTTTGTACTTAATACCTATTTTTAATGACCCCTGAGCCTGGAAAAGTGACATCAATGCCAAAACTGGAGTGACACTAAGGAGTGGAGGGATTGCAGATGTATCCTCTTGACCTCCTGCCACATATGACACTGCTATAGTCCTTTTGCCATGTAAATGCAGCTTAAAGCCTGAGCCCAAAATATTGCCAGTTTGTGTATGTAATTCAAAGATAAATCTGTTAGATTTCCGTAAGGCATAGGATGCTGTTGGGCTGAAGCTTATTTCTGTATAAATACCAGGTGTACTGGCGCAGCAGCTGCACAGTTTGAGTCATTTCTGCAGTGAGCTGCAGTGTGTGACTTATGCTTGGAACATTACTGTGAAAAACTGAATTCTTGTTTCTGTTTAAATACGAACTTGAACTCAGTGCTTCGTACCCCGACTGCTTGCGTGTTGACAGAAGATCAGTTCATCTTTTGGGAATAACTTAGGGATCATGGAGTGTGTGCTCAGAACAAGTCATTAGTCAAGGCAGGGGACCCCTGAAAGTGCCAAGAGATTTCAGACCTCTGGGGAAAAAGAGTATCTGCAGAAATCAATACTGTGGGTTTTTTTTTTTCCAGTTCCCTTATGTTAAACTTCTGCTTTATTTTTGTACAATAAGTTGATGAAACAGCAGAGCTTGTCCACGACTCCCCTTCAAGCTTGAATGGCCTATGTTTTGTTCTTAAGATGTTGTTTAGTCTTGATTTTCTAAAAGACAATTGGTTAGTCTGTATTTTTATAGGCAAGAGGAAATAGATGGTTGCAGGAATAGGGTAAATGTTCCATTGCTGTGTGTTCCTGAGGACTGGTATGGGGCTATTATATAGCTGTCTGCGACTTCTGAGATACCAAAGTATCAACAAATTATTTAGTATGTGAGTGGTAACCGTTGTCTCAGCTGTCACTGGTTTTGTCCTGTTTTAAATTACTGTGTGAGAATGAGCTTTTTGCTTTTTACCATCTACTGTAGATAAACTATCTTTGCAAGGAAGAGAATATTGTCTGAAACTCTTCCAGATACTTGTGCAAGAGGCTGTTGTATGAGATTGGACTGTGAAGAAGGCAAGTTAGAGGTTCATACCTCCATAGCAGCAGGAGCTATGTAATTTCCTTTTGGATATCCAGAGAGCACCTTTGATGTGTGCTTCTGCTGAGCCACTGATGCTTTCCTGAAGCTGATTTCTCAGCTTTTTTGTTGCCATATGTCACTATAGTTCAGTTGTTGAGATACATGGATAGTCTTGGAAGTGCTGCTTTGGTAAATTCATTCATGGGGGAAAGATTGATGTGTGTTGGGGTTTCCAAAAACTAGTAAGCAGACTATATCAAAGAGCATGGACTGTTTTGGTTTTTATTTTTTCCCTCTGCAATGTAATGTTGGTGAGAGCTCCTATCGCTTTGTAGCTCCAGTGGCTCCTCATCTGCAGGTAGGATGGCTGCTTCAGTGGGCTACTGCTCGTTCACCTCCTGGCTACTGCTTGGTTCAAGTCCAGCTAGGCCAAAGCTCACTGTTTGTCCTTGCTTTCTAATGTTCTTGGGCGACTCTTATTTCAGGAACATGGTGCTGATGCTCTCAGGTTGAACTTTGATGTAGCTGGTGGTGGTGGAACTACCAATTTCTTATCCTGTGGAAACAGGAAAAAAGGTTGTGTTGGACTTGTCCTAGCACAGCTGGTTGCAGTGCTTTGGGCCCAGCTCCAGATGTTGTCTTTTCTATGTGGAGTCAAAAACTCGTGTCCCTGTGCTTTTAGTAGCATCAGCAGCTAATGGTGATGCAGCACTTGAGTTTCTTGGCCAGCTCAAATCAGTAGGACTAGTCCTGAAACTCTTCACTGCAGAAGCTGTAGGACCAAACACACTTGCCTGGACTGTTTGCTTGAGGAAATAGGAATGGAAAACATCTAATTTGGAACTGGTTTTACTTACTGTCCTGTCTGAAGTTTGTTCTGATTCTGCTTGCCTTTTGGCTGCCCATCTGCCAAAAACAACACACAAAAAAAACCCAAACCAAACCACCAAAACATAACCAAAGGACCTGCATGATTTCCTGCAGGAGCATCTGTTTGTACCCTTTCCTGCATGAAGAACACGGGTGATTCTGTACTTAAAACTGTCTGTGTTCTCAAACCTAATGCCCTGATTTCTTGATCCAGAGGGGTTTCATTTCTTGTGTTTCAAGTTTACGCCCCTCATTACAGGAGGGACATGGAAGCGCTGGGGCAAATCCAGAGAAGGGCAACCAAGCTGGTGAGGGGTCTGGAGCACAAGCCTTTTGAGAAGCAGCTGAGAGAGCTGGGGGTGTTCAGCTTGGAGAAAAGGAGGCCGAGGGGAGACCTTTTTGCTCTCCACAACTACCTGAAAGTTAGGGTGTAGGCAGTGGGGGATGGTCTCTTCTCCCAAGGAGCAGGCAATGGGAAAAGAGGAAATAGCCTGAAGTTGCAACAGGGGAAGTTTAGGATGGATATTGGGGAAAATTTCTTCACTGAAAGGGTTATCAGACATTGGAACAGGCTGCCCAGAGAAGTGGTGGAATCACTATCCCTGGAGGTATTTAAAGTTGGACAGATGATGTGCTGAGGGACATGGGTTAGTGGTGGGGTTGGCAGTGTCACGTTGATGGTTGAGCTCAATGATCTGAAAGGTCCTTTCCAACCTGGACAATTCTATATTCTACGTGTTTTATTAAGAAACCTGCCCTCCCTCTCCCCCCACTGGAATGAGATCCATCACAGGAGCCTGGCTTCCCATGTAAAACAAGCTGCTCTTTGCTTTGTGGAGGCACGTGCAGTTGGATATGTTCCAGTCATTTAATGGTCTTCTGCAAATATCATTATGTTACTCTTCAAAGATAGAGATCCTGCATGGAGTAGAGTGGGTCTGCGATGCTGTAGGTCATCAAACAGCAGATACACATGTCCCTTAATTGTGAGCATCGGCCCGGAAAGGGTCCGCAGCTGTAGTGGCAGCATCTAGCACCTATGGTGTCACTTAGTGGAAGTGGTATTTTATACTAGAGGTGCTGGCAAGCTGTTTTTCAAATAATGTGGCTTTTATGGTGCTCTGGTGTCATCTTTGCTTTTCCTGTTCAGTCCCTTGAACAAGTAAAACTATAATCTGTGCTAAAAGGGCAGATAATTTTGCTTCTTGCTTTTAATACAGCTAATAAGCTGGTAGTTAATTGTTAATTTAGCTCCACATTGGGGTAAAAGTTCAGAGGATTATAATGGCTTTCCAGCTGCTTTTCAGCTGCAAGGGGTTGTTGTGAGAGGGAAGAAAATCCTATAAAACCTTCTTTTTTATCATTAGTGCCAAATTGTTCCCTTGCCCCTGCAGCCAGGGCAGCTGCCTCACTGTTCCACATCCTGCATGGGGTTGAGGATCGGGACTGGGAATCCTGCAGAAGTGCCCAGTTACGGGCCAAGCATCTGGGAAGTGGCCTAGTTCTTCTGAGCAGTGGATACCAACACAAATGCTGCCTAAACTGAGGCCTGTATAGAATCATAGAATGGTTTGGGTTGGAGGGGACTGTTAAAGATCATCTAATCCCACCCACTGCCCTGGGCAGGGACACCTCCCACCAGACTAGGTTGCTCGGAGCCCCATCCAACCTGGCTTTCAACCCTCCCAGGGATGGGGCAGCCACAGCTTCTCTGGGCAACCTGGGCCGGGGTCTCACCACCCTCACAGCAAATAATTTCTGCCTGAGATCTCATCTCAATCTCCCCTCTTTCAGTGTAAACCCATTCCATCTTGTCCTGTGGCTCCCCTCCCTGATGTAGAGTCCATCTCCAGGCTTTCCTGGAGGCCCTTGAGGGACTGGAAGGGTTCCCCCAGAGCTTTCTGTTTTCCAGGCTGAATCCCCCCAACTCTTTCAGCCCATTCTCATAGCAGAGGAGCTCCAGCCCTTGGGGCACTTCCATGGCCCCTGCTGGCCCCAGTCCAACAGGTCTATCCTTGCTGTGCTCTGGCCAGTTTATTTAATCCCAGTGTGTAAAAAAAAAGTATCGAGTTTGAGGGTTTAATTCACCCATTTGTCCTTAAGGGAGGAATTCCACTAATCACATTAAAGCCTCTTTATATGTAAATATTTGACATAAAGTGATCCCAGCATTTTGTGTGCAGCGAACTACCCTCTGTGCCAGCTGTGTGTGTTCGTGCCAGTAGAACAACCATATTCTCCTCCTCCTTGCTTTGTCTCTTACAAAGTTTCTAAGGGATTTATCACTTCTGCCGATCAAGGTACTGCTCCCTGTAACAAACTGGATGCTGGATTGGCTTCTGTGTCACTGCTGTCAACATCGGATAAATCCTTTCTTTTTTTGAGTTTTGTTATTATTTTTTTAGTGAAAATATCCCAAGAATTTTTGAATTGTCAGCCTGTGCCTGCTGGGCAGTGCTCTTCTGAGCTGCTTGTGGCTCTTAGAAACTGAGGCTGGGCCTAATTAACTTTGGCTAAGAGCGAGTTACAGGAAATCCTGTGTTCCTCCCAGGCAATCTGTGGTCTAGACTCTTGATTAGAAGTTTCCTACTGGATAATTTTCTGCAGTTCTTTGATGCTTTTTTACTTTTCTCCATGTGCTTGTCATGTTAGGGCTTTGCCCCTCAAAGGTTCCTGGGTGGTGTTTGGGTGGAGAGTTTGGAAGATGGAGAATAAAATTGACTTGGTTGGGCTGGGGGCCCATAAAAAAAAATAAATCATTAAGTGTCAAGATGTTAACAGTGTAGAACACTTGATGTCAGTGTGCAGTTGCCTTCTAAGTGAGCTCTTTTTAAATTACTTTTTTTTTTCCAAATTTGTCAGCTAAAAGTATTTACCTGTTGAGTGATGATGATACCAGCCTGCCCTCTGTGAAGTGGGCTGTGAGCACCCTGGGCTGAGTTATGGCCCTGAAAGCCACCTTTCTGCCCAAAACTGCAGCTTAATTGAGACTGAGGCTTACCCAAATTTCCTTCAAATATATACATGTGTGTGTATATATATATACACACACACACACTCAATTGTGGTTACCCTGCCTTCCAAAAGTTTGGGCAGGTGTGCTTGAGAAAATACCTCATGGGCCAGCAGAACAGGACGTTTTATCCTGTATTTCAGTGAAACTTCCATGTTTTCTCCAAATAATTAAAAAAGGTTTTTAAACTTTGTAGTTAGGTGACTGGTCTTTAAACATTGATGTTGGTTTCAGTTTAGAACAGCAGACAGCCTTTATGGAAATAGGACAGATTTGCACATTGGGCCTTACGGGATGAGGGTGGATCAAAAAGACAATAGTCAAGTTCTACCACTTCTGTTTTGTAAATTGGTATATAACTGGTTCAGGTTTACAGTTGGCCTTCAGTACGCAACTGGTCTCCAGTGGTGCTGGGCTGCTTTATAAGGATAATTAAGGTTCAGCAGTGCCTGACTCCTGTGTCTGGTAACTGAGTTGGCAGCACAAGCACTTAATCAGCTGTAGAGCAGAGACCATACCTGGCAGTGGTGTGATTTGCATAGATTTGCCGTGCTGAGAAGTTGCAAGTGCTCTCATTTTGATAATTTTAATTTGTTTTCCTGTACAGCTCCAGACACTGATCCAGGAAACGGACCCTGGCGCGGATTACCGCATTGACCGGGCGCTGAACGAGGCCTGCGAGTCGGTGATACAGACGGCCTGCAAGCACATACGCTCTGGAGACCCCATGTAGGTGCCTCTTTTACAACTGGCTTTTGGTTCTGTTGGGCATCCATGAAGATTGTCTGTCTGACCCGTATAGATACTAAAACCTGTCCAGAAACAATGGTATCTGGTCCAGTGATTTGTATAGGGTTGGAGGTGCCAACCAAGCTCCGTTGTCTTTCTTGCTGGATAAACAGACTGGTATTTTTATGACAGGGTGTGTTTAGCACTGGTGAAGGACGTAGCTATCTCGGGCTCTTAAATTAAATTTCTAACATTTGATGTGCTAATTTCTCCGACAGCTTAAGTCTTTAGCAATATCACAAAGAAAAGTAACAGGCCTTGAAAGGCCAGTTAAGCAAGCCAGAGACAAATGTCTCCCTTATCTTCAGGTCCATAGAGCCAGATCTTATATCAAACAGTCCTGATGATTTTGTCATCTGTCAGACTTGCTGAGATAGCTTAAAAAAGGGATTTAAGACCATAAAAATGTGATAGACGGTTGCTTTAAACACAGTCTTGAAGGAAGAGAAAGATCTTCACTGTGTTTGACCATATTATCTACAGTTCATTGGAAAGGCTGATTTGGCAACACCAATGTTATGGGGAAGCTCAGCACTCTACTACAGTTTGTTGCCTGACCTTCTTCCTGTGTTTGCAGGATCCTCTCCTGCCTGATGGAGCACTTGTATACTGAGAAGATGGTAGAGGACTGTGAACACAGGCTTCTGGAGCTCCAGTATTTCATATCTCGTGATTGGAAGTAAGTCCTGTAAAACAAGACATATCCTCACCTGGTGCTTGTATTTAGTGTTCATGTGCATTAGCAGCTCCTGGTAAAACAGTGTCACTTCTGCTTCTTAAAAAGAGGACTTCTAAGATACCAGCTCTGTAGGGCATTGATGCCTGTCTAAAAGAGTAGAAGCAGAAGCTGCTTAGAAAAAGCATGATGCCTGCTTAAATCAGGTACTCACTTAGAAATGATGCAGCCTTAAAAAGAATCTCGAGTTTGAGCTCTGAATTCACTGTGTCTTTAAAAGGCATCTTCTGGCCATATTGAGGTTGATGGTCACTTTCTGTGCAGGTGGAAGCTGGCTTTATGTGCTCCAGTACAGGAGTTAGGAAAACTGCTACTGAGTGTGAGAGAGAACCACTGCGTGAGACGCTCCCTGCTTCCATTTCTGCCTTTGTTCAAGCTCTCTTGCTGTGACTACAGCCTGTAGAGCATGTGTAGTTCCCTCTGGAGCATTGCTTTTTCCAACTTTCTCATCCAGAGGTTGCAGTGCTTGCTTTTAAATATATACAGAGCCCCTTGTGTCTCTGTGGGTTAAGATGAGAAGAGTATCAATTTGTTAAACATGGCCAGTGAGGAGGAAAAGAAGTTTTTTGGCTTGTCTTCTGAAGAAAATTGAGAAGTGTGGAATTAAAGTGTATCAAATGGGTTATCTGCAGGAAATGAAATAATTGTCCTCAGTGACCACAAGGAATGTAAGGCAAGAAGTCATGGGCTTTGATTCCTGCAATGGGAATTAAAATCAAACATTAAGATCTGACTCACAGGGTTATCTATGGGCAGCATGGCCAGTAGTTAAGAGCTGACTCTTAAGGAACTCTGTGAACCTTCTGCTCATAAAATACATGGGGCTTCACAGACCAGAGAGTTTAGGCCTCTGTGGCTGTTTATTTAGTCATCTCTGTAACTGTCTCCATAGGGAGGCAAGAATAGTTTTGGGGTTTTTTTCCCTCCTCTTCCTGTTTCACTTCATGTCTGGTTCTCCTGCCAGTGCATGCTTCCAGCTGGTAATTCATTGCTTGAACCAAATTTAAGTGATGGGAAGAAGGAATACTGGAGTATTTGTCTTGCTGGGAGTAAAGATAATTCTAATCTGTACTGCAGGCTGGGCAGCTTTAGCTCATGTTCCTTGTTTAACCACTGTTTCCTAGCTCTGGCTTATAAAAATTGTTGTGTTAACTGTGTGCCAAGCACAGATGCATGGAGCAGAAATGGTTTTCTTACTACTTTTATCATTATTTATATAACTCTGTCCACTGATCCCACTTGCTGCTTGCTTTCTAAAGCAGTGTAGAAATCTGAAGCTTCCGTTTTGGGAAGCTGGCACTTAGCTTTAATATAATTAGACACGATCTTAAGAGATCTGTTCTTGCAGGTTTTTTTGTATCCAAAAGCAAGAAATGCTGAGTCTTCAGTTAACTCAAATCCAGAGCAGACAGTAATTTATAAAACAGATTTTTATGAAACTGGCATTTCAAAATGGCAGCAGTACAAAGCACACGTAAGGTATTATACGAGCAGAGCAGAGTATGTACCTGCCTTTCTGCTGCTGTAGGACATCAAGGAGCGGATTTCTTTTCCTGCATGTCAGCATTTGGCTGGCTTGCTGCAGGAGAGAATGGGAGGTGCTTCCAGAGGTGTTGAAGATTTAATCTGTAATTAAAGATATTTGGGTATTTTTGTGAGACTGGGGAGTTGATTCCAGATTGAGCGACAGGCATTTTGCCACCCATTAGTTCAGCTGGTTGGATGCTGCTGCTAAACGATGTGGTGGTGTGTGAAACTTGAAGCTGATTTTTCTGCCTCAAAAGCATTTCAGAATCTGAAAAAATGTCGAAGGTTGAAATAAAGCGCTAGTGGTAACTTTTCTGTTTGCAGATTGGATACAGTCCTTTACCGCAAGTGTCAGGGTGATGCCTCCCGTCTCTGCCATACCCATGGCTGGAACGAGACCAGTGAGCTGATGCCCCCAGGGGCCGTGTTCTCCTGCCTGTACAGGCATGCCTACCGCACAGAGGAGCAGGGCAGGAGGGTGAGTCCACTTACTGCTCTATCATCTGCAATAGAAGGGTTGCACAGACATTTGGAAGTTGGACACACTCTGCTAAAACTGCAAGAACTTGCAAAAGCAACTTAAAAGCATTTTCCACAAGTGGTACTTGCACTGCTTTGGGTGCAGACTCCACCTCAAATGTGCCTCGAAGCTCTGCGGTGTGTTCTGGGAAGGTAAAAGAGCCACATCAAGATGTGACAATCGCCTGCAGGGGGAACTGTGTGCTGACAACAGCTTATGTATATCTATTTAGACACAGGGCAAGTCCCCCCCCCTTGTCTTCCCAAAGAGAAATAGGATTCCTTGCAAATAGCTAGCATAGCTGCAGAATAGGTTTTATGCAAAAAGAAGTTCCGAGCCCGGCTTGCCTGCGCTGTTTCTAATTAAGTTTTGATCCGAGTACAACTTCAGATTATACTCCATTAAGTCCTTCCTATTGATATAAAGCATCCTTTCAATTCTTTGGAGAGCACTGTCCCAGTAAACGTGCTTATGCTGCCTTTAAAGAAGGCAGTAGGGATGTGACTTAATGGCCTGCAATAATCTGGAGATCCACCATGATGGCCTTTTTTTTTTTTCTTTTTTTTTGTTTAGAGCTCTTCTTTCCAAGTTTGCTGCCCTCTTGTGCCTTTATCAAGGAAGCTGGATACCCAGTTCTGTTTCTTTTGGCACTGTAGTTAGCGTATGCAGCCCCTAGGAGTTGGTTTACACAATGGCTTGGCTTAAAAAATTAATTTCTACAGCTTGATTTAAAAGGTCTTTCGTGGCAAAGGTCAACTGCTGATTGAAAGTATCACTTTCAGAAATAATTCTTTTAATGCAGTTTCTTAGTCTGCTGAGTTGAGACTTCTTAATTCCGTTTTATGTTAGTGCTGACCAAAGAAATCAATAGCTACCCTGCAAATAATCTATCAGAGCAAGGCTTTTAAACATATTTTCCTTGTGGAAAGTAGGCTAAGGAAGCAGCTGTCACTTCGAAATTTAGTGTTAGAAAGCAAACTCATCAGGGATTAGATCTGGACTTTTTTCCAGTGCTGCCCATGAAATGCTAGGTGATTCCCAGTGCTTTGGATTTCAAAATGTATGATGTTTTAAGCTTTGACTGGTGCATTTTAGGTCTGACAAATACCATACCAGTATCCCTTGGGGTTTTTTTTACAATTTGTTTCTTTCGTGGTCTTGGCAAATGCTGGTTCTGCTGTGCTACAGTGGGAATTGCTGAAAAGAAATTACAGCCAGACTATTGCCTTATTCTAGGCTTCCCCTTTGGTGTTGAGGGCATAAGCTGGTTTGACTTGGATAATATAGGGACCTGTTTTGACATCTCATTTCAAAAGCAATGTGAAAGTTTAAGACAGGGGAATGAAAGAAGCCTCCCTCCAAAATACATGACAAAGCTCTGAACTGTCCTGGAGCCTGGGCTGCTTGTGAGGGCCCCAGCAGACTCATGCTGAGCAGCACAGGACTGCTCCTGTGCTGTCTGAGATTGCTGGTGGAATTCATGGTTGCTTTTGGTATGTTATCACCTGTAAACATTATCTTTGCATTATAGGGATTTAGAGACCCCATATTCTAAAGGCTTTTCGCCCTGTTTGCAGCTATCGCGAGAGTGCCGAGCAGAGGTGCAGAGGATCCTCCACCAGCGTGCCATGGATGTGAAACTGGACCCAGCCCTCCAGGACAAGTGCATGATTGACCTGGGGAAGTGGTGCAGTGAAAAAACAGAGATGGGGCAGGTACTGTGTATAAGAACTCCATTTGCAAAGCTGGAGGGGTGGGATGGACAAAAAAAGGGGGATACAGGAACATCTTGTTGTTAGCTGTCTCTTTATACCCCAGAATAGATGAAACAGATGGACAGTTTGAAACAAGCTACACTAGACTGAGAGACAGAGGCGGTACGAGGAAGCTTTGCACCTACTGCAGGGCTTCAGTAGGTTCAGATGTGTAGTGGGATGAGATGGGGGAAGGGGATTGTTAACAAGAAGGACTTCAATGAAGCAACCCCACCCCACTCAGACTCTTATTTGGAATATTCTATTACAAGTTTGACATTTCCCACGTAAACTTTATCCCATTTCCATTTGGCAAACACTGTCATGCTTCCTGTGTTTATAGAGAACTGAACTAACATCTGCTGCTACTTATCAAAATTTCAACAAATACTTTTGTGTTAAAGTATTGTCCCCTCGCAGAGCTGTCGGGGAGCAGCCATGTGACAGCAGATGCAGTAGATACTGCACCATTGTCTTTTTCAAGTGCCCATCATAGGTTGTAGTTTGTCTAATTAATCTCTCATTAAGGTTACGTGAAGGGCAAATTAAATGTGATATTCCAGAAATGGAAGCACATCAGGCAGCTTTTGAGAACAAGTAACTTTCCAAACTAATGTCCTTAATTGCTGCTTCATATGTGTGTTCTGGGGGTGCCAGTAGAGGAGCTGGATTAAATGAGATTTAGGACTTTACAAGGAGGAGGGCAGTTTCATGTGCATTAATGATCTCTCAAGCCCAAATTTTCAAATTGGGTTCCTGGATCGCACACTAAAACGTCTGGTTTTGTAGGAGCTGGAATGCCTTCAGGACCATCTTGATGACTTGGTGTCTGATTGCAGAGACATAGTGGGAAACCTCACTGAGCTGGAGTCCGAGGTGAGCGCTCCTCAGCCTGGGATAAACTCAAGCACGTCTAGTTAAGTGGATCATTTTGATAGTGATAAAAAAGTGAGTGAGCCTAGCTGCAGAAACGCAGCCCTTGGGGATCTGTACAGTGTAAATTTTCACGTGGGGCTCTTGAAGAGAATTGAAGAACATTTCAGGCTTTCAGGCTGGTGGTGATACTTCTCCTGCTTAAAATAGGTGATGGTACTGAAGCTGAGATTGCACAGGCGAAGCTGTTACCTTTTAGTACAAGTCAAGATACATCATGGCACTTCATCTTTGGTCTTGTTTGCAAGTAGTTTTGAGTACCCTGTTTTGTCTCCCCTCCTGCCACAAACATTTGCAAGAAGTAACTGCCATATGCATCATTAGAAGGTTTCAGTGAGGTCAGCGGCTTTACTTCTTTTATGAAGCTACATATTTGACTAGCTTGCCCCAAACTGTTCCCCATATCTCTTAAAACTTACTTTGTGCCCTAGGGAAAGCTTCCCTCCAGCAGTTACAAATGGTTTGTTCAGAACTATCATTAATATTGAACTCCTGACTAGGCATAAGGTGGTTTCTAGCGTTGTTGCATCTGGATTGGAAAAGGTAGGCTGAAATATCCAAGCAATGAATTTCTGTGGAGACCAGGCTCTTCCCTTAAGCTGGAAGGCTGGTCTTGCATCTTTGAAGACACTGTAAACTGGATTGAGTTTTAACTTGTTACTACAGTTTTTTTTTCAGAGCCTTTTTTCTTGTCCATTCACTGAAGCTGAAATATTGCTTGTTTTCTGCAGGACATTCAAATTGAAGCTTTGCTGATGAGAGCGTGTGAGCCCATTATCCAGACATTCTGTCATGTGAGTGCTCTGTAATTGTGTGAGTGTCTTTGGGGGGGGAAATACTGTGGGGGAAAGGTTAGAGATCTTTAGTATTAGCTTTTGGTGTGCTTGTTAGGCTTCAAAAGTAAAACCAGACATAAGCAGAGAGTGGGACCGTAAGTTCTGTTATTTGCTGGTCACAGTGGGCTGCAGTAGCATAAAACCCATGAGTTGTAAAGCTGGCTGATTTTTAAACCTTTCATCTGTTTTTCAGGAGGTTGCAGATAACCAGATTGATTCTGGGGACCTGATGGAGTGTCTAATACAGAACAAACACCAGAAGGAAATGAATGAGAAATGTGCAATCGGAGTTACTCACTTCCAGCTGGTGAGCAGTGCTTTTCTCTGCTGTCAGTGGAAGCCTGTTCTGCTGCCTGAGGGTGCTGATGGCATTAGCTAATTACGAAATCCCTCCTCCTTTGAGATTGACCAAAGTTTGTTGGTTTTTTTTCCCCTCATTTCTCTCTTGCAGGTTCAAATGAAAGATTTTAGGTTCTCTTACAAGTTTAAAATGGCTTGCAAGGAGGATGTGCTGAAACTTTGCCCCAACATCAAAAAAAAGTACGTAGCACCTGACCAACCAGCAGTCTGACCCTGTTAACTCTATTGTGTGTGTATACATAGTATTTCTCTGTAGGGCAGCAAACGCTGGACTCCCTTCAAAGGCTGATCGTTTTGTGTGTTTTCCCTTATGCTTAAGGTGGAGACAGGTGATGTCTCTTTAAAATTACTCCTGCTTCGCTCTTGCATACAAGCCTGTCCTCTTGATTGCCATTAGCGGGCTACATGTCCCAGGATATTTTGTATCCCTGCTAGATTCATCATCTTCTAAGGTGCAGGCTAAGGTTGTTCCAGTTGCTGATCTGGGAAAGGGAAATGCCCTGCTTGTTTTAGCTGGCTTATTCATCTCAGTGTAAAGATACTGGTTTTTAACAGCCTACTGCAATGGCACAGGCTAAATTACACACAAGGTCAATCCTGTTCATGGTGAGCAAGACTGTATTTGCATTTTATGATATAAATGCCCTTCTCATAATACAGAAGGATTGCTTGTGGTGCTGTGTGGGTGTTCACCTTCAGCTAGTTCTGAGATTAAGTTAAAGCTTTTCTAAAGTGCTCTCATGACTTAAGAGCAGAGGCCTTGCTGGGTGGGGGTATGCTGGGATTTTTTTAATATCTTCCTGGCTGCTGATCTAGATTCTGATTAGGCAGGATGAGATTTAGGTTTTAATTGTGATCCGGTTACTCTACGTAGAGCTTGTACCCAGGCTGGAATTAAGCAGAGCTACACAAGGACTTTATGCTGTGCTTGGATTTTTGGGGTCACTTTCTCCCATGTGGTGGTCCAACACCAGCCTTGGCTGGTCTGAGCGAAGGGTACCTGAGTAAAAAGCTGTTGTCTTTTCCGCAGGGTGGATGTAGTGATCTGTCTGAGCACGACTGTGCGCAATGATACTTTGCAGGATGCCAAGGAGCACAGGGTCTCTCTGAAGTGCCGCAAACAGCTGCGTGTTGAGGAGCTTGAGATGGTAAACATGCATGAAACTCTTCATCTGCCTGCTCTTCTAGCGAGGTCCTTGAATTAAAGCTTCCTGGCTTGTCCAGCCTGGGGGGAAAAAAAAAGGGAAGCTCATTTATAAGTTGTATCTAATTTATTTTTTTCACTCTTACAACATGAGGCTCAGCTGCCCTTCACTGTGAAAGTGATGATTGTCTAATTTAATGCCTTAAATATAGTCTCATGAAGGCTAAGGCAAGCTAAATGGTCGTTGGAATTTCAGCTAGAAGTGATTATGTTTAGCGTTAAGAGACCAACGTGCTGCACATGCTGATGTTGTGGAGGTCCTCTAGGAGAGAACAAAAGCTTCATTTTACAGACTGAGGAAACGAGCAGAGATGAAGTGACTTGACTCCAGCTGCTCTAAACAAGAGTGGTGTGTGCTCTTGTAGGCGAGGGCTGCCTCTTGGCTTCCCGCTGCAGCGCTTGCAGCAGTGAGCTCTTCAGGTCTTTGGTCAAAAGATGTTGTTTCAGTGTTAAAGCTTCACCTTAAGTAGGCCCACATTGGAAGAGGCAGCACTTGTGCCTTTGTATGAAAGAATTCAAATGTTGGGCATCATGAAAAACAGGAAACTTCATTCACGTCTTCCAGTTCACCCAATTAATATGGCTGTTAATATGTCCCTTCACACAAAAAGATTTCTCCTGTCTTTGGTGTTTGTGCCCATTCAGGAGCAAAGGAAGCAGCTTGGCAGCTCTAAAAATCAGTTCAAACCCTTCCTTTAGTGTGAAAAGCCAACTGCATGCATATGCAAAGTTGATTTTCTGCTAACGCCACTTTTCTCACTCCAGACCCCTAAACTGAAAGAATCTGACCTGCCTGATGTAATAATTGCTTGCTTTTTGTGAGTAGAGGACTGTAGTTCATAGGTGAACAAAGTGAAATGGTCTTTAGAGTCCTCCTTAAGCTCATACTGTAATTTATCCTGCAGACTGAGGATATCAGACTTGAACCAGAGCTGTATGAGGCTTGTAAAAGTGACATCAAGAACTACTGCCAAAACGTGCCCTATGGCAATGCACAGGTAATGGATTTTATTAATAATGTACAGTTTAAATCGTACTTTCATTTCAGGGAACTTCTGAAAACCACTTCTGTCTCTGAGTGCAGTGTTAGGTTTTCATTTTGTTACCACTGAAATCTTTCTCATTAGTATTTTGGAACATAATTTTACTTTTGTCCCCCACTGGTTCACAGGCGTTGGTACTGGGTGAATGCAGTGCTGTGAGCAGTGAATTCCTGCTAGTTAATGAACTATTAATGCTAGCTTTAAGCTATTCACAGCTGGTTACTGAAATGTTGCTAAAGATTTCTTAGGTGTAATGTCTGCAGGATGAGGCGTGGGGTTTTGGAGTGAGTCTGTATGACCCTCATCTCATTAAATTTTGGTGAGAAAAGATGAGCTTAGAGCCAGTCCCGGAAACGAGCGTCGGTAATGACTTCTGATAAAATCTAAGTAGTGGGAACTGAACTGCATAAGTCAGGTGAAGACAGCTGTTAGGGGAACACATGGCTGCGTGTTTGGAGCAGCATATGGCAGAATCATATCAACGATGTGTCTGTAATGGTTGCGATAATGCGTTGTAGATTATTGAATGCCTGAAAGAAATCAAGAAGCAGTTGAGTACCCGGTGCCATCAGAAGGTCTTTAAACTACAAGAGACAGAGATGATGGATCCAGAGCTGGACTACACACTCATGCGAGTCTGCAAGCAGATGATCAAGGTAACAGGAGTGTGCTGATCTTAGACAGTGAGGTTGGGACATAAAAGCTGTATCAGTTTTGAGGTTCCTCTAAAGGCTTGTTAAAAGGCTTGATAGGTTGTTCCAGAAGTATCATTGCTTTCTTGCTGTCATGAGTTTCTTAACTCTGCATCGTGCTGAGGTTTCTTCAGGGCCCTTCTTTCAACTTCACTTTACTCCACGTATCTGATCAAAGTCTGTGCACGCACTGATAAATTCGTCTTCCCAACTGCCAGCAGAACTGAGGAGGAGGAAGCTTGTGCTGAGGCTTCTAATGTGGGTTTCACTCAGTCGGTTTGGATTGGGGTTGGCTTTCAGTAAAGGGGAAGAAGTTGTGATTGCAGAGAGGAGTAACATCTTCAGTTTACTGCTGACCTGGTGCATGCAGATCTTCATCAAACTGATAAAGCAGGCAAAATCAGGCAGAATTTAACATTGGAAATGCTGGCTTTAAGTGGTACCACATGGAAAACAATGGTACATGTTAATACAAGACACGTCTGCACAGCAGCCAGAATTGCGAGCCCTGAGCCACCAGTACGTGTGGTCTCTATGAAGTTCCCTGACTCCCTGTTGTGGCCAAAGCAGGACATCTGGAGAATTTATTGCTCTCCAGTGCGATATCATGATGTTTAAAAAAAAGACTTGTGATCTCACCAAAATGTTGAGGATTAGAAGATGCAACAGCCTTATCTTCCACTCACAGAATTAGTTTCCAACAAAAGAAATTGATACCTTGGTCTAAATTCTGAGTAGGCTGGTTCTTTTTTGACTATAATTCAGGGTGGGAATGTTCTGAATTTAGTATTAGTATTGGTGAGCTCTTTCTCTGCTTTCTCATTCTGTATGGCCTTACTTCAGCCTCAGTTTTACTAGCGAAGTCTTTACTTACTGCTTTGTCCAGCCAGCATTTATGCAGAACAGTGGTATGTGTAGAGACTTTAGATTCTCTTTTCAATTTCCAAAGGAAAGGGGAGGGAAAGTAGTTGGGTATGAGACTTAATTTGGCAGATGTTTCTTACAAAATGTGCCATAACTTCACAATAGAAAATGGAAGCAAATTGATTTGAATCTGCCGACACCAGCTGGTGCCTAGAAGGCAGTCAGGGCTGTGCAGCTTAGTGCTGAGTCCGTAAAGCAGAAATACTCATGTCCATAAAGAATTTAAGAGAGTAGCACTGTTCCTTTTCATAGGTGTTTAGGCTCGAGAATGGGTGTATATACCCCTCAATTGGGCAGATGGTTATTCTCCTCTGTGAGTATAGCTGGAGGGTGGGGGGCAGTTTCCAAGTGCTTGGTAATAAGACTTTGGGTTTTATCGGTTTGTTTTGGGGTTTGTTTATTTATTTGGGGGTGTTTTTATTATTTTTTTGTAGCGGTTTTGCCCAGAAGCAGATTCAAAAAATATGCTGCAGTGTTTGAAACAAAACAAGAACAGTGAAGTGATGGATCCTAAATGCAAGCAAATGATCACCAAGCGCCAGATTACACAGAACACAGGTACCATCTTCTGAAAAAAAGGTCACTTTTCTGCCTGAGCCGTTGAGTGGTCCGTGTGGCTGAGAGCACCTTCGCTTTGTGTTCCTCTCCTCCGTGGCTGTCAGTGCACACGCTGGCTTCATTCGCTCAGGTTCTTTGAGGGTCAGACTGTGTTATTGGATCCACTTTTGCTCCTGAAGTTCTTACCTCACAAGTTTTGGTGCTCAATGGAGTTAAATCCAGCTGGCGGCCGGTCACAAGTGGTGTTCCTCAGGGCTCAGTACTGGGGCCTTTCCTTTTTAATATTTTCATCAATGATATAGATAAGGACATAGAAAACACTAT
>VZTM01042031.1:200786-218014 GCA_013400555.1 Jacana jacana
GCCTGATGGTTGGACTTGATGATCCCAAGGGTCTCTTCCAACCTAAATGATTCTATGATTCTAAGTTAGTATTTTTTCACAACAGAATTTTAATTTTCCCCAAAAGTAAGTTCGTTGGTGGTACAATGCCATCCAGAAAACTTCTATCAAACCTTTTGGAATGTTATGTTCTGTAATCTGAAGGGGTCCGTTATCTAACGATGATCTCTTACCTCTCCTGGTTAGATTACCGCTTAAATCCCGTGCTCAGGAAGGCGTGCAAAGCAGACATACCCAAATTCTGCCAAAACATCCTGAACAGGGCTAAGGATGATACGGAGCTGGAAGGGCAAGTCATCTCCTGCCTGAAGTTGAAATATGCCGATCAGGTGAGTAGAGCTGGTGTCTACAAACGAGTTGAATAGCAAATCAAACTCGGGGTGTGTTCATTGTACGTAACAGCCTGTGTGTAAATGAGTTTTTACACTCCCATACGGGTATTACAGAGTACACAGGCTAAACTGCAGTGCGATTACTTTGTGAAAATAAAGGTCATTGAGTGGGTTAATGACTTTCTCCGCTTAATAGCGTCTCTCTCCAGACTGCGAGGACCAAATTCGAGTGATAATCCAGGAGTCGGCGCTTGATTATCGGCTGGATCCCCAGCTTCAGATGCACTGCTCTGAAGAGGTGGGAGAAGTAGCTCAGCAGTTGCTTCCTCGGCATGAAAAACTCCCTTCACAAGCCAAATTCTGTTTTTAACACACAACCTCTCCTGATAAGTAAAGCAATCAAAAAAACCCCAAACCCTTTGAACTGGTCGTAGCTAGTCAAGTTCTCTGCTTGGGACTTTTGTCCAGTCTGCAAGAATTGCAGTTTTCTGTGCAGTGCTAATAGAAAGCTAATTTTTTTCATCAGGCATCTCATCAATACTCATGACTCTGGAAAAATACTGCTTTCTTGTCGTAAAACAACAATACATGTTAGTTCTCTGGTCTTGTCAGCCTTAACTGGAATGCAGACAGATTTTTGAGCTTTGGCTTTTGGTAGCCAAACCAGCCGTGTCTTGAGTATTGCTTATTTTGTACCTTAGCATTATTTCTGTGCTATTTTCCTCCCTGCCTTCCTCCTTGGTACAGCAATATTGACTTCTGGCTGTCGGGTTTCAAAGGGTTATGCATATTGCATGAGCTAGGCTGCGTTTGGCTCTGGGGGGAAAAGGATCTCATCGTGTGTTCTCTGCATCCTGTGATGAACTAATATATTGAGATACTAACATGCTGAAAGGCAGAGCAGTTGTTGTGAACTCTTGTGTTAAAATACCTCTTTCCAAACAGATCTCCAGCTTGTGTGCAGAAGAAGCAGCAGCTCAGGAGCAGACTGGGCAGGTGGAAGAATGTCTGAAAGTGAATCTGTTGAAAATAAAAACTGAAATGTGTAAGAAGGTAAAGGAAATAAATGGAATGTGCTCTAAAAGGCATCCCACCCCTGCAGAAGTCTGTGATTTTTCCAGATCACAGCTCAGGCCATGTTCTAGCTAGCCCAAAGCCAGAGCTCAGCTGATTTCCGTACACATCTTGGTTCTGCAGCGGTTCAGTTCGATTTCAATTTGCCAGTGAAAAGTTGTGCTGACAATGCTCCCTTTGCAATTCCAGCCTTGGATCCTTTCTTCATTACAGTTGCCAAAGTTTCTCATTTCTGATCTGTTTTCTGGTGCTGTCGTTGTTGCAGGCTTCCCCAGTGGTAGCTCGAGGGCTGCATGAAGTGCCTCTTGGCACCTTATTTCAGTTTTAACTGAAGTAACCCTGGCATATTGATGTATTTTAGATTAATATGAGGATTTTAATGAATATAACTCGTGTAACCCTTATAAACTGGGACATTTAATCCAGCATAAGACAGCATTTGTGGCCTCATCCAGGGCCAGTAGTGGTTTGGTTTTTTTAACTCGTGATCTTGGCTTTAAAAAGATGATGCACCTTGGAGAATTATTGAGTGGTATGAATGTTGTTCTCTCTCCTGTTGTTTTGAGATGTACTTGTCGTTTCACCCTCCCCAGGAAGTGCTCAACATGCTGAAGGAAAGCAAAGCCGATATATTTGTTGACCCAGTGCTCCATACAGCCTGTGCCCTAGACATCAAACACCACTGTGCTGCCATTCCTCCAGGGCGGGGACGCCGTAAGTGCTCCTGCTTTACTTCTGTCACCTCCCACTCCTGAGATCCTTAAGCTGCATTTTCTTACCAGCATTATCTTAAGTACAAGATATTTCCACCAGTCCTTTGAGGTACTAACATGGAACAGCTGCAGAGCTGGCAAGAAATCTTTCCTGGTGCCCAAGGTGGAACCTGTTCTTCAGTCCTGATCCACGCACCCTTATCTGCAGGTTTAATGAGTATATTTTATGTTCCATCATCCATATGGCTACTGACAATAGTGTGATGCCAATTTGTAACCCTTCTGTAAAATTCGTCCTCAGTTTAAATCCTGTTGAAAACCAGCTCTCGGTACACCTGGACTCATTTTTCTGTGGGGTTTGTCTCCCACCCTGTGTCAGCTTCACACAGGATACAGCTCCCAAGTTCACTTATTGAGAGTGTTATACCAGACCACATCAAACGCTTCCCTGGGACTAAGCTGCTTCTTTTACAGAAGCAAATCAGCTTGGCTTCACGAGGTTCATTCTTAGCTCATCTCCCTGATGGTCCTTTATGTCAGCCTTTGTTCACGGGCAGCTTCTTTGCTTCAGTATTTTTGACATAAGAAATTTAAACTGAAGTTCTTTTGATCCTTTTTTCTTCTCTGCTTAAATATACCAGTGTTTTCTTTTCCAGTGTTACAGAGAGTAGGTGGTCTTTACTACATTTTCTAACTTCACAGTGCAGTTAAAAGCTTTGAGAGTTCATCAGCTATTCTGGGTCCCCTGAGTTCATCAGGTTCAGCCCACTTGAAACATCATTTATTGAAGTATTTTCTAACCCGTTATTTTCCTGTTTGAGGTCAAGCTTTGTTACTGCTGTTACATTAACCTGCTGGGTAGTACGTGTGGCTGTTCAAGGAAAGTTAGTGTGTGTGGGGGGAAACTCTGAACTTTCACATCTTTCTTAGTTTATCTGGCATTAAAAATAGTAGCCAAGTATTTTCCTGATCATTATCTTTTGTGCTGGTTAATGAGTGCCTTTCTGAAATTCTGGATATCCTTTATTTATTCCTGTTTTGTCATAAACCCTTTGATGGGTGTGCTGACGCAGGAATCTGGAGCTTGGAGAGGGATCTGCCCTGGAATGTTTAAACTGACAATAGTGTTGAAAGAATCTGGAGTCGGTTTAAAGTTTGCAGTGTTTGCTGTGAGCAAAAACTCTTCAGTGCAAAGCAGAAAGCACCCACTTAGGGATTATTCAAGTGAGGCAGCCCAAGCATAAAGTACAGAATTTTATGCTGCTGTCTCATATAAGAGCATATAAAAGAGTTTGAGTTTGCCACGCTGCTCCATAGGCACCCAGAACATTGTTATCCCATTTCCTTTTCTTGGTACTGTGTGAAAACTCGGGAAGTTACACCTTTCCAAAACATTTTGTTCATCAGAAGAAACTCCCGACAGGCCTAAGGGGGTAACGCTCTGTTTTTTCCTGAGCTGAATTTGGTCGTAGCTCTCTCCAAAGTGTAGTGGCGTGGAATTTGGAATACAGCTCATTGAAGGCGCAAATTGATAAGACTGTAAAATCTCGTGTGAATTGCATCTTGGATAGGTACTGTAACTAATTTTTGAAAGTCAAATTCCTTGTGCTTCGAAATGCAGTTATTAAATCATGAATTTTAGTGAAATTTCTAGCTTTGGGTACAAGGGGGCTTTGTATGTAGCCTGTCAGGCTGGCTGCTCTGTTTAGAGAGCTGTGTAACCATTGGCCTTTGAGAGAAGAAGTTTCCCTTTTCAGCAGCCCTTCCATTGTTGAAGCTGCTGTTTGTGTTTTCTAACACCATCTTCTCTGCATTACAGAAATGTCATGTTTAATGGAAGCTCTGGAAGATAAACGTGTGAGGTTGCAGCCTGAGTGCAAGAAGCGCCTTAATGATCGCATTGAAATGTGGAGCTATGCTGCAAAGGTGAATACATAACGAATTTCCTTTTTATTGTGGGGGTTTGGGGTTGGGTTTGGATTGTTCTTTCATTGAATCTTTCTGTTGCAAGCTCCTTATGAAAAGCTTTGACTGTAATGAAATTTGTCTCTGATGTTTTAAGTTTGTGAAAATAGAAATCAGGTCTCCTTTTCTAAACTTGTGTATCTTACTCTCTCGGTGCCTGGGACACATTCTCAACAGTGCAGAATTAAACTGTCTTTTGTGCACACACACAGGGCTTGGTGTCCTGTGGAAACGATCTGGGGCAATGGAATAGTGTCAGCAGACTTTCCTGCTACAAAGCTGACTCTTGAGCAGCAGTTCCTTCAGATAAATCATTTCAGACCTGTTTGTTTGTGGTTCAGGCCCAGTCTGATGAGAGGAGGCAGTAACGGTGCCAGAAACTAAACCCAATAAATGCCAGGGCTGTGTCACCTGGAAAGTGCAGCTTGACTCATTGCCTTCTCTTCTCCAGGTTGCCCCAGCAGAAGGCTTTTCTGATCTTGCCATGCAAGTTATGACCTCTCCGTCCAAGAATTACATACTGTCTGTGATCACGGTTGGCATCTGCGTACTCTTCCTCATCGGCCTGATGTGTGGACGCATCACCAAGCGGGTGACAAGAGAGCTGAAGGACAGGTAGAGCCTGGATTGCCTGCTGAAGGAATGCCTGCCCAGTGCCCGGTTTTGTACAGCCCTCCTCTGTATAGTCTACCCACCCCCTCTTGTGAGAGGAGAATAAAAAAAAAAAAAAAAAGGAAAAAAAATTAGAACAGCAGCAGGTGTTGGCTCAGTTTTCCCATCCTGGATCTCATCCACAGCATCTTCATCCTATGAAAGTTTGTGTGCAACATTGGCCAGCCCAGCCAGCAGCTTTTGTTACCCCTTCGTTAGCAGACTCTCGTTTTACCTGCCTGTATACAAGTCTCTGTTGTACTGTTGGAACTGCCTTCACTCCAGATCAGACTGATAAGACCTGCGGCTCAAGCAGTTTTTAAGTAAATTTTTAAAGAAAGACATATATCTGCATACCAACTCTATTATTTAGGTAATGGTTCGTACTGAAATCTAGTCATCCTCTGTGGCTGGGTGAAATTGAGGCAGGAAATTAAAGGGTAAATTGCATTTTATACCACCGTTGGCCTTGTTTTGGACATCTTGCTCATCTCATGTAAAGCATCTTCGAGCATAGTCTTGGACAACCTAAGGACACCGGTCCCTGGTGTCATCTTCTAGTGAATATCCTGCTTTACTGACTGTGGGTCCTCTTTTTTTTTTTTTTTCTTTTTTTTTTCCTTCTTTGGCTGGAAAGTTGTCCTCCCTTTCTTCCTCTGCCATTTGCAACGTAGAATAAAATACTGCCCAGGATCAAATACTCACATGAGCTGTACAGCTTGTATCTCAGTAGGTTAAAGACACGGTGTAGAAGCGAGGTGTGGAGCCTGTCAGCAGTGTTCAGCACTGCTGGCAGCGGGCATTAACTGCCCTGATTGGCTCCTTGGTCAACTTTATTAGTGACCACGCAGTAATATTCTAACACTCCTTTCATTTGACCTCTCTGCTGCTAAGGTATTGCCCTCCCAGATCAAGGGTCTCCAGGTGGTATTGGCACACTGGCAGTACAGTGTTCAGCAGGGCTGCAGAAAGCCGCTGATCGTGCTCTATCTGTAAAACTGTTATTTGGGGGCGAGGGCAGTGGTTTCTGACTTGCCTCTCTGGGTCTTAATGGTTTGAACAGTAGTGCTGAAGAGTTGGGTTTTTTTGTTCCCACAACTTCAGTCGATAGTGATAGCAACTGGTGTGTCCTGGGATGTAGGACAGGGGCAGGTCCAAAAGGCCAAGCAGGAGTGGATGGGAGGATGGTAGTATTGTACAAAAGGCAGAAACAACTGGACTTTGATGGGAAGGAGCTTGTTAACATCGAACTGTGCACTCAAGCTATGTATGTAGTTACTCTTCCAGAACCTGATACTCACACCCCAGAGCCCAAAGAAAGCATTTTAGAAAAGCTACACCAGTAGTTGTGGCCTCTCTTTACCATCATCTTTGTTCCCCAAGCACAAGGAGGCATGGAGGTCATCAGCCACATGCTTTGGCTGCAACACTAAGCGTGTTGATGAAATGTAGAAGTGGCCACGTGGGAGCCCATGTGTACAGTAGGATGTACTTTATTCGCCATTTAGATGTGCTAACCTGCCTGTGCTGTGGTAAAAATTGCCTGAAACGGTTCAACTGAGGCTGATGCTTGAACCATAACTGTTTTCCCACATAATGCGCTGCTAGGTAAGACCTGATGCTTCCCGTTCTCCCTGTTGTTCTCTAGAGGAACAGCAGAGGTGGTTTTAAGACACTATGGAGTGTGGAGCAGCTGATTCCGATGCTGCTGCCTGTACAGAGTGGTGCATTCGCAGTCCTGTGAGCTTTTGCTGTCACTGAAGCTTTTTACAAACTTACCTTCATCCTGCTCTGGGGACAGATAACAAGCTTAGTCACATGGTTTGGGACTTCCTGTGCTGGTGGGTCTTTCACAAGCACTTTTGGCTTTTATATCGAAAGATTTATGAACACAAGGCAAGGAGGGAGCGAAAGTGTGAGCAGTGAAGGTTCACTGGAGAATTAGTGCACGGTAGGACTGGCCTGAGTGCTGCTGCTTGAAACGTCTGTCGGGCATAGCTAAGCTGCCGCCGGAGGGCTGCTTTTTTAAACTGCTGTGACTTTTGGAAAAGGTGTTTTATAACCTCATTAGCTTGAAAAGCCTGATTTAGATGGTTTATTGTCTAGAAATAGCATCTTCCACTAAATTCCAAAAGACATTGCGGTGGAAAATGTAGGTTTGTAGCCATAGTTCTGAATGTAAACCCTGTTCAGCTCTGAAGGTGACATTCTTTACTTTCAGGTGTGAGATTTTCTGGAGGTTTTTTTGCTTTTTAATGTAGAGCAGGTTAAGGTGCAGGTGGCTGGAGTGCACTGTGAGGAGACAGCGGTGTTTCTGGATGTGTCTGCAGACTCTCCTGGGAACTAGGTTTTGGTGTGAGCGCTTGGGGGAGTGTCACAGGGGGTGTCTGTAGCCCTCTGAAGCAAAGGTAGGATATTAAATAAATTTCTGCATGATGCCCTTTGTCACTGCAAGGGCACAGACCCACCTTTTGAAGGTCTGACACTGGCAGAGGGTTTGGGCCACTGTCTTTGAGCAGCATTATCTCTTCACATGTTAAAATGGGGCCTCTTGCCACCATTAGTGACCAGATTTGTTTTCATTATTGTAAATCTAACAGTCGTGGTCTTGAAACATCCTCCTCCTTTGCACGTATGCCTAAAAATCTAGAGGTCTGAGAAGAACCAAAATCCACAGAGGTACCCTCCCCAGAATAACCTGCTTGTGCTGTTGCCAACACCACCTCTTGCCTGCAGGTGACCGTTTCCCATTGCAGGGACAGACAGATGTGGTTGTAAGAAACACTGCTGTTGCCTTGAACTTGAGGAAGCCTTTTTAACCTCTCTGATCTCTAATGGGGAGCACTGGAAACAGCTGTCATCAGCCCAGAGAAGAATTACCCCTTCCTTCTTCTGACCCTTGCCCCTCTGGGTTGAGAAGGGAGGTGCAGAATACAATCCGGAAGGTAGCTGGTGGTCTGTCTGTCTCCTTGTCACACAAACCTTCTTTTGGAGAGCTTCTTCTAGACCTGGGGATGTATGGAAGGGGTAGATGGCTGGGATGGAGCCAGGCATCCAGCTCTCTGTTTCCCCCCCTGCTGCTGGAAGGGTTAACGAGTTCTGAATGGCACGGGTTTAGATGAGGTGGGTAAGGAGGACTGTGCACCTCATTGTTACACTCCTGCTGGCCTTTTAGAGCCCATTGTTGACGTTAATAAGCTTATTTATTGTTTACCTAGTGGGTCTGATCGAGTCCTTTTGCTGATTTTTGAACTTGGGATAGGGATACTCCTGCCTCCGTCATTGAGGCTGTTGGGTGGGAACAGAATTCCTGAGCTTCCTGGGAGCAATGTCCCCCTATGTCTGTGTCACTGCAAAGGGCTGGAAAAGCCCCTGGGGGGAGTTCAAGTGATTCTGTAGCAAAACTGAAGCATTTCACCCAGACCATATGACACACACACAAATCTGTGCAAGTGGCATCAGTCTTGCACTGGAGATCCACAGGAAGGTTCTCAGATGGTATGAGAAATAGAGGAGAGGGGCCAGTGTCTTCAGAACCAGGAACGGGCTGCGGGGCGGGTAGGCAGGGAAGATACCTGGCAGGGGGTGTCACTCAAAGCCCTTAGTGGAGGAATTGTGTTCAGGTTGAGTGGCGACTTCTGCTAAAACACAACTTTATTATTTAGTTGAAAGAAGATTGTAGTCATCCCCTACCCCCCCACCCCCTTTTTTTTTCTTTTTTTTTTTTTTTAAATCAGTTTTGGGGGGTTTTGTTTTTTTTAAAGTAGTTTTGAGGTGTGTGTGGGTGCATGAGTGTGGTGTGGAACCGGAACATTTCATCTAGCACTTCTGTCCCTGTGTAAAATAGAGCTCTGTGGACTCAAACAGCTGTGGCGTTGGTTTGAATGAAAGGCTGTTCTTCATCGGGGTGGGGGCTTTCAGAACCTTCCAGGCAGCTCCCAGGTGGGAGCCCATCTTTGGTCAGCTTCCCCCTCTTGGAGCCCAAACCTGGTGGTGTGGTTCGAGGGGACCCAAATCACACACAGTAGGGAAAAAAGACCATTCAGCTGGCTCTGCTCTTTCAGCCCCATTCTGGGGGGATTCTGGGTCCTGAGCTCCTGAATGCTGCCTGAATGCGGAGCAATAATGGCCAGAGCCCCCCAAAATTCATTCCATAGCTGAACCAAAAGTAGGAGATCCCTCCCTCTGCCCTGAAGCTCCCTGTATCTGTGTGCCGAGCCTGGGGACGGGGTGGGTGTCACCCGTGGGGGTGGTGGGGAGCAGCAGCAGTGACTGTGACGGCTCTGGGGGAGTTTTGGGGTGCTGTGTGCAGGGCAGCCCCGGCCCCTCCCTCCTCTGCAGCAGACCCGCCTTCAAATTAGTCTTGATTTCTCTTTTTTTTTGTTGGGTTTTTTTGTTTTTTTTTTTTTTTTTTTTCCCCTAATTATTTTTAAATGTGACATTAAAGAGCTTTTTCCGTTCTGTAACTGACTTTTCGCCGTGTGTGTGTAAATCCCGGTGCGTCCGCCCTTCCCTTGGTTTGGGGGTTTGTGCTTTCCTTTGGATCTTTAATTTTTACACGTCCCTGCTGTGTAATTTTGAGATGTTACTGAGGTTCTGAACATAATAATGTGCATTTTTTTTGTTTGTTTCGGTTGGTTTCTTTTTTTTTTTGTTTTTTTTTTTGGTTTTTGTTTCTGTACAGTGAAACGGGAGAATTTAATAAAGAGTCTGCAGGTTTTTACCGCTTGTCCTTTATTCCNGCCCGGCTTCCCGCCCCGTTAGGCGCCGCCTTCTCGGTTACGGGTCGCGTGGGGGAGACCGCAGGGCTGCAGCGGTAACCTGCAGAGCGCAGGCACCCTCCTGGTCCCAGCCCTGGTCTCCGGGTTGAGCGCTGTGGGGTGTCACCGCAGCCGTAACGTCCTGTGGTAAAACCAACGCTGTCTGGTTCCGTGTGCCGGTTACTCGCATGACAGACGTTTCCTTCCTCAGGTGAAGGCCCGCCAGCGTTAATAACCCCTGCTAACGTCAGCCTTTATGGAAGGTTTCGGAGTGTGTTCCGTGCCTGCTGGCTTTCTCTGCCCTACCTGCGGCTGGTGTGAGAGAGTCCGTGCTGTTCTTTTCCAGCTTCCCTGTGGGTCATTTGTTCCCTGGCGGCTTACGCTGCCGTCGGAAGCAGAGGTGTGATGTCCTGTACCCCTTACCAGTTTAAATCTTCGTAGCAAGACTCGTTTCAGGATGGTGTAACTGCTCTCCTGTTTGTTTACTCATCAGCTCTCCTCTGTCCACTTATACCCAACGCACCATGTGACGTTTGCCGCTGCCAACCGTGTATATAATAAGATAAGTGGTAACATGATTCTCCTCTTTTCCTTCCTAGAAGGAGTGGTGCTGAGGTAACGCCTGCACACATCTAGGTGGTGCTTTAAGAAAACTGACAAATAGCTGCCGGGATGTTTCTCCGGTTACTCTCAGATGTCCGGTGGCAGGCGACTAACCCAACGTGGAGGAGAATGACCTGCTGCCAGCGGAGTACCTCAAGCACAGCAGAACCTCACCCGGTTTCCTTGCCAGCGCAGGCGCAGGTTGTCATCTGCGGTGGTGGAATCATGGGCACCTCTGTGGCGTATCACCTCTCCAAGATGGGTTGGAAGGATATAGTCTTGCTCGAACAGGGCAGGTAAGGAGTTCTGGTAACCAAACCCAAGAAACAGGACATCTCTGTGCAGCATCATCTCCTGAAATCTGTTATTTCTACCTCGTCACCTGGGGTTGGACCCATGGAATAAGCTTATTCTGAATGTTATTAACGACAGTTACTATTTCTTCGTGGCACAGGGTAGACCTGCAAGGTGAAGGGTGTTCTTGCATGATTGTGGTGGGTCAGCTTTGGGTGAGGGCCAGGCTCCCACGCAGCCACTCTCTTTCTCTCCTCAGCAAGATATGGAGGAAGTAGGTTGAGAAGTCTTGTGAATCGAGATAAAAATTGCTGCTGTGAACAAAACTGACTGGCCTTAGGGAGAATTACTTTCAAATAATTAAACAATTACTTTATTTCATGCCAGATAAAATAGACTCGGGTAGTGAGAAACAAAGACTTAAACGCTAAAACGGCACTTTTCCTTTCCTTTGCTCCACTTCACTCCAGCGTTCCAGGGTCTTCTCTCCACCCCAGGGAGTATAGGGGCGGGTGCACGGTAGGGGATTTGGTCACTACTGGGGTCCCATGTGGATCCTCCATGGGCTGCAGTTTCCCTCAGCAAAACTCTGCCCTGGGTTTTCCATGGACCACAGTTCCTTCAGGAGTTATCCATCTGCTCCAGCGTAATTGCAGGTAATCACGTAAAACACAATGCAGCTGGCAAAATGGTCGGTGTTTTAGGAGAATCTGTGTAAATTTTCCAGTCCCTCTTGACTATCTCTAGAAGGGTGGAGGCGATACGGTATAAAGTGTTACACTGCTAGCAAAGCTCACAAGAGGTTGCGGGAGGTTATTGTGGAGGTTATAAGCGGCTGTCACTAAAACATTGCCCTGTAAGTTGGTTAAAGGCTGGGATTGTCTAGTTTGTTGCAGGATTAATACCTACCTGTAGAAAGGCCAAGGCTGTTAACGGTTTGGCTGAATTCGAGTTTTTGTGTGCTCCTCTGTGAGCTGGGTCTGCAGTCTGTGGTAGAGTACGTATGTGGTGGAGTACGTAGGTCCTGTTGAAAGCTGATTGTGAGGCCCTTGTTTAGATTTCTGTTTAGAGGTAGATTCGTGGTGTTCTCATTAAGCAGTTTGGGGACCTTAGGCCTGAGACAGTGCTAAAACCTTGAGGGTTTGAAAAAGCGTTTATTGTAGTTACTTCTATCGCCTTAAAATAGGTGCAGGACTGAGGATATTTACTGTCTAGAGCTTCCTGGCTGATGCTGCTGTGGAGAATAGTTAGCTGTGATGCCTTGATTTTACATGGCTGGGAAGCAGATAGTAACAGGCTCCTTATAGCTGCAAAGAGAGGAAATCGGGTAGTCTCATCTGAGACCTTGTGAGCAGTGTCCTGAGTGAAATTAGCTGCTGGGCTTTGTTTGCCAGGAAATAATGGTTACTAGCCTGGAGTGGGGTATGAAATACTGTGTTAGAGATCTCTGGTGAGTTAGGTGCTGTAGGAGCTCAGTCCACAGGTGTGCTCAAGGAATAAACCCACTATATTAGAAGAAACGTCGGCTGTGAAGCACGGCATGGCAATACCATGCTTCAGCTCTGACCGAGTAGGGATGTAGCAAACAGAGTACCTGCCTCAGCTGGTTCTTATGTTGGATTTCTGGGAGAATACGGACAGGTTAAGCCAAAAGCAGGCTTGTTGAAGGCTTGCATCAGCAAGTGGTTGCTTTAGCAGAAGGAAAGGTGACTTGGAAGTATTGTGGAAGCAGGTTGAGAGGGAGATGCTTAAATCTAATTGTCTTGTCTTCCCCTGTCTATGTGGCAGGGAGTTTTTAATAGATCTCTGTCTCTGCAGTAGCCCTTCACCAGTTAACTAGATGGAGAGTGGTTTAAGGGCAGTTTAAAAATGGACAAGAAATGTGTATCTGGCAGTTACTGCACAGTGGGAGGGACTTGTTCTTACTGTAAACTGAAAGAGTAGGACTCAAACCCATATTCATTTTCACTTGAGGGAAATCACATTTTGGAGAGAAGAATCAGGTAGACGGGTTGACTTAAGCATAAGGTAACTTTTTTTTTTTCAGGTGCTTTCCTAGAAAATCCTCAGTGTTTAGGACTAGTTAATGGGAAACGGTTGTGGAATACGACGGGTTTTCCAAAGTGAGCTAAATGGAAAGCATTCTAACCAGCTGCATTATCCTAGCTTTTGGTCTGGTATGTTTGGGGGAGAGTTTGCTGTATGGTTTGTGCTGGTGGAGCAGCCTGGTGGGGGGGCGGTCTGTCAACTGGATGATGCCACCTTTGCGTCTTCTGCAGGTTGGCTGCTGGTACCACCCGCTTCTGTGCGGGCATCGTGAGCACGGCCAGACACGTCTCCGTAGAGCTGAAGATGGCAGATTATTCCAACAAGCTCTACCAGCAGCTGCAACAAGAGACAGGAGTAAACACAGGTACTGAAGGTGTTATCACAGAGTAATGTCTGGAAAAATAAATCAAAAGTATTGACACTGAATTGTGAATGTAGTTTTACAGTGTCTCAAGAGTTGATGGTTCCCCTATGGATTGAATCAGGTGCAGAGTTACTAATGTGATCAAAAGAGTGGGAAGAAGACTATCAGAAGACTGCCTGCAAATTGTGACAATTTTAACATTGTCTGTAACTTGGGCAAACATAGGTGACTTGTCACAAGGACACTAGAAAATAGGTTGCAGTGAGTGAGCAAATGGCCCCTTTTCTGCACTGATGCACTTCCCCAAAAGAGAAGGTTACAGAAGCACTAAAGAGTAGGCAAAGCAGGGTGTCTTACTCTGGTCTCACCCTGGAAATAATGAGAAAACGTCCTGTTGAAATTCTCCCTCCTTCCAAAATGCTCAGGTGCATACCTGATCGGAAGAGCTTGGTCACTGAAAGGTTTCTGCTGACAAGGACTTGCCATACGTGTCAGACGTATCAGTGGTTAATGACTGTACCCGTAATTAAGATTAGTATTAATCTATTGCAGGTGGTGGAGCCACAAAATGTCTGTGGTTGGTTGTTGAGGTTTTTATTCTTCTGGGTAGTTATTAGATTGCTTTTTTCCCAGTAATCTCTCTCATTTTTAATAGGTACCATGTGTGAAGCTTAGCTTTTTTTTGTAAATATGGCAGAAAGAGTTAGAACACAAGTCAAAATTAAATTGCTGATTTTGAAAAGGCGACTAATGCAGTTTTTAATTACAAGCTTAAGATTAACTGGGGATCTGGGATTTCCAGGCTCCTGAGCAGGAGGAAGCAACAGGTCTGCAATTATAGTAAAGCAGTGGGTCTGAGATTAAAAGGAGTTCAAGATCCTGTCCGAATCTGACTTGACTTTGGTCATTGTCATAGGGTACACGAAGACAGGCTCTATTTCACTGGCTCAGACTCAGGACCGACTAATCTCTCTGAAACGCATTGCTTCGTCGCTGAAGTACGTATAAGCAGGAAATACAACTCATCTTAAGCTTGCACCGGCTCTTCTTCAAGGCTCATGACGGTGTTTTAATTCTGTTCTGTGGCAGTGTAATGGGGATACCTTGTGAAATTATCACCCCGAAGCAAGTGGCACAGCTCCACCCCCTGATCAACATCCATGACCTTGTGGGGGCTATGTATGTGCCAGAAGATGCGCTGGTGTCATCTGCCAATGTGAGTCTGGCTCTGGCAACCGCTGCCTCGCGGAACGGTATGAGGACTTTTTTATCTCCTGCATGGTAGTGACCTTCTTTCCATAAAAGAATCCGATGTTCTGCATCTCCTTCAGTGTCCTAGCCGAGCACCGAAGACCAAAACTTGGTTGTTTCTGTAAGCTGCAGATTCTTTAAAATCTATTTTTTTTCTCAAAAAACAGGCTTTTCTTTTTTTAACATACTGAATCCTTAGAGATCTGCTGTGATAGATCACACACCAGTTTGTTGTCCTTACTGGTTATAGATTTCTCTAAATAAGCCCATGATCTTTTCTTATAAAAACAATCCATCTTCGGAGCTGACTCAAAATGACATGTCAAAAGAGTTTTAATTACCTACACATGTAAAGGTGTGACTTGAGACCTCGTGGAATATTTCATTGGGCACACAGGCTTGGGAAGTGGGTTTGGAAGTGTAGCAATAAACACTGTTTTCCCAGCACTTTGATAAATTAGGAGGGTGTGAAAGTGCAAAAAAGGTTAGATAACAGATGAAGCCCATTAAGGATGAAAGTCCATCAGATTGGAAGAAGCTTGTCCTCTCTTAGTTTCTTTTAGTCCAGCTACTTTTTGCACGCTGGCAATGGATTTTAATTTATTTTTTCCCAAAATGACTTATTACTGAACCATCTGGCCATCTGAAATTAAAGACTTGGTTGCATAAAGGAATTGCAAAGGAACGGAATTCCATAGTTGAGACTCTTTTTTTTTAAGTTTTTGCTACTGGGGTGTGTATCTTCCAGACTGTCACATGGGAAAAAGTGCTGTAACTCTTCACAGTCTCAGCTTTTAAATGAAGTACAAACTGTGTGTGTGCTGTTTTACAACTAGCATGGTTTCACTGAAGAATTACTGGGTCAAGAATAGAAATGTTGTCTTAAAGAGAAAATAAGCGTGTAGGTTGAGTAGTTTAGGGGTTTAATGTTTGCAGGCTGACACCTTGGGAAGGCGGCTTGTGGTAGACTGACTTTCTTGTGTCCTCTTCAGGTGTCCAGATCCATGAACGGACGAGTGTCAGTCACGTCTCGGTCCAGAAGGGCCGTGTGACTGGAGTCGAGACTGACAGAGGACAGATTCAGTGCCAATACTTCGTCAACTGTGCTGGCCAGGTTGAATTAGTAACATTTTTCTTTCTTTTTTCTTTTGGTTAACAACAGGTGCACTTTCCTCTGGGGTTTCTTTGGGTTTGTTTTCTTTTATTATTTTTTTGTTATGGTTTGAGCTCTGGCTTGGTTTACTGGAGTAGCTCAAAGTCATGCTGTTCAGCTGCTCAGACCAGCGGGGGTGTGAAGGAGGAAAGTGGTGCTTGTTGTTTGCTTGGCACCAAAGGCTGGATGTTCCCCTGCTGAGGAGCACCCTGCAGCTCTGCCCCTGGTCTCTGTCCCCGGGGATGCACTCTTCCAACGGCATGAATTTGGCTTTGGCTCTTAGTGATGTTATAGTCAATTCACGACAAAGTCAGCTCAGGGATAATTTAACGTTGATTTTATTTTGATAGGAAAGCAAAAGCAGCGCTGGGCAGCCGGGGAGTCGCAGCTCCACCAAAGGCTCGTGATTTCAGACAAGCAAAGCAGTCCCTTTTATCCCCTCAGAGGTTGTTTTCGACATCATCACTAAGGCCCTCTGCTCTTGATAGTGGCTTCTTCAGATCTGTACTCGCTTGATAATGGTTTTGGGGAAAATTTCAGTTACACAATCAGTTTGCACAATCTATTCTTTACATTCTTCATTGGTGTATATTCTCTAACAAAGATAACATTGTGGTTAGACCCCCTTTGCCAAACAGGAGGTTCCCATGTCTGACACAGTGAGTTCATTTCCCTTGCTGCCTTGTTTGATCAGCAAATCACCCTTAGTTGCCTATTACAATTTCCTCCCTTTTCTTATTTATAGGTGATTTGCTGATCGAATTGAGACAATACTCCACAGGCTGCATCCAGCTTGTGATTTTCATCTGATGTTATTTTCATCTCTAACTCTGTTTCATTACCATAAGTACTTTTTCCAACCGATTCCTGACAAAATTTACAAATTTATTAATAGCACAAGGTCCGAGAGTCAGAGCCAACATGAGCATTATGAGAGGTCCTGCCAATGTAGAGATTAGCGTGGTTAACCAAGGGGAGTGATTAAGATGATTGGGCCTCTCGTTCACCTTTCCTTTTTTCTAATCCCTCTCTTAGTTTTGCCAGTGAGTCTCTTGCCTCTCCCGGACGATCCGCATAGAAGCAACATTCCTCTGCCTGCATCACGGTCCATGAAGGTTCCTCCTCTTTGGGCATTTCCTCGTCTTATTAGTGGAAACCGAATAATTCCCTGAAGGGGTGACTGACATCGTGGAAGTTTCTGTTTTCTTCTTCTGGCCTCTTTGCTTTCTTTAGAACTCGGTTGGGACCTACAGCCTCTGGAGTTTGAGTCACAGGTTGCTTTTTTATATGTATCATTAATCCCCTATCCGTTCCTGGTTCCCAAAGCATTACTCCCCAAGTTCTGCCTATCATCCACCCAGCATCCCGGGAGTTCTTTATAGTTAGATGGAAATACTTACAGGTTCCCGCATTACTCACATCCCCAGCATAATCATAAGTAGGTCTTTGACACCCGTCAGGTCCCCATTGAATGCCAAGGTACTCGTCACCGGAGGATTCCCAGGCAGTAGCCAAAGTCTCGCAACCCCAATAAGCACAATAAAAATATCCAGGATAATTACAGTATGATTTTCCCCGGTTTGAACTGGGACATAAGTATATAGCTCTTGCATTTGTCGCTCCCCAGCTATATAGTCTATTTCCATGACATGACTCCTCATTTAATAGTGGTCTTAGCAGGTGACAAACGGTGACATTAAAGAAGGGAGCATCGCCTGTCTGGATTGTTCTGTTAATTACTTGTGAATCGTGTAATCTGGCCAAAGTCCATTCGAATGGCTGGTGTATATTTTCTGAGGCCGTGATGGTGATTAACATCAGGGTAACAACACAGACCCTCATTTTTCTCAGTTTTAGTACCTCGCTGCCTCTCTTGTCTACTCCTTTGCAGGAAGCAACGAGGTAACACCTCTTCTTGGCAGCAGTAGGTATTCTTCAGAGGAATTCTTGGCCTGTCCTTTGCCACGACCCCTGTGACAC
>VZTM01042033.1:2446-27829 GCA_013400555.1 Jacana jacana
ACCTTCAGCCTGAAAAACAGAAAAAATTAATTACAGTATGCCATGACAGCAAACAAAAGTGAAAACAGGACTGATTGTTTTACAGGGGAAGCCATGCTAGTGGAAGAAAAAGTATCTTGAATCCCTTAATGATCTTTGCCCTAAATCTAAAGGATACATGAGAGCAGAGGGGAAAATGAAGGAGAGGAACAGGAAACCTCTGTGGTTTTTGTTGTGCATTTTTCTTGTGCAATCAGAAAAGTATTTGTTTTTGAAGTATTGCATAATCTGTGTTTTGCTTACTTTTGCTACACATCCTGTACATCAGAGTGCCCTGTAATACAGAACTTTGGGAAACACAATTTGTTTCTGGCAGTAGTCACCCTCAATTTGTCCCAACCTTACCCTGGTTTTTGCATCTATGTCCTCTGTTCTTTTGCTTGTTTTTCATTTTGAACATTCTAAACATCACTTCTCTGACTTCAATTGTTTTTCTGTGTGACACTACACCANGGCTGTAACTTGTCAGAGACTATTCTAAGGATTTTCTGTATCTCTTCCATTAATGAACTGCCATTTTCCTCTTGAGGGAGGAAAAAAAAAAAAAGAAAAAAAGGCCAGTTCTCTATAATGACAAGACTTGTTCAAGAGCAAGTATTCTTTTCAGTTTCCAGGTTCTTCGGCAGTAGCTAACTATCAGACATTATTCCCCAAGCTGTTCATACTGCAGCTGAAATAATCAAGGATGCTGGCACATGAACAAGGACACAGTGTAAGTGGTTTTTGCAGCATTTAAAACAAAAGATAAAATCATTGCCAAATAGGCAGGGACAAGATTGTGAGGAAGAAATATTATATTTCTGACTGAAACATTTTATGACAAGCAATAAAGTAAGAACTATACTGAGTAGATAACCTTCCCCAAAATTTGAAAAAAATTCCAAAAAATGTGAACACAGAATACAAAAAGTAATATCAAATATTAGGGTCCCGTGCTGTTATTCAAAAAACACTCTATTAGTTGTGAAATGTTTATATATAGAATATTAATATTTTCCCCTTAATCTTGTTTGTTTACAAGATGGTAAACAAACTTTACAAAATACTTTGATGGTATTCAAAGGCAACTCAAGTTGAAATCTCATCTCAAATTTGTATATTACAAGGCTGGCCTCTGGCAATTCTTTAAACAAAGATTGATTTCTGTTATCTTGTGACATTAGGTGTTGAGTCCCTATGTACTTATGGTGTTTCTTTTAAAAGTTATTTCTGACTAGCTAAGAAAAATGTTTAGAATGAGGACTTTTTGATATTTTTTTTTAACTTGAAATAACTTTTAAAATATGTCTATTATTATACACATTTAAAGCAGTGACAAATATAGCTACAGCATATATGTAGGTTTTAGGCTAGTGAAACAGCACAGGTGTGGGACAATTTCTATCAATTTATCTATTTATATCATCCTAGATAATCTTCACTTCTGTGCATACAGCTCTGTAAGAGCTGGTGCTTAACAACGTGCCATGACTGCGAGACCTGACAGGTCTGAGACTTCCCTAGAGTGACATGATGTGGAGAGGTGGGTGGTACAGCCGAAGGCAAAAGTTGTGTGATGTCAATTTAAATCTTTGGGTGTAGCTTTCAGATGTCCAAAATGTTACTAGAATGTTACTCAAAGTTTTTAGCAAAAGTAATTGCGCAATTTGCCAAAATACTGCTCCAAGAAAAGTAAGAAGAAAGTGCTGTGCTGCTCACAACTATCAGCTAAAAACCAAATGGTGCTGTCTGTGCAGAGGGAAGGAGCAGGAAGGTGTCCACAGGGCAAGAGGGTATGGTACAGTTCTTCCCCATAAATCAGCGCCTAAATAATTTCACATGGAACAAAATTAGAAAGTAGTTTACAACTCTATGATATTACAGTAATAATAAAAGATTCGCTAATGACAAACCCTTGAGGAAAAGGAGGTGCCCTATGGCTGTGGGTAGTGGTGCTGGAATTTCTTGTCTGATATGCCTGGTTTTGTTTCATCCTCCTTTCTCCATCCCCCACCATGCCAGATCATGGTTTACCCAGAGCTGCCTCATTGATGATCTTATTTGAAGTGGGTTTGATCTAGGTGTAGTGTGAGACTAGTTTATTGAAGGCAGAAGTTGTACCTTTTCTTGGCAGTCAGCCTTTTCCTGAGCTACACTACATGTCTCCTCACGTGGACTTGGACTTGAACAGCACAGACAGGCCTCCCAGTCAGCGAGGAAGAGTTTTACACTCAGTGGGGCTGGACGCTAAAGCTGAACCCTGCTCAGGTGAGCAGTTGTTTCTGCCAGCAGCCAGAAAGCCAATAAAAACAAGAGGGGAGCAGTGAGGGCAGGCGATGTTTGCTCATCGCAGGGGAGGAAGGGTAAGCGGGTTGTTGCTAGGCAATAGATTTCTGGATGACAGATCCCCTGCTTTGCTAAGTGACCAGAGTAATTATTTTTGGCAAATCTGCGCAGAACTCTGTGGGCTGTCGCTGGCCCTAAGAAAGAAATGGATGTATAAATATACAAAATGCATCTGATCCTTTTAGGAAAATGGAGGGGATGCGAGAATGAGTTACCTGACCCATGTATGCTTCCCTCTGCCTCTCTGGGGGACTTTCTGGCTTTCTGAATTGGATACCCTGACACGCATCATGTTTGTCCAGATCATCCTCTGAGGTCCTCTCCAGCTGCTGCTGAGGCATGCCATCCCTGCCACATTTTTTGGCGCTTCCAGTCGGAGCGGTGGAAAGCCAACGAGCCAGGGCTGCTCTTGGATAAGCTGCAGTGGCAGCAGGTGCTCACAGCGTGGATCGGTAACAGCCACTTACAAGCCTGGTGCCCTTGCCAGCTTTCTCCCTAGCAGGATTGTGCTGAGCTGTGCTGCTGGCTGCAAGGGGTTCTCACAGTCAATGCTGAAACGAGAGAGGGAGATAAATAGCTCCGACCTTTACTGATAGTTGTCTGTGCAGCATGAGGAAACGTAAAACTATACTTCCAAATTTCTGTTGCTGTGCTTCCTCTAGCCATTAAAACTTGATTTGGACACTGAAGGTGAGCACTTTGCTTCATATGCTTTAACCCTGCCAAAGAATCTGCAGGTCATATCCTTTAAAAATTATGCCAAACGCAGGTACTTTTGTTTTCAGACTCCATAATGTAGGTGCTAGTTTTTGGGTTGGGAAAAATCCTGAATAAAAATCCTGTAATCTTTCTCAGAATCATGAGTTTCATCACCAGAAGGAATACAAGGTCACAATGCAAACCAATGTGCCTACTCATTATCTTAGGGCTGAATCTAACCCTCTGACTACAACTTATATATGAAACCTTAAACAAGCTAAACATTGACTAGTCTTGTGTTTCATTACAGATTTGAAGCCCAGCCCAGGTTCAGGGAAAGGGTTGTGTGTTTTTTGGTTGTTTTTTTTTTCCCCACCCGTTTTTTTTTTTCATAAAGCTTTTTGAGAAACTTGAGGGTGATTTTGAAGGCTTAGTATCCAAAACCCCACTGCTTTCATTTGTGGGGATATTTTTTAACACTTCATTTGAACTTGAGAATCTAAGCAAACCTCAGGCAACAATTTCCTAAATGTTAAAAGTGAAGAGAGGGCTTGTGTAAACATCTGTCAAGCAAAACGGCTAATTTTTTTTGTTCAGCCTGCACTTTTGCATTGCTGTGTGAGCTGCTAGTCTTGCGTGCAGCCGTGAGCTCCATCCCCCACCTTGCTGGTGCCCATTAAAGCAGTTCATCAGCGCTGCTGACCCCAAGCCCTGCTGGAAAGGAGTCCCAGAGCAAGCTGGGGTGTCTTGCAAATGACCCAAAAAGGGGCCTGAGGAGACAGAGTGAGGCCAGGAAGGGCCAAGTGACCACGGTGGGAAGGCAGGTCATCTGCCTCACAGCATTCATCACAAGGGGTGATCCTTGCAGAGAGGGCAGAAGTGGTTTTTTATGCATCATAGTTAATAGTCAGTGGTTTAGGCTGGTGTTGCTTGCAATTCCCCTTGCTAAGGGAAGGAAATCGATACTAAAATGTGTATCTTAAATAAAGAGAGGTATATGCAGCCCACTGTAATTACCTTCAAAGCGTGTATTTTTTCCTGCTGCATGTTGCTGTTGGTACAGCTGTGGCTTAAAGGGCTTGCCTGAAGCAGCAGTGCTTGTTTTTCATCTGCTGCTTTGTTCTCAGGGGACTTTCTGTAGTTGGCAGCCTTAGTGGAAGAAGATCAAATAGCTCTGGCAGCTTTCGTAGCAAGGTAGGATGTCATTTAAATAAAATGATGCACATATATGGTGTAAGTCAGCCTCCATGCTGAGAGGGCATAACAAACAATTAAAGAGCAGTTTCCTCTGGGGATGAATGGCTTTCAGGGAACTATTCCAGTTCATACGTGAATTATATATGTATTACTAGGGACAAGTGATCTTGTAAAGTGAAACAACTGAGAAAAGCTTCTGACAACGCTGTGTATAACCACAAGGGAGCTTGGCTGTGTTTACTGATGAGGGTGAGGATATTTAGTGGACTTCAGTCAATAGAATGTGTTAAAGAGACTAGAGTAGCCATAGCTCCTAATTGAACAACAGAACACGAACTGGTAAAATGTAAATTCAATGAGAGTAAAATCGTCCGTTTAATTTTAGCTTGAAGGGTGGAGCTAGTTTACATTCTGACTACTGTTTGGCATGCTGCAGTCCAAATGGATTATGGGCATGCATATGCACTGAGGGCATCAAAACTAAACCCTAAAATTAGATGGAATCACATAGAAGCATCACAGAGTAAGAGAGTGATTTATGGAGAAAGGGATTAAAATGAGGGATAAGGGAATAAAATAGAAGAGATAAGCAAACTGCTGTAATAGGGACTCGTCTTCTGATAGTGAAGAAGTAAATTTTCCACAGGTGACTCCAGAGGCTACGCTGTAGTGTTGTACCATGGGCTCAGTTGTATTGCAGAGCAGAGGCAATCATGCTTATAACAGCTGCTTGCTGCTGGTGTGATGGCTGAGAAAATTGTGCAGTGATATACCTACTACATTAACAAACAGCATGAGTCCTCTAAAGAAGTTTCTAACGTCTTTTGGTGAAGAGCTCTGGTATGTATTGCTATCAGAGATGTGCAGAAAAATTAAAAGTGAAGTCCCAAAAAATACATTTAGAAAAATACAAATCCTGCCAAAGCTTTTCTGAAGTGCTCTTTGAAGTTGCATCTGTGGGAACAACTGAAGAAAGGGGACATTTAGTCCAGACACAAACTGTAGATGAAAGGAAGTTTAAAAGCAGTTTGACATTTTTAAGAGATGAGTAATATTAAGAAGCTTGACCCTGTATAAAGGAAAGCTGCTGTTTCGATGATTGTGGACAACACTGGAATTTTAAACTGATAAATGGGAACATTTTTTATACAGAGCTCTAGTGCAATACACTGCATTAACTTGTGTAATTCTTTAGTATGTGAGATCAAAAAGACGAGGGGTTCCACAGGACACTGAAAACATTACATAAACAAATTTATATCCAGGGGCATGAGGCATTCCATAAGAAGGGGCATAATTTCCTGTAATTTGAGGCACAATTATTGTATGAAAATAGTAGAGGAAGAAGTTTCCCTGGCAGATAACCTATTCCCTAATATTGTGCATTATGCAGTTCTCTGGGTCTTTACTGCATGGTTCTGTTCACTATCAGCTCCAAATCTCTGGGTTAGGTTACAGTGTCAAGGAGTTCCTCTTTCTTGAACATAAGAAACAAGTCATAGTCAGTAGAATTAAATTAATCCATCTAAACTGAATAGCCCTCTCTCAGAAACACAACTTGCCTGACCAATTAGCTTAACCTTTTGTGCTTTTGTATTATTTAATAGGTAAAAGAGGTTGTTTAAAAGATTTCACATTATTTGCATGTTTGGTGACCTAATATTCAAACATTGCGTGTTAAAACCTTGCTTCAAATTTTATAAATATTGAATCACTAAGTATTGCCATAGATACAACGTTTATTGCTGCTATATGATAATTAATTTTGGTACTATTTTAGGATTAGTATTTAATCCCATTTTCCTGCCTGAAAAGTTGTTGTTCATGAGAGCAATCAATTTCGCTTTTCATTCTTGCAGGTTTAACACACAGAGGAACACAAGTCACAAGAGAGAAACACAAATATGTGCACTCAGATCTAACTTAACTTTCATCTACCAGAGAGCACTGTGTTTGTGCTACTCTTGCCCTTTTGCTGAACTCTTAGAGATGTTTTATTCTATGGAAAGCCACTTGGCATTGCTTGCTTCAGTGTGCCCTTATTTGCTTTCTTCTGATAGGCACACTTTATGTCTTGCAGCACTTTGAAGTAACAGCAATTCAGCTCTTTCACGAATAATGTTAACTTTTCATTGTTTCCAGTTGTGTTAGCAAGTCCAGGTTTTCCGTTGTTTTCTCTGTTGCACTTACTGTTTGAAGTTTCCCTCTGGTAAAAATCTAAACTGAACTCCCTCCCCTAAAATACCTAAAAGCATTTCTTTTTTTTTTTAATAAAGTATATTTTATTTTTTATGTTATACATATGCAACAATGCCTACAGAGTGATCCTCCCTTATGACTAGTCTGAATTCTTCTGAGGCTTTTGTTTTGAGACTGTTCTCCAGACAGGATATGTCTGTTATTGATAGATGGGACTGTGAAATGCTATTGTAAACAAGTGCAAAACTTTTTTTTGACTGAAAGACTATAATTTGTGAAAATCTCTAGCAAGATTACATATAATCACTAGTATGAACAACATGGAAATACACAACATTATTCCTACACGATTCTCAGTTTTGTATATGATGTTTGGGGTTACAAATTCTTATTAATGAAACTTAAGTGTGTAGAACAATATATGTGTACAGGGGGAAGGCTGATTTTGAACATTGTTTGATTCATAATATAGGCTCATGGAAAGTATTCTTGTATAACCCCTTTAAATATTTTTAATGTAGACTTTTGGTTTGTTTTTATCCTGGGAAAGCTTCAAACAACCTTCTCCAAAAGGGTAAATTGATGTTGTGTCACTTAAGATCCTTTTTACAGATTTAGAGTGAAAAATATTTTTAATTTTAGAAGTGAAGTTAGCTTTCTGAGCATGCTCTATATACAGCAATTTACAATTATTGAAGTAGTATGATTTAACAGGCTCTATCTCTTGAAGAATGAGGAGCACTCACATTACAATGCGCAAGCTCACAAGTCAGAACCTGATCACTTCTGAACTGAAGAGCTTATAAAAAATGTGAAGTACTCTAATAATTTTAAATTACGCTATATTGCACGTTTTCAGGTCTCTGATCACCTCCAAATTCAAGTGCTTATAAAACTGCTCCAATAATTTAAAATTGTTATGTGCAGAGTGATTTAAAATTGTTAAAGTGCTTCAAAGTTTTTTAATAAGTACTTTAATTTAGAAGTGAGTTGAGCAATACTCCAGTATACCTTCAAGAGATTATTAAACTGATGTAAAAATTTATCATCTGGAAAGAAAATGAAACTGTTCCTTTAAAAAAAGGGAAAATAATGGGGGCAGAGGGGAGAGGAGGGGTATAAGAGCTAGCAATGTAGTAGTGGTGGAGAATACAGAGGCAAAGAAGAAATATACACTCAATCCTCACAGAGTAAGAGGGTCTTGGTCTTCTGTGTGAGATGTGAGTTAGTAGGACTTCAAAACTTAGGGCAGCTTCCTAAACGTGGCCAGGAGGCACTCCTTAAAGTTATGAAAAACACCATCCTCTATGAAAACACCACCCTCAAGGTTATGTCAAGACCGTGGCAGAGGAAAGGGACCCACATTGTTTTGGAAGAGCATAGTTGACAGACACGAGATCTCTTAGACTGCTCAACATCTAAGCGGATACTGAGCTGATAAGCAGATGCACATTTAATCCTTGATGTTCCTTATGCTGTAAAGCTGTGTGGCACTCTTAAGTTACAATTATTTGTGTAAAATAAACAAATGGTTTATTGACTCCTTTCTGAAACAACAGTTCCAAGAGGAGCATTTCTGCCTAATAAAACACACTTTCTGTAACTGCATTTCTCACTTTTGTTCCACCCCAACCCAGCATTTTATCACATTTTCCTACTAGAAATTGGGAGCAAAGATACAAACTCATTAAACACAGCAAATTAAAAATGTAATTGCCATTATGGTAATGAAATTTGTACTTCAGATGTTTCCTCAGTTGATGTAACACCTTTAGGTTTTAATAATTTGCCTTGAATTTTGACATATTAATGATATGCCTAGGAGGGACAGACCTTCCTATATGCTAAAAAAAGCAAGAGGCAAAATATCAGACCATCTACTTGTAAACGCCGAAACCAATCATATAGCTATCAGTTTCATATGAGATACTTATTCAAGTAGGAACACTTATGTGATAGCCTTAGCTGAATTACCTTGTACGAATATGTATTTTTCCTGGATATATCCTTGTTACCGATCCTCAGAGCCAGGTCCAGGCAGACTTTCAAGAAGTGCAGCCTGCGTTGAGATTTTCTGAATACTCACAAGAAAAAGTATCCAGCGCTTGCTTCTTGGGACATCCAAGCAGAGGTTGGGCTCAGTTGGCCGCAAGGAACCGGGAGCTGGCAGGGGCACGGAGAGGACAAGGAGAGTGTTGGCAGCTGGGGTCAGAAGGCAGAAAGGGATGAGACAAGACGCCGCTATTTCTCCCTCTGTTCTCTTTCTTTTTGCTACTGGAAGGATGGTGCTTTGTTTGGTGGTAGTGCATGCTGTGCTTTCAGTAGTTGCTTTGACCTTTAATCAATATTGATTGATTCTGCGAAGACCTGAAGACTCTGACCTCTGGCTGGCTTTGCAAAAGTACAATTAGAAGGTGCTAATGTCTTCCACTTGCTGGAAACACTAGAAATGTATGAGGGACAAAACCAAACAGTGCTTTCAAGCTCATGTGATAACTTCAGCAGTGTTTGAAAGGCACACAGAGGAAAGCTTTTTGCATTTCAAACTCAAGATACACAAATGGGACTAAGATGTATATTGAAGAGGGAGATGACATCGCCTTAGAAAACTGTAAGCACTTTCAGAAATAGCAAACAAGTACACAGCTCACAAATGTCAGAGACCAAACCTGCCTTCAGAGACTCATTTTAAATTGGGCTAGAGACAAAACTTGAGGCTTTATCTCCTTTACTGTTGTGTGGGCCCGTCTTTAGTTCTTGGACACACAGAAACATGTTGATTGTCCTTTTTATTGTTGTGTGGGCCTGTCTTTAGTTCTTGGAGGCACAGAAACATGTTGATTGCCCTTTTTCCTACAGAAAAAAATTCCTGGAGAACAAAACAAATCTTTCCTTATGGCCGTGAAATAAAGAGCACTGCAATAACTACCCCACTGATTAGTCATACGTGCCCTTTAAAGAACAGAACAAAAAGATCAATACCCTGATTTCCTTTTCATCTGCCTGGACCATGGAGCATCCACCTCTTTCTTTGTTTTGTGTGTAATGAAGGAGGTAAGGCAGTGCTAGCAAAAAGAAAAGATTATCTCCCTGTGGTAAATATATCGATGTTACAGGCAAGGGCAGAGTACAGCGCAAAAAGTAATGAGAAATTTGACTGCTTTCCTTCCCTTCCCCTGTTTCTAGCTTAGTGTTGCTGCATCCCACAGTGAATCACTACCTACAAGAGGAGGGACTGTTTAGGGACTGGCAACTGAGAGCATTTACAATTAGCTGAATTGATTAACCTTTACAAATGCTGTTACTCTACGAGGTTTTTTTTTTTTTCTTCCACACTAGTTGAACAATATGCCTTATTGATTAAACATACTCCTTTGCGATAGCGCTGATTTGTCTGTGGCTTCCTCTGTCATAAAACCTGCCTCTAATAGCTGCTGCATGTTCTTGTGAGGACTTGACACTGGAGACTGATTGGCATTATGTAAATAGCTCTCCACGTCTGGGGCGTCAGGAGTCACGCTGTAAAAACAGGAGAAGTAAATCTGTGTTCCAGCTGCTATTCTAAAGCCTGCAATGTGCCTAAACAAAGGGAGTTATCCTCTTTATTGTATATCCCCTACTGTGCACAAGACACATTTTCTTGTCTAGCTGGGAAGACTGACAACTAAATGTAAACAAATAACTAAGGGGTATTATTTGTAACAACATTTATGGCTCAGGTTATGGTATTTTATTTTGTGCATACCATGCAGTGATTTGACAATGGCAAAATTTTGATTTGCAGTGTGTCCAAATCTGATTTGGAAAGCTGATTTTGGTGATGACGTGACTGGCAGTGTGTTGATCTTCCTAAGAGAGAGATCTGAGAGATCAAGATCTCTTGGAAGACATGTGTATGGTCCCAGGTGGGTACATTTCTGACCTTGCAACCCATGAAGTTGCAGGAGGACGTGTGTAAAATACCACTTCGCATTTCCTTCCTACTTTTGGAGAAGGGGTGTGAGTGGGATTCTTGCAATTGCAAAGGTTAATGACAACACAGGCTGTCTCACTGAAAATTCATTGCATTCTCCCCAGTGTTAGTGCCCACTGTACCTGGGAAAACTCTCCACTTTAAGAAGGGAAGTGTAGAAATTTGCTTTCTCTGCCAGCTCAAGCTGAGTCTTCTTCTATATGGAGACTTTGATCTATTCTGAATCATGCTGAATTACACATGTTCTACCATTTGCTTTTCAGCTCAGCAGGGACCGAACAGAGAACGCCAAACTCCTTTCGCTGAGGTCTGTATGTGGGTTCATAAATGACCTTCAATACGTAAAAAAGCCACCAGGCTTCATTCATGTGTATGAATCATTAAGAATTAGGGTTTTGGCAGCACTCCTCTTCCAGGTTTTTGACCAAAAAAGCATCATTGCCAGTAAAAACTGAGGGCACAGAGAACACGAAGGGGCTTAAATTAAGCACTATTTTAAATGCAGAGAAACTGATTTGAAGAGATTCATGATGCAGAGAACGTTAGCAGGCAAGATGAAAATAGTAGACGCATACATGTAGTTAGTGTATTAAGACATAAGGTAGCACATGCATGTAATGTATTAAATGCATCTCATCAAGAATTTAATGCTCGATATAAGGGAACTGATGTCATTCCATGGATCAGAGGAACAATGGTGGCACTCAGCCATTTCTTTTCTGAGTAGCTGCTGTGTTTTTAAAAAATAAAAAATCAGGGAGCTGCTGTAGCAAAGTCTGTAGCATTCACAGCATGACAAACAAATTAGAAAACAGCAGATGCAGCACAAATTAAGATGTATTTAGCACAGCAGCCCATCAGATGTGTGAAAGTCTTTTGTATATCAGCTTTGCAAGGTTGATGTATTGCACTTTAGACAGCTGATAATGAACCCTTCTAGCAATTAGAGGTGGAAATACCGAGGATTTGAAATTGTGCTGTTCCCAGTGGGGGGAGGGGTAAAAAAACCCCAAACCCTTACTGAGACATTTACTGCTTTGTGTGTTTGCACTGGGAAAAACAAAGCAAATGTTTCGGTTTATGCACATTTACATTTTTAATTCTTGGGTTTTTGGTTTTTTTGGGCTTGTTTTTGTTTTTGTTTTTACATTTAGTGCTTCTGTAATTATTATTTCATTTTATCTGTCATCTAATAAATGTGTATTTTTGTTTGTTGATGTTATGTGAGTTTTATAGCCTCTACAATGTACCTTGCTTTATGTGGTGCATTTTTTAGTCATCTGATGGGAGGACAGTAATTTCAGTAATCTAGTCTTCAAACAGCAATAACCTTTTTAATGGTTTAAGTAATTTACATCTTTACAGTCTTATTGTATTTTGCTTTTTTTCCCCCCTAACTGCTACACTTCCTCTTTCTGCCACCCTTGCTGTGGCCCAAAGCACAGATTAAAAACCTTGATGGAAGTTTTGCATATGTGAAGGTTGTGGGTTTGAAGCACAAACTCCATTCTGTGCTTGATCCTCCTAGATGCCGAGTGCTCTCAGCTCCAAGGAGATGTAATGGAAATGGAGAGTACTTAGCAGCTCACATGCCTGAGCCCCCTGAGGAGAAGAGCATATTACAGCGGAGCTGCGATCTGTCTGCTATATAGATAATAATAGTTTCCATTTATATAGGGCCTTTCATCTGAGGATCTCAAAATGCTCCACAAATTATGGATGTGCCACAGCAGTAACATTGTTATGGTTGCACAGAGATTTGAAACTGAGGCAGGCGTTAAAGCTCTTTGTTACTTGCGAACAAAAGAGTGGATCTGTGTGCATCCTCACCAGAGTTGCTATGATCAGTCTTTACAGAAACGATCAAATACCTTTTCTGTGAGCTAACACATCTACTTACCGTGAATTATAGTTGCTTAAAAATGCCATTCTGTTGGTGCGTGTGCGCCTGTTTTGGTATAATTATTATTATTAACTACTGCATTTGTCCTCCCCGCTTTCAGATGCTGCTTGAAGGTGAGCGTCCTTTGAAAAAAACCCACACCACCAGCTTTGGACATGGGAAATGAGGAAGCCCAGGATGAAAGTACAGCCTCCCCACAGCTGCCTGCATAGCGGTGTTAATGGCAATTGCTGTTTCCCACAGGAAGCGCACCAGTTGGTCTCATCAATATGAGCACGACAGTGACATTGTGAGAACGCTTTGAGGATCTCAGTCCCTAGGTTAACTATTATGCCACCAAAAGTCCGAGCTGTAATTAAAAGAAGTATCCAGACCTCTGCAGAGGGAGCTTAGGAGGGATTTCGTGAAAAGTGTGTTCTTGCATAATGTAGTGATCAGAGCTACCAGTCTACTGCACGCAGAGGGGTGACTGACTGGTCTTCTGCGTGAATGACAGGGCCCCTTCCTGTCAATCAGCATTGCTTTCACAATTAAGACATGAAGCTGATGAGGAACAAAAATGTTTCAATGATTTCAACTTAGTTTTACTAACTGTAGGAAAAACTTTTCATCCTTGCTTTGCATTATGGACCACAACAGGATGAGAACTGCTAGCATATGGATGGTGTGGAACCTGTCTGTCTCTGAAGCGGTATTAGACCAGTCCACTCACAAAGCAAATGGGGACTGACTGGTTGAATTGGGGTGGGTACCTGCCTCAACACAGTTGTTTTGGGTTGTAGGGGATTAACTCCATTTGCAGTGGAAATGCACTACAGTGATTCCATAATGGACTTGATGACAGAAATACCTTTCTTCCCAGGATACACACTGTTTTGATATACTCTTTACCAAATATTGATACAGAATGAAGCACTCTATGTACCTACAATAAGAAATTTAGTTAACTTCCATAAACAGTATAATCCAAGATTCTGCAAATGAAAAGGGTGGTAATTGTTGTCACTCCCTAGCATTTTTGCCAGTCATATTTGTATGAGGGGTGAAGAAAATATCTACTGTGGGTATTTGTCATAGGGATCATTTAGATTAAAGCAAATGGCTCTTTCCACAAGCAACAGTAGAACTGTCTTGGCTTTCAAGCCACTGCTTTTGACCTTCATTTCAAAGCTGTATAACATTGGTAGTTATTAGCAGTGATCACTTGGTATGATAGTTTTTAAATTAGACCAGATTGCCAACCAACGCACTCTGATTGCATTTAATCAGGAAATGAAGATGATTCTCTCTGGGCAAATGAGTTACCTTTGCATTACTCTGAAGAGAAAAAAATCAATCAGGCAGGATTCTGTCATTTCCAGCCTAGATCTAGATCCAGAATAACAGTAATGCTCAATATATAAAACATTGCTTAACAATTTTGATTTTATAAAGCCATGGCACAGAATTATTCCCTGATGCAGGCTAAGTATCTCTCTGACAGAGGCCAACAAGGTTATTTTCTGGGTCACAGTTAGTTCATTTTTTATACTTACTATTTTTTTCCTGCTGAGTGTGCTCTGAATGATCATCTTAAATTTCATTTTTTTACTGCAGGGATGTAAATAAGCCATGACAGTTGACTATATCTAATAGCCAATTAAATGTTGGAAGCTCTACCAATAGTGTAATTCCTAATGTAGTCCTGATTATTATTGATTCCTAACAAGTATGTACACATGTAAAAATGGATCATACAGAAAAAAAAAAAAAAATCAATCAGTGGATCAAGATGGGCAAGTTTTCTATACACAAAACAGGAAAAATTAAGATTTTTTTGTTTTTTCCATCATTCAGTTTTGCCATATCTTGAGAGTACTTGCAATAATGCAAGGATCATTGTTCATAAAGACAAAACCAGGATTTTCAATAAATAACTGTAGGAAACATAGAATTTTATGCATGACAGCCACAGCAATGTGGAACTTCTACCAGGCTACCCGAGTAAGCAGCAATTATTTTGTTTTTGCTATTTTGTCCTGCTTGTCATGAGATGGGACTGGAGAATCAATTAGGGACATATGAAATTGCTAAGACTCTTGAGGAATTATCAAATACATGTAAATTTATAAGTTAAGTTTTTTTCAGCACTTTCCAGTGTCAACCTCAGAGAGAGGCATAATGAAAACTTCTTTGCAACTTTTGCTCTTTCACATTTACTCTGTCAATGTAGGACATTTTCTATTCTGTTATTGCCAATATCATAAGTCAAAACATGCAAATAATTTTAATGGCAAGCTTCAATTTGAGAATGTTGCATATTTATATTATGTCTGTAGTAGACAGAACAGAGAAGGCGTGTGTGTGTGTGTGCAGCATGATCAAGAACATACTTAAAGATTTAAGTTGTTGAAAGAAGGCCCACCCTGTAACATTTCTAACATATAGCTTCTTTCCTACTTAGAAAATTATAAGCCTTTCAAAAGGCCAGTGCTTCCTATAAAGAAAGCCCATGCTCTCAATCTGATGAAAATGCTGACACTTAACACACTTTTTACTCCACAATTGCACAGAGCTAATCATAATTAGGAAGCCTGCTGTTGGGAAAACTGCTCACCCTGGCACTGAAAAAAAAACCCACTGAAGTTGTAATTTTCCTTTCTTGTGTTCTCCAAATCTTTCTGAAGCACTTACTCAATTTCTACTAAGTGCCTACACAGTTTGCCTGAAAGTAACACATGGACTCCTGCAGAAACAACTCTTCCATTGACCCTTCAGTGCTCCCGCCCCAACAATTTTTTCTGCCTTCTTGCTGTAAATGAAGTGCTAATTGCCTACTATTCATCATTCATTCATTCTTTCCTTCTTCCAGGCTTTGGCATGAGACTAGTTCATGCATTTATTTCACTTATATCTTTCTGGTTTCATCATAAAATTCCCTGATTGGTTGTGCTTACCTGAAAAACATATAATTGCAAGCAGAATCTTCGAGTTAAAAATATGTCAGTGTTGAAGGAATAATGATTAAGATATTTAAGGAGGATTAATGATCATTGGAAAGATAACAATGGTTTGAAGTGTAGCCAAGGACCATTCACCCCAGCTGGGCAGTAAGCCTTATGCAATGCCCCATGAGGATTCCAATATTGTTGCAAATATAAGCATTTCTAAAATATTTCTATTCAATACTTGCCTCATGTCATGTATTTTCTGTTATAAGCTATGCAAACTTGTTTTGGCCTCTAGTGATATATATTGTTATATTGACCTGTGCCCTGCCTACCGGTCTGTTGAATTGTGTATCTCCAATCAGCCTGGAAATGTGTGATCTCACTTGCACAGGCACCTTAAGTCTTTTATTAAGGGTGGCATTTGCTTCTCTTTGAACTGGCATAGTAAGATTTATCCCAAACTTCTCTTTTGTGTTTTAAACTGGTGTGGGGATATAAGTGGGATGCACGTGCTAGTTTGACTTGTTTTCATGTTCCCCATAAAAAATGCTACCTCTGTAGCTGAGGGAGGGGACACCATAAACTGAATGCTACATTTTTTTTTCTTGCCAGCTGCATTTCTGTGACATTCTGTTGGATTTGATTGGCATGCCATTAGCTTTATGCTATTTAAAAGAAATTCCTGCAGTATTTCCAGTGCATCCAAATAATTGAAAGACATGTNTTTGGCAGAGAAAACTGTATTTCTGAATTATATTGTCTGGCTGCTAAGAAGTATTTTATGTTTCTGTTTCCCAATTTTTTATTACTGACATAAAATTTGGCTCCCGGTACTTAGTGGGGGGGAGCAACACAGGTATACATACACTGTATAATCTTTTTACCTACACACAATCTAAGACATACAAATATAGATAGACACACAGACACACAGATAGATAGATGGATACCCACTCTACTTTCCACAAAAAGGAAAGATTAAAAGAGAGACTGGATGCAAATTCCCAGGAGAGGATTTAACTTAGAAATGTTCTTGATATTTTAGTGTATGAAACTTAACTCAAAACATGTAAGGTAAAACAAATTCTTGTTTCATGAACACATTTTCATGTACTGACCTTTGTCTCACAGATGCATTAGTGTTCCAGGTTAGAATTTCTATTGAAAAAAATAAAAATAGAGGACAGTTTTAAAATTGCATCATCATTTTAATTTAAAATGCTCATTGTGGAGAGTCCTGTTATGATTCAAGGCAAAACACCTTTGATGGCCTGGAATAAGATTTTTAGGAGACTGAACACTAGTGTACACAAAACAAAGAACAAAAGTAAATGTGTACCCTATGAATATCTGTTTTATTTATTTTTTCTTTTTAGATGAGCACCATACTCTGGAGGCCAGAGTTGCTTCCTTCACTTGTAAAAGGCTAAACATATATTTGCCATTTTTCCCTCATTGTCTAAGGAAATTGGCTAAAGCCTAAGGTTTAAGGACTGACTTTAAGTATCTGACATTAACAGATGTAACTGATATTGTCAGCAAAACTAACCTCATTGAAGTAATTCTGAAATTATACTGATGTTATCAAGAGGCTTAAGGCTTTTTGAATTCTAAAGAGATTACTTTATTATTTTGTTGTTTCAGCATTCACTCTGCTCAATCATTTTTAAAATGGATCCTAAATGAAATGCAATAGCTGAAGTTTGATTCAGTCTGGAGTGAGAACGTTCAAGGGGAAGTGGTTATAGAAACCACCACCTTCTGCTTGCGAACAAATGATATTACAGCAGCACCTGCATGGACTTCTCTTTCAGCTCCTTTGCAGAGAGGGCCAAGGGTATTTCACGTTGAGGAAATGGCACAGTAACAGGACATTAAATGTGCTTTGTGCACTGTTTTTCTTTAATACAAAATCATGATCTGTTTCTGGAAGAGAGACAAAAATTCAGGATTGTTATTTTAGCAAGCTGCCATCATCCCTGCACTGTGGAGTAAAGCATCTTCTTGTGTTTGCTCTCTTTCTGATTTAATGAATCTTGTACTCTTTCCTGCATAAAACAGCATATTCTGCTTAGGACAGTCAGCTGGGCATATGTGTGCTATGAGTTCAAATTCCTTGTGCTGAAGTGACAATTAAATTTTAGTTTCCTCTTTCTCAGGTGAAAGTTTGATAGTTACAGCAATTACAGAAAAACCAAGTGTGAGAGGAAACATTAGTTTTATTTTCACAAAAAATTGGCAGTGACAGCTGTGCTTTGGGCTGAACTTGTCTGTCACTGAGGAAGAATGTATGGTCTTCTAAGCACAGGGACACCTAATTTGTGAGTCCTAGATGACATTAAAGGAGAAATAAAATGCTGAAAATCCATGTTTAATTGTAGGTGGATTAAACAGTCTTTTCTGGAGGGTAGAGAGGGAAAGGCCCCCCTAAAAGAAAATATGTGCCAGGGGCATGGGGACATCAAGCAGTGTCAAGTGACTAAAGGAGGCACATAATGGCAAGAATATGGTTGGCCAGGACATGCAATAAAGGGTGGGCTTGAAGCCTTGAAATATAATTTAGAAAAAGCTCCTGCTTCTGGCGACTGCACCTTCCCTGGTGGCTGTTGGCAAGGAGTAGGAGCAAAATGGATATTAGTGTTCTCTGCTCTCACTTTATTAGGTTTGTAAGTTTGACTTCAAGTAAAATGTATATTAAGAACTTACCTTTATACATCTGAACAGTTGTGAATATGGCTGCTAGCTTTTCACACTGCTGTTTTTACAGAATTTTATATCCTGAGCAAGTATGTTAGAAGGGAGAGAAGAAATAAGCGTTAAAGGCTATTGGTAGTTCCTACTCCTCTTTTTCTTTTAATTTGCTCCTACAGTGTACTTTGTGCACATCATATAAAGAAAATACTTAAAAGGGATGTTGATAAACCAGAGGCAATATAAAAGCATGATGTGAAAGGGCTTGGAGAACTGACATTCCCAATGGCATGGGAACTCTTGCTTTTACTTGTGCAAAAGTCTTGGGGGAAAAGATAGCCTCATGGATTAATGTTCCATCCTTTAAAACTGCAAAAGTGTCTGTCAGAATTGAAATTGACTTGAAGAGGTAATGTCACTGATGGGCTATACTTGTGATAGCTTGATTTCTGAAGCAATAACTTCCCTTACTTGAGCTGAAATTTAGAACAGCTAATCTAGACAAGGATATAGAGAGCACCATCAGTAAGTCTGCAGATGACGCTAGGTTAGGTGGGAGTGTTGATCTGCTTGAGGGTAGGGAAGCTCTGTAGAGGGACTTGGATAGATTGGATAGATGGACTGATGTTAATGGCATGGGCTTCAATGAGGCCAAGTGCCAGGTCCTGCACTTGGGCCACAACAACCCCATGCATCGCTACAGGCTTGGGGAAGTGTGGCTGGAGCTGCCTGGCAGAAAAGGACCTGGGGGTGCTGGTCGACAGGCGGCCGAACATGAGCCAGCAATGTGCCCAGGTGGCCAAGAAGGCCAAGGGTATCCTGGCCTGCATAAGAAACAGTGTGACCAGCAGAAATAGGGAGGCGATTGTCCTCCTGTACTCAGCACTGGTAAGGCGATACCTTGAGTCTTGTGTCCAGTTCTGGGCACCTCAGCACAAGAGAGATCGGGAGGTGCTGGAGTGAGTACAGAGGAGGGCAACGAAACTGGTGAAAGGCCTCGAGAATAAGTCTTATGAGGAATGACTGAGGGAGCTGGGGGTGTTTAGTTTGAGGAAGAGGAGGCTGAGGGGAGACCTCATCACTCTCTACAACTGCTTGAAAGGGCATTGTAGGGAGGTTGGTGCTAGTCTCTTCTCAAAGGTAATTAGCTATAGAAAAAGAGGGAATGGCTGCAAGCTACAGCAGGGTAGGGTTAGACTGGACATTGAAAAAAAATCTTCCCAGAAAGAGTGGTCAGTCACTGGAATGGGCTGCCCAGGGAGGTGGTTGAGTCACCATCCCTGAATGTGTTTCAGAATCAATTAGATATGGTGTTGAGAACTTTGTAGAGTAGGACTGATGGCTGGACTCGATGATCCCAAGGGATCTCTTCCAACCTGAATGATTCTATGACTCTGTTTTATAGAGATATCTCTTTCTTCTGTAATTCTGAAATGAAACTCCAGAATCTCCACAACATTGAATGGGAACATTTATTAGCATTTATTATCACCACATGTTTTGGGCATACTTTGCTTACCCACAAGTCTGAGGCATTAAAAAAAACAAAAACTTAGGATCCTTACATATATTTTTAATGGCTTTGCTTCCACTTTCTTCAAAAGCGTATTTAATTGTAGATAGACAGGGTGAAATGTAGTTGTAGTTTATCTCGGCTTGAATTGTCTCTCCTGAATTTCCTCAAATTTTTTTATCTACCTAACCTATTTTTTCAGTATCAGCAACTATGCTGCTTCCATGTTGTCCTCAGAAGATTACAACAGACTTTAGCTGGCTCTCTCACTCTTTGCCTGAAATTACATTTTCCAGCTCAGATTTTCACATACTGGCACTTAAGAATTCCTCTCTTTTCACCAACAGCCTTGTGACACTCTCTTTAATCCATGTTTTCCACCTGTACATTTTTTTCATGTCCCTCTTTCTTTTCTTAAAAAAAAAAAAAAAAAAAAAAAGAAAGAAAAAAGCCATAAATTATCCCATTCAGTGTAGTGGGTATTCTGGGGTTTCATTTCAGAATACCAAAAGAAAGAGATATCTGTAGATCAGCTGTTCTAAAATTCAGCTCTAGTAAGGGAAGTTATTGCTACAGAAAGCAAGCTATCACAAGTATAGCCCATCAGTGACATTACCTCTTCAAGTCAGTTTCAATCATGATGGACACTTGCAGTTATAAAAGATGGAACATTAATCCATGAGATTATCTTTTCCCCCAAGACTTTTGCACAGGTAAAAGCAAGAGTTCCCATGACATTGAACTTCATTACAATAAAACCATGATTTAAAAAAAAAAAATTATGATAATGATATCTCTTAATACTTCATTTCTGTTGGGTTTCACTATATCATAACAGCACTAGAACAGGAAAAGCTTGATCTTGGAATGATTATTCAGAACCTTATGAAGATGAAGAAAGTCAGGTGAAGAAAAGGTCTTGTAAACCTTTCCTTGCTCTAGAAAATAGTCCAAGTAATATATTTGTAACATCGAGTAGAAATATGTGTTTGTTTTTAGTTTTTATTAACGGGATAGACTCTAGTTTCTGAATCTAGAGATAACCTTATCAGCAGAAATATATGTTCTGAGGTAGTTCAGACCACTAAGCTTTAGGAGTTGTTCCCTAGGTCCCTGACAAACCAAAGTTTCAAGCAGGAGCTGATGAGTGTTACATTGTCCTGCCTAGGCTGAAAGGGACATTTCAGACCATCTAATCCAACATCAGCATAACATTGACAAAAAAAGTCACTAAACCATATCTCTAGCACTACATCTACCTGACTTTTAAATCCCTTCAGGGATGGTGACTCAACCACTTCCCTGGGCAGCATATTCCAATGCTTGAGAGCTTTGTTCCCACCATTTGTTCCCACTAGAGCTGAAACCTATGATCTTGTGTTTACCGGGCTGAAAGTCAGGTCCCCAGAGCTGTGAGATGTGAATACCTGTGGAGTGCTATTGTGAGCTGATGGGCAAAATAAGGAGAGAAAGAATTTCAAAAGAAACCCCAAGGATTTGATAATAATAAATATCAGCAGATACAGAGAGAAGAAATATAAGGTGCAGCTTGGTTGTGATGACTATTTCTGCAGGGTTCACAGTATAGAATGTGGCAAGACTGTAAGAAGCACCGTCTTGTTCATATATGCATGAAGAAGAAGAAAAAAGATTTAAAAGTGATAGAAATAAAATTTTACCTTTGCCCCAACCCAAAATGTCTGATTGGAAAATGTTCCTATTCACTGTATGCATGTGTGATTGAGAAAGGCACTGGAGTCCCAGTATTTGATTTCCTAGCTAGCTGTTGTCTATAATGGGTAAAGCCAAGGTTTGACATTTTTGTATTTGAGAGCAATGGTCTTCAGCAATTTCAGTCACAATTTGTTCCCTGAGTGAAATGGTGCGGATTTTTTGTTAGTATTGTTTTCAGATGATGATGGCAGAGGTGTGACTGTCCAATCTGCTTGTGCTCCTGTGAACCTGGAACACTGATGATCTTGAACTAGGAGGTTTGAGCATTTATGGCATAACTGTTAGTTGCTCTGCAGTTGTTTCTGTCATGCTGTAATATTTTCATAAGAATAACCTGGTTGACAGAACTGCAGCTGTTGTTTTTTTTTCTGAAGTAATTAGATTTTCTAGTGTCATATCATTGAGGGAGAGCATTCAAGATAGACCATTTGATAGGCTAGCATCAGTATTTTCCAGTGAACTATATTCCTTTCTATAGATTGCCTGTTACCTAGCATAATACATACTTGGTTGTGAAATCTTTTCTCTTGAGATATTAAATGCTGATTTATTGATAAGGATTCTTTTCTGTATCAAAAAAATCCTCTGGGATAAACTGCTTCAAGTCAGAGAATGCAGACTTAGTAGGAGCTATCAAAACTATTACCTGACTTTACTGTTTGCCACATTTTATTTGAATGTTCACAACTGGGGAATTTAAACTATCTTTATTGAGTGCAACTGACTAGTAATTCATCTTTCAGCCCTTAGATATTACTCATTTTTCACAGCATTTTATCAAGGTCATCATAACTCCATATTGCAGGTGCTAATACTTATAACTTGTGGCTTTTATGAATTTTAAAGGTATGTAAAAAAAGCAATATTTTAATGCTCGTCATTCAGCAAAATTGCAGATGAAATTACAGGCTGGCAGAAGATGATGGTGGCGATAAGTCCCGAGTGAATAAAACTATTTGTAGATGTGAGTATCATAACTTTATTCCCTTGAACCTCAGTGAAAGAGAAAGAACAAAAAGGCAAATCTGCTATCAAAACTAAATCTTTCCCCTTTGCCCATTGCGAAGATATATCTAGGAGTCTCAAGAATGGTGATCTATGACATCGGGAAGAGCTGAATTTTGTAGATAATCTTAGGTAGCATGAACCTTATATAACTAAGTAAAAGCCTTGTGTTGAGAAGGAATTAATGAAACGAAAACATTACAGACTTCTGCATGGAAAAATTCTGTTGCACATCTCCCATTGCCCTCTAGTCACTGTGCACAAACTATTTAGTTAAATGATGTCTCAGAAAGTAGTAACTAAATTCTTGCATGCCATCACTCCCAAGAATACTGTCTCGCAGAGGCTGTGATTGTCAAGAGACTCCTGCATTCTTGAATGGTTTGGAGTCATTGCATACACAACAGGTCTCAAGGGTTGGCACTCTGTGACTCAAGACCTCTTAATTTATTGTTCTGATAGCTATCATAAGGATTACTTTTTCATATCCTCACTGCCTTCGCATTTTATGTATACACTTAGTGATATTTATGCCTGTCAACTCTTAGATTAGGTTAGGTGTTGGTTGAAAGGAAGATCAAAGCTGAAGTTTGCCTGACTGCAAAAGAAGAATTTTATTGCTGAGAATGGAGTAACAAGATGGAAGAAACTATGTAGTTAAATTACTTGGATCATCACATACATTTGTCTTTTTAATGGTAAAATGGGGAATGATCAGTGATTTCTAATGTACTTTATTAGCATGTGTTTCTGCATGCATGCAAGTTTTCAGTAATGGAAAAAGAAGTACAATAGCAGACAAATAAGTTACAAGATAATCTTCTTGCATTTGTTACCCTTAAAATAGAAGAAAAAACACCGTTTTTTTTGGTCCAGTGGCTGGTTGACAAATAATAGTTTATATTGAGCTAGCTGGAAAAGTTGAGTTAATGCAATCCAAATTTTAGCTACTTCATTCTTCCAAGGGGAAATGACATACATGAATCAAAGCTAGGCCTGTCTGCAGTAAATCAAATTCCTGTACTTTACAATTCTAAATGACTCACAAAATGCTATGCAAATCCTACATATATTCAAGAATGTGAATGGGAAAAAAAAAATATCATTTTTGCCTGAAGAGATGCAGAATAATCCCTAAAATAAAGGAATACTTACATTGCATTAAGCCTGGGATAAAACACTGCAAACACTCTGGAACAAAACATTGCATTGGAGGGTTTTTATCTGATGTGTAGTGTCTGCTACTTGAGATGAGAGGCAGCATTCTTCAAGATCTCAGGTCAGACTTCTATGAGTTTCCTAGTAGTAGAATCATAAAACACAATTTTAACTGATTAAAGCAAAAACCAGGTAGAGTACATAGGTAAGCCAATACTCGTACACAAACTGTGGCTGCACATTGTTAGTTCACCTCAGAGCAGCAGGGTTACAAACCCAAAATGTTTACATTAATATAAAGGGGTTCCTAAAATAATGTAATTATTTGAATTGGAAGACACCTTTAAAGTTCATCAACTTTCAATCCCCCTGCCATGGGCAGGGACACCTCCCACTAGAGCAGGTGGCTCAAAGACCCATCCAGCCTGGCGTTGAACACTTCCAGGATGGGGAATCAACAGCTTTCTTGGGCAACCTGTGCCAGTGCCTCACCACCCTCTTTATAAAAAAGTTTCTTCCTTATATCCAATCTACAACTACCTTCTTTCCATTTAAAATTATTGCTGCTTGTCCTGCCACTATGGGTTTGGTAAAAAAGTCCCTCTCAATCTTTCTTATAAGCCTCCTTTATATACTGAAAGGCTGCAATAAGGTCCCCCTGGCACCTTCTCCAGACTGAACAACCCCAACTCTCTCAAGCTTTCCATATGGAAGAGGTGTTCCAGCCTTATCAATTTTGTGGCCTTCTTCTGGACTCACTATAACAGGTCAATATCTTTCTTCTCCTTGGGGCTCCAGAGCTGGACATAGTACTCCAGATATGTTCTCACCAGAGTGGAGTAGAGGGGCAGAACCACCTCCCTTGACCTGCTGGCCACGCTTCTTTTGATGCAGCCAAGGATACAGTTGGCTTTCTGGGCTGCAAAAGCACATTGCCAGCTCATATCTAATTTTTCATGCACTAGGATCTCCAAGTAATTTTCCACAGGGCTGCTTTCAATTCCTTTATCCCCCAGCCAGTATTGATGCTGGACATTGTATCAACCCTAGTGCAGGACCTTGAACTTGGCCTTGTTGAACTTCATGATGTTTGCATAGCCCACTTCTCAAGCCTGTCAAGGTCCCTCTTGATGGCATCCTTTCCCTCTAGTGAATGAACTGTACCACTCATCTTGATGTTATTTGCAAACTTTTTGAGGGACCACTCAATCTCTCTGCCTACGTTGCTGATGAAGATATTAAACAGTACTTTGGCCTTGATGGACACAACTTATTACTGGTTTCCACTTGGACGTTGAGCCATTGACAGGAAGTCTTTGGAGGCAGCCATCATCCAATCCCTTTTCTACCTAATTGTCCATCATCTCAAACCCATATCTCTACATTTTAGCAGCAAGAATGCTGAGGGGGAGTGCGTCAAAGGTCTCATAGAAACATAAGTAAATGACTTCCATAGTTTTTCACTGGGCCACAGTCATTCCATTGTAGATTAGTCAGTTCAGGTATTTAAGTCTAATATCACCTATACTGATTATAAATTTAGAGTGGAAAACATGCTATTAAAATATTTGTTGAAAATCTCTGTGCCAGGGAAAAAGAAGCGAGATGTGTTTTGGTACTGAAGAATATACATAGAGTAGTATTTCTCACATGCCAATTTAAAATATACCCTTTGTTTTATTTGTGGGGCTGTATTATGCAGGAACATATTCATTCCTGACGGGGTGGGGATGATTCCCTGCATATTTTTGTACTCTCTCTATGCCTGGGAATGGCATGGAGACAGTGACACCTGTTCAGAAGCAGTTCTGATTCATTGTTGTTCTGCACCTTGCTTGGGCTTGACTTAGAATGAAGTACAAGCACAAAACTGGGAAATCCTAAGAGTAGGAAAATAGCAAGGAAGTATCATTTAAAATGAAAAATTATCTCAGGTGTTTCAAGCCTTTGAAAGCAACTTCAAAATATTTTGTAGGTCGTATAGAGGAGACATGCAATCTATACCTCTTTTTCTGCT
>VZTM01042036.1:619-24330 GCA_013400555.1 Jacana jacana
CTTTTTTATTCTTAAAAGACATCACTAATAAAAATTAATATTACTGATTGAGTACAGTCAGTGCAATTCAATGCGTAACATGTCCATAGTATGCTTACTGATATAGAGAATGCGAAACAGGAAATTTACACAAGAATTTAATGGGAAAATGGAGACCTTCTTAATGGATAGAAGAACGTGGATTTTGTCAGTGGCAGTTCTGACCTGCAATTCTACAGAACAAAAATAACATTTATATAACAAAAATAAAGATTAAGTTATCTTGCTACATCAGCTGGATGTAATGACTACTGTGTATGAAGAGATGTCATTTGTCTAGAAGTTGAAAGGTATGAGGTCAAGACCCATCTCACTGGTCAGTTGAGATGGCCTCAGAAACTTCAGTTAATTTCTCTGTGACTCTATTTCCTATTCTCTGCCAATACCACCATTTTAAAATAACTAGGGACAGATTTACTGGATGAACACCTACCCAGAACCTCATCATCTAGACTCTTCTGATTGTTACTGCAATGAAAATAGTATCTTTGAGCATATGATTCATCTGAGTAGAAGATTTATCTTTCAAATTGATAAATCACACCTTTGAAGTAACTATTTCCTTCTAATGGTTACAGATGCCTGAATCAAATATATATGATAGGCATCTAAAATAAGGTGAAAAGAGTGTGACTCTTTTGGGTCCTACAATATCAAGTAGTATGCTTCAGAAGGACTAGCTCTCCAGAGCAAAATACTTATTGCTGAGGGTCCAACATCCTTGCTAAAGCTGCTTCAGGGGTTTTACTTCAGACGAGAAGAAAAAGAAACTAGAGAAGCACATCGTTTGATTTCATTTCATCCCAGAAGAATCCATTTCACAATCTCCAAGGGAGTTCCATGGTGAGAGACGGAGTACAGTAAGTGGAGACCATCAGAATACTCTCTTCCAAGGTTCTTCCCTGAACTAAAATACTAGTATAGATCTGCTGATTCCCTCTTATTTCTGACTATGCCCAGCAGAATATAGAATCATAGATTCAGGACTCAGAATTAAGTCACAGTATTCTAATTCTTTTCCCAGCTGGGGTGCTACTTATATGGCATGTGATGCTAATGGATTTATCTCCTTTCAACATAAAGAAAACAAACAAACAAAAAAAAAACAACTTTTTTTTATTTTTATTTTGGTCAGTCTGCATAGCATCTTCCATGTTGTGGATCCCCTCTAGAAACTCACTTGATTTTGACTAATTTGCTTTCTCAAGGGTAGAGGTGAAGGAGGAGCATTTGAAGGTCATTCTCCAAATGATTCACACTATCCCATGACTTTCTGCACTCTTTCATGCTTTTGGTCAGACTCAGCATCCTAAGTTCTCTGCTTGCAGCAATAGAAAGGACATGAACTTGATCTTTTATCACCTATCACTCAACACTGTCTAATACGCCTGTGTGGGATTCAGCTGCCTTTTAATCACTGGTTTGCTTTGTAGCTTTTTACTTACATTTTGCCACCCCAGCTGTCTGGCAATATTTTTCATCCTTTCAAAGCCTTATTAGTAATTTTCTTCCTTCTGTATCATGTTATGGGGCCGGAGAAATTTTCTTGTCCTTTATTTTTCTTAGGTCCGTAATTCCAAAAGTAACTGAAGGAATTAAAGATTCCTTGTGAAGTACCATGTTACAAGGTATATATATAAAATGTAAGAATCAGACCATTGTTTTTCAAAACAGACCAATTAAACTATTTTTCCTGTGGGAACCCAGTCGGTGTTAGATAACTGCATGGCTTTGCCACAACCGATCCCTAGTTAAAGGTATGAAATTGCTGAATTCCTGGAGTTGCTGGAATTGCTTATGATGCTATCAACATTTTAAGGTTAAACACTGAACTCTAGATTCAAGTCCAGGCAGGAATGGTACAAGGATTGATTTCCATGTGTGGTGGGTTTTTTTTTCAGGGTGGTTTTTTAAATTTTTTTAAGTCCTTTTCAAGTCTGCACGTAGCCTGAGCTGCAATAACTGCAGCCCAGGGCAGTGTCAGTGAGGCAATCAACACCTTATCTGGGTAGCTTTCATTTCCTGTTGAAAAAGGTTGCTGAGGTATGCACTGAATCCATGGCTCCCCCCACAAACTACTTCATCCTCTTTGCTATCTCCCCAGTGATCTTCCTTCCCACAGCAGAGGAAGAAGGTTGGGCCTCTTCATACCACCACAAGCACCTTCCTCTTCAATGCCAACTGCTTTGATTCAATGTGAGCGTGAGGATGGGGGTACCGCAGACTTCCCAAAGGACTCCATTGGCTTCGGTGGAACCAGGATATGGCCTTCATGACACAAAACAGCACAGGAATTTTCTGATTTCTTTCTTTTTTCTTAGGAATTTCAGTTCTCACAGTTAGGGAACTGACTGTGTGTTGTAGTCCTCCAAAATCCATGGTTTCCATAGTACAAGTAATGATATGTGATAAGAAAGTAAATATATTTATAATAAAACAAAGCCAATCAGTATATATAAAATAGTATAAACAAAATAATAAGTAATATAAATATAATAACTAAATTCAGTCAGTTTCAGTTTTCCTCCCTCTGCTTGGTAATGAGATTAAATGCCAACTTGATTGGAGGCAGATTGTTTTTGAATTGTTTAAAATTGTATTTTTAAATTATAGGGCTTGACCTAAAATCAGGTTTATAGATAGCTAAAATAGATAAATAGATTACAAATGGTTAAATGTTCATGTACGAGCTTTTAGACAGCTCTGTTTGCTCGGTATTTTTTTCCCTTTGGGTCTGCAGACTGGATTTGTCTGGGCCAATAGAAATTAATTTGCCCTATAAAATTTACTCTCCCTGAAGCAATGCAGCAAACTCAGCAAGATTGTTTTGTCTAAGTCACTCAGAAAGGGTTGGGTGGGTTGGGAAACCAGCTACTATTCAAGTAAGACTGGAAAGCAGCAGAATAACACATTGAGATACTGATCTGAGACCCAATTCATCATTAGTGATACCATCAAGACCTCTGTGCTATATTTCAGTAGGGGCAAGATACATACAAACTGACATAAAATTCTCTAACATTCATTAACAGATATGGGGAAACACAAGCTGGAGATTTCTCTTTCCCACTAATCTCCTAGCAAAGCCAAGCAAGAAAAAACATCAATTCTCCCAAACCCATGCTACTCAAAAAGTCAGAGGTCATACACAGTAGCACTGTTTGCTACTGCAAACTAAAACCAAATATCATCTCAAAGCTGAATATGGCAGGGTCTTTTTATTGTAATGCTGACCCTGTAAGGGCCATGCTTCATCTTTGCTTTCAACTCCAGCTGCAAAATTTTGGCTGTGGACTGGCTTTACAAACAGTTATTTCATGTCCAGGTTATATTGCTTGGTATTATCACAGCTGAAATAATTGTCTCCAGTGGAAATGGCAAAATGGTAGCAGGGCACTGCCTCAAACTAGTCTGCACAAAGGTGGAAATTTTCTCCACTCCCATCAATTTTAAAAGAAGTACAGAGAGCAGGCGTCCCCTGCATACAGTATCCTTGTGTACAGCTGAGCTTTGCAAAAGTTACTCCTTATGGCTTTTGCCTTCCTGCATGAATGCTTTTACAGAGATTATTCACAATTATCACTAATTCACAGACTACAGCTGAATAGACTTGGAGGGCACAAGGGACCATTTCGGTCATATACCCTGCCTAATAGAGACCACAGGACCTCCCTTCAAGAAAGAATTCCTGACTTGCATCCAGACCTTCTGATTTACTAAAGGGACTTTGCCAACAGACAGTTCTTCATTGCTGCACTGTTTGTGAACAGCTCATTTCCAAACTGCAGATTTTGCAACATAAATTTTATATATTAGTAGAATAACTTGGGTTGGAAGAGACTTTTTAAGATCATCTGGTCCAACCCCGCTGCCATGGGCAGGGATATCTTTCACTAGAGCAGGTTATTCAGAGCTTTATCCAACCTGATTTTGAACACTTCCAGTAGCAGGGCACTCACAACTTCTCCAGGTAACCTGTTCCAGTGTTTCACCACCCTCATCATAAAACATTTCTTCCTTATATCTGATCTAAGTCAACTCTCTTTCGGTTTATTTGTTCTGGCTAGTAAATTTATTAAGTCATGTGCTGCCATTTCCTTCCCTTGAAAGTATGAGTCAGGTAAGTAACCACTAAAGGAAAATACACAATGCAATTTAATACTAGGGCAAATTCCTCAGCTGATATCAGTCACTGAAATCCTATTAAAGTCAACCATTATGCCAGTAGTGGACATCACCTGAGATTCTGTACCCTAGGGAGCAGAAATAATATGATATGGGTTTTATGCTGATAATCAGGAAACACAAGAAGTTTGTAACTTCACAAATTCCCCGTTGAATAAACCATTTTATTTCATTAAGATTTGCAATAGTAGACCAAAGGACACTTTTTTTAATAGGATATGAATACTGAAGAGTATTTAATGTGGCTAAAACATAACTTGTATTCAAACACTGAGGAAACTGACATGGTGATAAGGAGCCACAATTTTCTGGTTTGGTTTCAGTTTCGTTTTAACTTAAAGCATAAGTGGCAAATGATGGTATGTACCTTTTGCAGAGGAAAGGTGGCATGAATAGGATTGTCTTGCTGCCAGTGCATCCTGTGAAATGGGATTTGCTGGATACATTGTAGTCTTTTTGCTGACCAGATCCTGAATAGCCTGATAGACAAGCTACCGGGAGTAAGTGGAGATTTATCATCATAGCAAATAAGCTTTGAAATTTCCTGAGTATTTCCTAGACACTTGGCCATATGGACTCTTCAATTTCTGGCACTACTACTGATTCCACATGTAACCTCCTGCAATAAACATCACTTCTCTGTATCAGCTGACACGTTTATAAAGACAGGGGTACCACATGCCGAGGCATTGATTGGTCAATGTTGCTCTGGTACAAGAGCATGACATCCTTACTACCACACGCTTATCAGGTGCTTATTTTGTAAAAGAGGCCCAAACCAAAGTCCTCCACTTAAATCAGCTCTCACTTCAGAAATCATCTAATAAGGAAGAGAAACCAGAATTAAACAATATTTAATGAATGATATAGATGTGCTTAAATCATGATTCCTATGAGGCTGGAGGAATCTACTGTCCCTCCTTGCTGAAAGCCAGTGTAATGGGCCAGAGCTCTTGGTAAATCCCTGTGCATTATAACAACAATAACTATGTAACACATTTGGAACAATCACCATCTTAGTAATAACATAAACACTTCACTCCTTGCAGTGCTATGTATGATTTTGTAAACTCTAAGCTGCTAACACTTTGCATATGTTTTGCCTCAAGACTGATCCTTGAAATAGTGGAAAATAAATTTGCAAACCTTAAACTTGGCACTATCACCAGAGGATCAATAATTTCTTACTTGTTAAGTTCTTATGTTGTCTCTTCTAAAGTTTGTCATTTAAACAATTTACTTTTACTTGGAGCTTTACATTCCTAGAGACTGACATCATGGATACAATAAAATTAATGTTTCTTCTTTCTTCCTATGCATTGCAGTGTAGGTTTTATTTTAATGGGATTTCTGCAACCGACTTTTGAGCATCTTCCTGATATACAGGTAACTACCTTTGCTTGCCTGTAATACAGCAGATTTCATAAATCATTTCTCAGCACTTCCACAGGACTGGCAATATTGGCTTTCCATAGAGCCCAGCAGGCTGCCCAAATGGCCCTGTCATTTTTTGGCTAAATGTACCAAGTGATCTTCTTTTAGTTTGTACAATTTACACTGTTCAGTCACCTGAGGTTTCAGATTTACTTCACTACTGGATATTAAAAGGCTGAGGTATCTCAAACTTAAGTGGCTTTCTCGTGCATTGCTTGAGTCTGATGCGGTGTGTTACCTACTTTCTCAGTTCTGGATGTGTAACCTGCTCACATGCCTCTAGACCGTAACTTGACTCAGCTTCGTTAGCAGTCCTCTCACTCGTGACTAAATTGTGAATGTTTGTACATGTATGCAACACCTGACCTAATCAGGCAGTTGCAATGTGACAGAATATAGGGCTGCCAGGGGTGTCACAAGACAGCTTCACAGTATCTCATTCACTCAGAGATGACTTGAAGACCTCATTGCGGCCCGAGCAGAGAATCCTCCATTGACCCTGGATAGCCCCAACTCTGCTGTACTGTCCTGATTGTGGAGAAAACATAAGGAGTGAGGAATGAGGGAATACTGTAAAAAGTCAAGGATCTGGAAAAATGCGCATGTTCTTTGGCAACAGCAGTAGCATCTGTCTCGTCTGAATCCAGCTCTTTCAAGCACCCTACAGATAAGCACTTTTTAAAGGTAGCTGGTCCTGGGAAGGAGATGTTAACTAACTAAACCCTGCATTGCCCGCACTGACATTTTCAATGGAGCTGAAAAATGAATGAGGAAATCAATCCAAGCTGCCTTGGCTGTGTTACGTGAGAAAAAAAAAGCAGTAGTGGGTATAAGTGGGAAAGTAATATATTTTTTGCCAAATGCAAGACTTGTGATCAGAAGATGTAATTTGTGGAACGAGAAACAATCTTTTCAGGGTATTTTTTCAAATTGAATTTAATAAAAAAGTGAAACAACAATGAAAATGCTTTTTTCATAAATGAGGTTTCTATGCCCTCATTGAACTAAGACAAAGCAATAAATACTGTTTTTTCTTTTAAAATCTTTTTTAAATTATTTTCTCTCTTTCATCTCCCATTTGGATGCCAAACCTGGCCAGCCTGCATGATCTTGGCAGCTATTAAAAGAAATACATCAGTCAGTAATATTTTTCTACTTCTGCACAAACTGGTAATCCAAAAATTTTGGCATTAAATATGAAGAGAAAACTTCTATCATATCAAAACCTAACAGAATTTGCTTTCTGCTTTTTTTGAGTGAATTTAATGAAAAATATTAGACAACTTGGAAATTCTCTCAAAACTAATTCTATATGATAATAAATTAAAATACATTTTCCTTTTTTTTTTTTTTTTCCTCTGCTTTTGGGAACATCTTCTCACTATACTGTATGAGACTAAATATACCTCCTGAAGTGTATTTCCAGAGTGGAAAAAATGGACCCATTAAAAACCAATCAAAGGTTTAATTATTTTTTGTCAATGAAAATGTCCCTGCATATTCCATGAGCATTTTTTTAGCATGACAAAGTTCTGCAGGGTTTGGGTAGAAGGAAAAAAAAAACATGTTAATTTATTTATGAGTCTTCAAAGATAAATAAAATCATAAGGCACATTTTTTTTTCTTCTGAATATTTTGCAAGTCATAAGATACCTAATAATTGTCTGCAGTTTTTTTTCTGAAAAAAATATAGTTGCACAGGATTTGTTTTATTCCCTTGTGTAATGAAAGATAATTTATTAATAGCATTAGGTTGTGATTTTATTCACTTCCAGCTCTTAAAAACAAATAAGCTGTTTTCAAACCTCTGCAAATATTTATTAGCTGCTTCACAAAGCTGCACCTTCTCTCCTCACCACCTCATTCTTTAGTGATGTTCATCCTGGCCTTGATAGTTTGACAGTTTTGGTTTTTTTCCTGCTGATTTTACTGCGATAAAATGATAGGAGTTATCAAACTTATCAAGGACTGTGCTGTCAGTGAAACGCACAACACCCCGTGGATCTTGAGGTCAGGTGTCTGGAAAAAACGAACAACATGCATTGATTTGTAACCAAGGGGTGAATTTCTACAATCTCTCTGATATCTCACAGAGTTTGTGCAATTGTGGCTTAGGGTAGAATTTGTAAAAGTTTGTTTTGTTCACTTAAGCCTTGTCTTCCATGGCTGGCATAAGACACAACCTTTTCTCCTGTCACTCCTGTGATGCAATGTCTGCAGAGCTTAAAATACCCTGTTTTGTTTATTTATTTTACAATTTTGAAACAAGATGGATCCTTGCGATACTGTATCTCCACGGCAGGGCTGTCCTGGGGTGCAGCCAAAGCAATCAAACCATCACTACCCTTACTCCTGCGCTTGCACCACCGCACCCGTGCCTGACAGACCAGGGGCTCAAACAAGACATATCTGTCATTAGGCTTGTCACATTGCCTGCCTCGGCATGGCTCTGTGGTGAGCTCCTGGGAACTCAGGATGGCCACTCTGGCAAGAGAGATGCCTGAGCAACACTTGGCTTGGTGTATCACCAAGCTGTAAAAAATAGGAGCAAGTGGTGAATCCATGGACTATTACTAATTTTGCAGCATGTCCGTGTTCAGGAGGATTTTACTGCTTACTTAAAAAGAGGTTTTTATCGTACGTCTCAAATAAAAGAATCGAGTCCAATGTTGCTGCTGGGGTCAGAGGGAGAACAGGGAATGGAAGCACACATGGAGCAGGAAAGGCAGTAAGAGTGTGTTCACGGTCCTGTCAAAATGCAATGGTCTTCCCCACTTGAAACATCTCAGCTATGCCAACCCTGCTTGTCTCTTAACCAGAGCTGCCAACTGGGCTAAATCGCATGGTGACTTTGTGAGGCTGACAAATGTAGGTTAAAATGCACTGGCCAAGCTCATTTCCATTTGGATTTTACCCAAAGTCTCAGATAAAGGGCCTGAGCAATAATTTGATGCACTAATTAGCCCATAAAAAAGGATTGTTATTTTTAGGCACTTAAAGAAGAGAAAAAGTCTTTTGCACTCTAAAGAATTTTGTGGAGATGCCTGTTGCAAGTAAGAATAAACAAACGAGCTCTTTCAAATTCCTGGAAATGACTGAGAGACATGTTGTGAATTCTTTGAATTAGTGAAATAGACTGCAAGTGACCAAGCATGTGAAAAGCAGGGTTAATAAGTCATGGAGAACCACAGCTGGTTCAGTTGACTACTGCATTTTAACTTTTTTTTTTTCTAAATATACATTATAACAAAGGACCAGAGGGCATTTTATTATTAAAATCCTACAGTGAAAGAATACTAAAACTGCAGAAAAAAGTGGTGAAAACTTAAGAAAACGTTAGTTGTCCAAATTTCATTTACTTCCCTTAATATAGCTTTAAGAACACAAGAACGTGTCTTTTCTACAAAGAATACCCTTTGATACTCATTTGGTGTGTGGCGTCACACCATATTTACTGCACATCCTCCAAATTTCTACTGAATAGTTGGTTGCTAATTCTGAATAATTAATATTGTTACAGGATATTATCCAAAGTTTTCTGGAATAATTGCCTACAGTTAGGTTTCCAAGCCCTTATCAGTTAATTAAAAATAGTGAACCAGCAAATCCTACTGGAATCATTGGAGACACAATACTTTTGAAGCATAATTGCTTATTTAGGTATCTGCATTAAGTCTGCAGCTCAAGAAAAAACGTGCTCTGGGTGAACTGAGGAAATAACCCGCCAAGTCTTCAGGATTTAGTTCAGATCATAGAACAGCTTTTCTTGTCGTGGAGTGTCATCCATTCTTCACACTCACCCCTTCTTCTGAGTTGCAGAAGTATAAAATTGCCTGCCAGCAATGTTAGCATGTTGTAGGAAGCGTGCTAACATGGGCTTAATGCTGCTGTAGCATTAAGGACACAGTGCTTGAGACAAATACATTCATCTGCCAACACTGACCATGCAGTGAGTATCAAGCACTTGTACAGCTCAGAAGAGAAACAAGGAAAAGCAGATTAGGAAAACACTGCTGATCATTTATAATTGCATCCACAAGTTCAGCTCTGGGCCTGGTTTGACTTTCCTCTGTACTCATGTGAAGAAGTAACTCAGCCTCAGTCATTGCAGTAAAACTGTTGTCAAAACAGCATACATGGAGGACTTTCAAAACCCTTTTGAGTACAGGTAACTACATAAAAGTGAATGAGCTGGCTATGACTTTATTGAAAATCAGTATAGTGGTTACTGATAATGAATAGTACTAGCTAGTACCTCATAGCGGTTGGGGGCATGTGTCTACCTCTCCTGTACTAGCAGCAGTTTGCCCCTTGGAAGTGCACAAGGAGCTGCTTAGTTGTATACATCTGGGAGCAGCTGTAGGAGTTCAACCACAGCTTTGTTTAAGCACATTTACCACAACAGAGACACTGAAACAATCACTGGCTATTTACTCTGCTTATTATTGTTTTATCTTCTACCATGTCCCTGGTTTTGCTCCACTGCACTCCTGTTTTAGAAGGTGAAAACCAAATACTTTCCTCTGTTTTGACTCCACTGATTACAAGGACACACAGTAAGAGCCACCAGGAAGGGCATGACGTAGTTCCTCAATTACATCCTAGCTAACCAGAGACTTGCCTTTTCCAGTCTTTGAACATTTCTGAGAACACAGAAAGGGAGAAAAAAAGGAAACATTTCCATTTTCTTTCATGTCATTCTCTTCTCATAAACTCAATGAAACAAGACCATAGGCCAGACCCTTTGCTTTGTGTGTAAACCAACTTCTGTGGAGCTATGCTGATTCACAGCTTCATTATTTTTGTTGCTACTGCTTCCGTGACTGAAGCACCTGAAGATCGTGAGTGAGGTAAAAGTCAGCTGTGCTAGGAGCTGTACAGATAAAAATCTCCTTAAAGCAATTTCTCCCAGTGCTCACCAGCTGACTCAACACAAGAAACTACATGGGAGGGAAGCAGGCAGTGAAAAGGCAAGGAGAGGTGTCTGTTCAGAGTCACCCAGCAGGGCAGTGGCAGAGCTGGGAATAAACTCCAGGTATCCAGATGTTCCCATCACTGCTCAGGCCAATATACTGAGCAGTCTTGCCAGCTAAAACAAACACAGATGTTTTCATCTGTTGCCAAACTGCCAACTATAGTGAAATGTGCTAACAAGATGTACAAAAAGCAGGTTTTGCTCTCCAAGTCTTTTCTAAAACAAAACAAGCCACCTTTTCCTCTCATTGCTCAGTGTCACTCGATTAAATATTTCACATTTTTAGGATGTTGGACAAATTTAATTGGAAATCAAAAGAAGAGATTCATTGGTGGTTGGTTTTTTTTTGTTGTTTTTTTTTTTTTTTTGAAGCTGGCCTCTGGAAATAGAATGGAGTTATCAAGGATTTTCTCTCTGCCACTTCTTTAAGGTGCGCATAAACTAACTCTGCTCATCAAATGGTAGATTTCAGCAATCAGGGTGGATGCCCTGAAAGACTTCTGCACCAAATGAAGTGTTTGTTTGAGGGACAACTTGCACAGACAATATGCCTAACAACACCTAACTAGTTTATCTCAGGAGTTACATTCTGACATTCACCGAGAAGTTTTGCACCAGCTGTAAATTATGTTGCAAAAGTTCCTCATATTAAGTCCTGTCAGCAAGACTCTGTTTCAGCTCGAAGTCTGCTGGGCAGGAAAAAAAGTCAGCACAGCAGAAATATACTTCCTTGTGCTTCACCAAGACTGAGAAAAGAGAAAAGAAAAAAAAAAAAAGAAAGAAAAAAAAAAAAAAGAAGAAAGCTATAAGAAGAAAAAAGCTTTTTACAGCATTATTTCTAATTGTAGCTTCAAGAAGAGACTAGAGAACCACCTTAAGACTCTGAGTTGGAGTGGAGGGTTGGGGTTTTTTGTCAGTTCTTCATAGCCTTAAATCATCATTGCCATTGGATGCTGATTTGCAGCTATAAACTACTTCCAGTGTTTACATTAGGGTTTCTGAAAGAAATGCATATCTCAGGCCAGCAGATCAAATACATCACTGTCTACAGGAAGTGAAGTGAGGCAAGTATGCATTGTATCCAAATGAGGCCCCCAGGAATCCAAGGCAAGCAAAAATTTAATAAGTTACACCCAAAAAAACTGCACACAAAGACAACTGTGAGGACCAAGAAAAGAAAACTGAGCGTTTTTACACACAGCAATGAATGTGACAGAAGTACATCTTTCTGTCTTTAAGAAAGTAAACATCCGTTTCACAGTGGGAAGGAAAGGCATTTTTCTTTTCTGCTCATTAAGCTCCAGTGAGCCAGCGAGGCTTGTGGCTTATTTCAGAATAACATGAGCCAGAGTAGGCAGTGAAGTCAGATTCTCCCAAGGGAACTTTAGGTGACTCCTAGTTTCAGTGTGATGGTCCCCTGTCTACTCTTGAATGCCGAACACCAGCCCTTGTGCCCATGTTCAGTAATTAGAGGGGTTGCAGGGCAGGAGGGCACAGAGCCAAAGAGAAACAAGCATCCCCCCAGGGTGGCAGCGAGTGCTCTGCAATTGCGTGTTGAATCCCAGCAGCTGAAATAACCTGCGTGCTCCCATAGGTGGAAAGATTTTTGCACCAGTCCTCAGGTCCTGATCCCCCTGTTTCTCGGCTGTTTATATCGTGCCTCTTGCCCAAATAGCTTCCTGCTTCGACCACCAAATGACACTCATTCCACTGCAAATGGCTCCTTTGAAGTTGCAGGGGAGGGGCCTGGATTTTAGTGGCACAGAATCCTAACATAACTTTAACCCTTCTTTATTTTTTTTGGAAGGGGAGGTGAAGCCGTGGCAGAAGCAGGGGGAAATGGTGGTGAAGAAGCAGCAGTTACCAAAGGCAAGATGAAAAAAAGAAACAACACAATTTTGTCACTCTTCAGTCATTGGTTAACATATTAAGGGCTTCCCGGAGAGAGTAGCCACTACTTCATTTGCTCATACTTGTATGCAATTGTCTCACCAACTTGAGAAGATTTCCACAGCTATGTCACCATTTAGTCAAAGGTTCTTGCTTTCAAGGTCAATTAGCCCATGGTCATGTCACAGGAGCTCCGAGGACCTTCCAGTCTGACACCTACATTCCGTGCCTACCCTGTGGAGGATGGAGAAGTGAAGCTGTTAATTGGTTGACAAGTAGGATGAAAACATTATTCTTTTGGCTTACTAGATGTTCACACATAGGAAAGCCTACATTTTTTTTTTAACTTGCTTAATTTAGAGAATTAAAAAAAAAAAAAAAGTTTCTGTGAAATCCCTTGGAGTCCAGAAAATCAGTGCATCTTCTTTTGAGACTACATGTTTCTCCTAATGACAATTAAAAAAAATGAAAAAATTTGATGAAATGAGAAATCATTCCAGTTCCCAAATGACAACACATAATTTTTAAAATGTGTTAAAGTCACTCACAGGGAATTTTTGGAATGTTTACATTTGTTAGGAAAAGATTTGGCAAAATGCAGTCTTGAAATGTTTTGATTTCACTAAATCTGCCTCTTTACACAAAATAGAGAAAAAAAAAAAAAGGATTGGTGAAAGAAACTTTTGCTGTGCTCAAATGACAGATGGCTCTTGGGCTATGCAGCTTATGTTAAAAGAAGAAAAGTCCTTAAACTGTAGTTCAGGTCATTGCTTAGTCTACATGTCTGTCAGTGTCCTTTTAACTCCTGACACATTTCTCAGATCATAAGAGCGGACTCTTCCATTCAAAGCACAACACAATTTCTACCTCAAGTCCAGGTTTTCAACTGCGGGCTGAAATCATAACATATCCTCTCCTAGCACATTTGTTTTAATGTATATAAAGTGATTCCTTGTGACAGCACACTGACTATAGAGCCATAATTAGCAATTAACATTGTGAAGGTGTGAAGGCATAGGCAAGTAAAGGTCTTTTAACAGCAGAGAGATTTCTGTTAAGAAACAGTGAAGATTAAAAAAAAAAAATCAAACTCCAAACACCAAGTATGAACAAAGCATGAAAACTGGGGCAACACAATCTAAATGCTACAATATATAACACCAGAGACCTGTCTTTCAATTCATGAGAAAACCAAATAAAATACATTATGAGCCTCCTTAAGAAAACACATTATGTGTGCTCGTACTGTTTAGTTCCACCTAAAAGCTGTATAAAAAAAGCTCTCCCTTGTGTGTTACACATTTCAGACCCTTGGGATTTCTCTTACAGTTTTATGCAATTTATTTCTTATAAACTAATCTCCTACTTCCTCTTCCAGCATAAAAAAGATGTTTTATTGCTATGTGTTTGGTTTAGCAATGGCAATGTGCCATAGACAACACTCTAGTAAAATGTACAAAGCAAATTTAACATTTTCACATCCAAAATAGAAAATCATAATGGCATGCACACCCAATCTTTTTTTCTAACAAACTCACCTTCTTGAATCTCACTCTCCTTTTGCAGTGATATTTTCTCATTTTCTTTAATCAGAAGCACAATCAATTGTTCCTGCAATCTGTTTGTTATACTCTATGTGCTACCTGGTAGGTTGTTTTCTTATCTGCATGGCCAAAGTAAACTATTCCAAGCATGTCAAAAGATCATCAAGAAGCCAATGACAATGCTAACTATTTTTTTTTTTGCTCTAGCTCTTTGGACTAACTTGGAATGCTAATCCCTTCCTCAGTGGATACTGCACACAGAGGAGCTTCAGCAAAGGCGGCAGAAAGCTTTCAGTTCAGGATTTCATTTGAGAAGGCAGACTGAGATATGCACAGTTTGGGCTGCAGACCAATTTCTTGGGTCCTGTTGCCATAATAGCATACTGACTTGATGGTGGTTTTGGAGGTCTCCTAAATCAGGAGTCCAGAACAAGTGGCATTAGTAAAACATTCTAGTACAGTTCAGTGTGGAAAATCAATGCAAAATGCTCATTGTGGAGAATCAGAATATGAATCAGAAAACAAGATAGCCTAGACATCTAGGCACTCTCATTTTTCAGACATGACATTCAGGTTGCAATTCAGGAATGTAAGTGACCATTTTACATCCTTAAGTGCCTGTGTAAGCATCCTAATGCAGGAAACAGGACTTTTTGTTTGAGAACCAGTGTCTCAATAACAAATTTATTTTTTCTCTAAATTGCAGTTAACCAGAGAAATTAATCCTCCTGTTTAACATTTTTAAAAACTTTCCAACTTTTCACATTAAGTCAAAGCTGAATCCAGTGTTTTTATTGATCCTGTGCTAGAAGTCATTTCTACTGTGTGAGTTCCACTGTATATTTAAGATCTTTTGGTACAGGAGACCTTGATTTTGGTGGAAGTTTCCAATCGGTATGATGGTGTGTAATATGTATTATTATTGTAATTTTCAGGAGCCATTTTCATATTCCATTTAGGAAAAATATTATGGACAGAAAAAGGGAAGAAGAGTAACCTCACTCCAGTTGTGATCACGCATTTTTATTGTGTGTTTTTGATTCATTGATCTGGCATCATCTTCTCCTTTTACTCATTTTCATCTCATCACTTCAATTAAACAACTTGTCCTGTTATATAGAAATTTCAAGGAATATTAGTGATTGAGAAAATTTAGGTGTTACTAAAAAAGAGTTGCTTCAGTTTTCACAAGTATTCAATTTAAAATTTAACTAGAGATGACATTTCTGGCTAAATTCTGATTTTATCAGAACTAATGATCTATCACTACAATCAGTAGAGACGACCTCTAATCTCACTAACAAAATGTTTGTTTACAGAAAAGCTATTTGCTGGATTTAGCATAATTGACCACAGTAATTATGGTGAGAGGAATTTATGTTTCATTTAGAAAACTCCTGGATAGCTTTTCTGGCAACATAGGTAGATTAAGCCTTTAATCTCCAACAAGCATGTTTTCAACAGAGTAGCCTATAGACTGTGGGGTTTAAGAGCTGTAGTGTTTGTTTATATGTCCAGAACCAGACAGTTCTTTGAATGCCTGTCCATATGCCCACAGGATATGTCAGACTGGCAGCAAAGAGGAAGGTTGCAGAACAGATTTCCAGCACAGGCAGAGGCAGAGCAAGTTTACTCTCACCTGGCCTGCCCTGGGATAGAATCCCTAGCTGCAGGAGCAATCCAGGCTGCCCAACCAGCAAGCAGTCATGTCAGTATTTCCAGAAGTGGTAGGGTTTTGATAGAATGTTAGCAATTTCTGTTTCCATACTAACCTGAAGTCATTTCAAATTAATAACTTAGAGGAGCTGGTAGTCTCCATCTGGGAAACCTCTCAGCTCCTCATATCACATAGTCACAGACTGGTGGGGGTTGGAAGGGACTTTTGGAGATCATCTAGTCCAACCCTCCCTGCCAAAGCAGGGTCACCCAGAGCAGGTCAGAGAGGAAACCATCCAGGTGGGGTTTGAATGTCTCCAGAGACGGAGACTCCACCACCTCTCTGGGTAGCCTGCTCCAATGCTCTGCCACCCTCAAAGTCAAGAAGGTTCTCTTCATGTTTAGATGGAAATTCCTATGGTCAAATTTGTGCCCGTTGACCCTTGTCCTGTCACTGGGCACCACTGAGAAGAGTTTGGTCCCATTCTCTTTACATCCACCCTTTAGGTATTGCTTAGCACCAACGGGATCCCCTCTCAGGCTTCTCTTCTCCAGGTCCCTCAACCTTTCCTCAAAAGAGAGGAACTCCATTCCCTTGACCATCTTTGTAGCCCTAGATCAAATAGACTCCTCAAGCAAGTATGAGTTGTGATCCACTAGCAAGGGTCAGCTCAGATTCAACCTAGCTGGACACTGGGGGAGCCACAAAGCCAGACCCCCAGCTTTGATAAACCCCATGACTCTCTCCATTCCTCCCCATCTGCCTAGGGCATGGCACAGCCACACTGTGGTCCCTGGACACTTATTTATGTGCCCAAATTCTCAGTTGCATTCTTCAGCTGAGGAGTTTTGATAACTCAGTAAACTGAAATTGTCCTGACCTCTAGCATGTCACAGGTGGGACTAAACATAGAGAATGTGTCATTTGCTTTGTGCTATTATTTAGACTTGCTTTAAAATTCAGAGCTTAGATAAGAGAGCTGATTTCTCTTTCTTTTGGCTGACTGCTTCTGTGGCAACATTCTCAGTTGCCTGATAGGAAATCATTTTATTATCTCTACTGTAAACTGGGATTTAGTTCACCTCCTATGTCCTATCTTGTGTGTGCTAAGAAATAAAGACTTGAGGCATTTTTGCAATACATATAAGACTGGAGAGCAAAAAAAAAAAAGTGTTTGAATGTTTATTTTCAACCAATGCATATCTAAGAATAATCATGCATATTTCTATAAATTTAATCTTTAGCTATTCTTTAATCATACAATAGAGTCCTCAATGATACTTTTGTCTACAGCTAATGAAAAAAATAACAACTTTTTTAAACTGTGAAATTACTCTAAATGTGCTTTTACAAAACAAAAGGCAAATGAAACTCGTGACATGCTACAAACAATGGTCCATCCACTCGAGACTCAAAAATGAGAAGCAGGTCAGTACAGATGATGTAAATATTTATGGTAAAAGCAGTCATCTAATTTTTTGTGTGGTTAAACCAGGGGCGAATACTTGATGCTCATCTGAGCTGAACTACTAAGTCTTTCTTGTACCTCTTGCTTCTAGATTTTCAAGAAATTCAGGCAGAAATCTTCTACATTAAACATTATTTTTAGAGGTGTCTTGACCATGAGAAGTGAACTCACTTTCAGAGATCTTCAGATTCATGTCTCAGGATGGAGTTATTGTTTTCAGGGAAAAATAATCATTAACTTTCAATTTGTCCCAATTCAATCAGGAAAAAAAAACCTATAACATATTGCTTTTCATTGTGATTCCAAATGACAAGAACCCTAAGAACTACCAGCAAAGTGAAAGGTCACTGAATATTATTTTACTGTTGCCCCTTTACAAAAATGTTCACAGAATCTCAGCTATGTAGAGACAAAATGTTGTTTTCAAGGTCTCTAGCCAAGAGTAAGAAGGCTTCAGGCCCTTCCACTTTTAGTGAAAAATCTCTGTAAAAAGCACAGACCGGATAAGGGGGCTTGGGGTCCATTCTGAACACAGGTGTGAGAGCTCACTGAAACACCTCATCATTTCAAGGTGAGTTAACTAAACAGCCATGTGTCAAAAGAGGCTTGCTGTAATTCAGTGTCACGGGTTTGTTTTGGTTTATTTGTCTGTCTGTGCAATTTGCTATTTTTTTACCAGGAAATGGCTATGGGGCCACAGGAGCTTGGTTGGAGAGTGAAGGGTGTTCACAGCTGTTCTGCCTGTCCACCAGGGGCTGGGCAGTGGAGGAAACTTCACTAGTGCTCAGAGTTCCCCACCTGAGGGGTTACACATAAGCCCATCTCAAGCACCAGGACCACCTGCTCCTCAGCCCTGCAAAACCCAGCCTTTCTTCAGCAGGAGAATCTCACAGCAGCACAGGGAGGAAAGCCCAAAAAAGACAAACTGCCTTTTTCAGAATCTTGGGAGAGACCCTGGAATGATGCAAGCAAGGCTAAGATTCACTGATTTCCAGCTGGTTTTGAGTGTCAGTAGTTGGCACCACTCTGAGAGGAAAGAAGCTTTATTTTGTACTTGGGGAAATGCTATCTATGTTGCTTCATTGGGAGAGTATTTAATTTTAAAATAAACAGATCAGAATGGATTGAGAAATAAGGTGAAAACATGCTTTCTCAATAAATAAACAGAGCAGTGGGGATATGACTTGAAGTGACTTTTCCTAATGGAACGTGATTTTGACTCCAAACAGCTAATCGGACTTGTCAGATGATAAAGGTTAGAGTTGTCATTAAATACTATCACTATTTTGGCTAAAGTTAAATACATATGCTACATAAAATAAACTATATAGTGTGAGTAAGGAAAAACATTGAGAATACACTCAAGCTATCCTCCCATTTTTGCAGGAGCAGTCTTTTGGGCAATATTAAACCCTTTAGAGGGTTTGTGAGTTTTGTGAATGTTAAATAAGTTGACCGTTTGTTTTATTAGACAGGAGAGTGCACTTTTTCCATGGCAGTGTTTTAAGAAATACAGTAAAAGTTCTGAGAGTATTGTCAAACACACCTATCAAAAATGAGTCACTAAGTACACCAGAGGCTGGTTGTTGCAGAACAAAACGGGAGCTGTGACATTTTAACTAAGTTTTACTTCTTCCTTTGGGCTAAACCAATGCCTGATCACAAAACATGTTCACGTCTAGCATGCAAATTTTCTTTCTCACCACAATTCAAAGCAATATAAATTATAGTTGTTTGCATCAAGCTTTCACACTCCTTTGTACGTTAGGCTTTTCTTCATCTGGCTAGCAGAGAACCCACAGTGTAACCAATAAACTTCATTCCCTGAGCTGTACTGACATCATCCTGGCTAAAAAAAACAAGGAAGTAAGCTAATCGGAGATCTCCTGATTTATATTCTGTAATGAATACAAAGGGGCAGAAACCAAGGTCTTTTAAATGGAAACTGTCAGCAAAAAAGAAAACAGAAGAGAATTATTTTGAGAGGTGGCCAAGAAAGAGCAAAAGGGTCATGGGGGAAAAGGGGATACTAGAAAATGAAGGAATGGTCTGGGAAATAATATGTACTACTGCAACACTGTCCCACATGGTATTGTTATGTACTCAATGCCATGTCCATCAGCCTTTGTGAAATAACTAGTGAAAAAGCATGGATATTAAAAGAAAGGCATGGATGTATTCTATACAGAACTCTGTAGATAACTGGCTTTTGCTTATAGGTCTAAACTTTGAAATATTTTCTTTTGGCCCTAAAAAATATTCACTTAGAGAAAATATTCAGGAAAAACAACACCAAAAAATGCTATGGGAAGAAAACTCTTTCAACTATTGGACATATTCTGTTTCAAACTCTGTGAATAAATTTATGAGTCACTTCATTTTCATTTCAAAAGGCCAAAATCTCATCTGCTTTCAAATTTTTTGCTCATTTTTCTTTTTCTTTTTCCCTTTTCCTCAGAAAACAAACTCAGTTGAATCACCTTGAAACCTCAGCTCAACATCCTGGTGTTGTCAAAACCTTTTTCTCCATTAAAAGGTCCCACCCACACTCATTAAAGGTATGACAAACTTGATAAAATAAAGAGAACTGGTTCCTCTTGGACCCGATACATTCTGCAAGGTCTGTCTAGCATGCTGTGAAGTATAATCTCTCCTCCCTTTCCTTCCCTGTTTATTCATTCCTCTGTTGCCCTTGATGAACTGGGGAATAGCAGCTCTGCAGTGGCTATCCTTTCATAGAGATACTTCTTTCATAGTGATACTTCCCAAAATGAAAACAGTGGTTCAGACACTGTATTTCCTTTGTAGATAATTGGTACAGGTCACAACTGGCTCTTCCATTGGACTTTTTCTTTATTTTATTACCTTTGGCATTGCCCAGAAAGAGCCAAGCAAACCTGTGAACTTCAACGTTTCCTTTGGAGACCAGCAGATTTGTCAGCAAGGTAAGCAGGTTCACCAGCACTGAGATCAGTTCTGATGAACCTTCTCATGCCAGTAGGTGGATTGAGCTGACAGAGAAAAGCACAAACCCCCTTAAACACAGCACATACACTTTTAGCATTGAATCTGAGACTGAGAGTCCTGGAGGGAATTGAGAATACAGAAGTAGAAAGAGAAGCTATACTTTTGAAGGGAAAGGGAAAGTTGAAGGGAGAAAAATGCAAGAAAAGTGAGCTGTGGGAAGACATAAAACAGAAATATCAATCAAAAAAAATTTTAAAAATAAATTACATAATTACATTTGAACCGGAAAACAGTGGCATCAATTATAAGTCTTCAACAATGGAAATAAGATAATAAAGTAAATCAGCTAATCCTACAAAAAGCAGTCACACAGCTACTGTAGAGGATTTTACTATATTCTGCTTTGGCCTGAGATCAATTATCATTTTGGAAGAGGTTTGTTTCTGACCTGGCTTATTCCAACAATTAGGTTCACAGTGCAGCTCTGCAAACAGCTGTAACCGCTGAAGGGCTAAGCATTTTGCAACATGCTATAGAAGATATAACTGTACCTGAAATCATAGATGTCCAAAAGCCTGAAGTACAATTTCTGCCCAAACCAGAAGAATGATGGATTGTAATGGAGAAACTGACCAGAGGCAAAGTTGGATTTACAGTAATGAAGCAGTGTTGAACAACCCATTTTTGAAATGGTTCCACCCACAGGAGTTACTGATTTGAGATTGTCTGATAATAATCCTCTTTCACATTTGTGCTATGTTGCAGTGAGTGGGATGGCACACTCCAGGAAATGCAATCATTTCTAGGATACTCACACACTGTCTACCAGGAAGATATGTGACCTGACTTCAAAGATGGCAAGAAAATTCAGAGAACGGATTTACCTTACTTATAGTACATCTCTTGTAAACCATTGCATGTTCACATGCAACTGCTAAATGCATTATGTTTCCTAAACCTGTTTTGCTAGTTTTACTGATGGAAATATTTGTTTAGGTTTTATGGGCAGTCAGTCTTCAGTGCTTATTTCCTGGCAGTTGGTAACTCTATGCTCGATGTTTATGTCTCTTCAGTGTCATTTTAAAAAGTCTCAGACTCAGCTGCTTCCAGTGAGTAGGAAAAAATGCACCTCACAGCACTGCCTTTTGTGAAAACCACTGCCAGCCAAACAACATTGACAGCATTTCATTTCTACCATCCAAATTGGCTTCCTGACTTTAACACAAAGAGAAAAACAAAGCCAATGACCACTGAAAAGTTGAAATATTAGTTCAATACACCCTTCATACCCTCTGAGGATTAAACAACTTACCTAACAAAGCCTATCTCATTATTTATGTGTTTGTCACTAGCAAAACTTCCTTACAGTGATAAACTTTGCTCAGGCAAAGCCTTTCAGCCTTGCTACAAAGTTGCTTGAATTCATCTGTCAAGGAGAAACCTTACTCAGACATCTTTAAATATCTCCCCATTTGCATGACCCTTTATCGCCTCCAAATTTCATGAATCCTGTAATCTGCAGGTACAGTTGTGTTAGGCTTGTTTGAGCTCCAGACATAGCCAGGTAAAGGGTTTTCCCATACCGTCACTGACACACTGGTTGTCTTGCCCTGGGTCATTTGTACATGGAGGGTTTCTGGCTCAGCTCATGCTTACAGGCACCCATTCATCCATTGTCTAACCCCTCTGCACTAAACTCAATGCAGTCATACCAGTCTTGTCTGTTTTAAAAGTATGGGATTTTTTTTCTTTTTTACTTACAGGAAAGGATATGTGCAAATAAAGAAAACAACAGGCTATTTCTAATAAAAAACATCTGGACAGAGCTGCATTATGGAATTTTAATATTAAAATTAGCAATGTTTACAGCATGCTTTGAATAATGCCAGTCAAACCTCTCTCATCAATCTGAAAAAGAAAACAAAGCTAGGAGTCATAAAGCAACATCTTGGAATAGTTATGGCATTACTGATGTGCAGCTTATGGAAATTTTATGTATTGCATCAAATCAGACAATTGAACTCAGAATGTCAGCTTGCAACATTGCTTTATTATGCATGGCAGTCCTTCATTCTGAGTAGTTAGAAAGCAATGGACAGGGAACTGCTTGAGAGAGTCCAGGGCAGGGCTACCAAGATGATTAAGGGAGCGGAGCATCTCCCATATGAGGAAAGAGTGAGGGAGCTGGGTCTCTTTAGCTTGAGAAGAGGAGGCTGAGGGGGGACCTTATTAATGTTTATAAATATGTAACGGGTGAGTGTCAGGAGGATGGAGCCAGGCTCTTCTTAGTGACGTCCAATGATAGGACAAGGGGCAATGGGTGCAAGCTGGAACATAGGAGGTTCCAGTTAAATATGAGAAAAAACTTCTTTATGGTGAGGGTGACAGAACACTGGAACAGGGAGGTTGTGGAGTCTCCTTCTCTGGAGATATTCAAAACCCACCTGGACACATTCCTGAGTGATCTGATCTAGGTTTTCCTGCTCCGGCAGGGGGATTGGACTAGATGGTCTTTCAAGGTTCCTTCCAATCCCTGATATTCTGTGATTCTGTGATTCTGTGAAATGCGTGGATTTTGGTAATATTTGCCCATCTGCTGTGTGGTCAAAAGAAAGACCATACGAATAGACTGGCTGTGATGGGACACAGTAAGGTCAAGAAGATTGGATTTATTTTTCTGATCCCATGAGTCAGCTGCCTTCTTAGTTATTGAACTTGTGTTCTCTGTGCCTCACCTCCTTCTGTCTAGTTTGGCATTTTGCTCTGGTCAGTTGGAGATTTCATGCTGCAATGAATGTTAGCGTTAGTATCATCTGTTGATGACCACCTTCATTCCATACCAACAGATCATAAATGTGATGATCTACCCAGCTGAGATCTTCAAGATCTGAACAGTTGGGTGCTTGGACACAGCAGGAATTAGAACTTGCAAACATGCAGAATTTGCATTTTATTTGTCAAACTGGACTTGCCCCTGTTCTTGCTTTGTACACAAAACTGAAAATGCATGAGTCCTTCCCAAGTTGTTTCTTGGGGGAGTTTTGAACTTACAGCCTTTATGTATTAACTCCTTTCCTGTTTGGTCCTCTTTTTTTTTTTTAACCAAAATTCATTCGTATCTCAGTTGTACTAATGTCCTGGTTTCAGCTGGGATAGAGTTAATTTTCTTCCTAGTAGCTGCTGTATTTTGGATTTAGTATGAGAATAGCTGATAGTACATATTGGTTTAGTTATTGCTAAGTAATGATTATATAAAGTCAAGAACCTTTTCGACTTCCCATAGAAGATGAGACAGAGCATAGAGAGGAAAATTGGCTAAAAGAATATTCCATACCATGGACACCATGCTCAGTAAATGGGGGTTGGCCAAGGAGGCAGGACACCACAATTACTGCTTGAGATCATTGGGTGGTGAGCAATTCTATTACATCACTCATTTTCAATATTCTTTTATCATTATGGTTATTATTATCTTATCTTTCATTACTTTTCCATTAAACTGTCTTTATCTCAATCCATGATGATTCTTTTTTTGTTTCTCTTTCTGCACCC
>VZTM01042040.1:15633-28632 GCA_013400555.1 Jacana jacana
CAAGTTATTACAGATCAGAAGAAGACTGGCTCTCACATGCCTCAGGTGGAAGAATCCTCACATTCCTTTACTGGATGATGTAGAACTGGGGAGTCTTGAGGTGCCTGTATTCTTGTCTTTTTTTGATTATTTTTTTTCCCACCTGATTTTTTCTTCAGACTAAAATCTTTAAAACAGTTGGGCATTAATTTGACTGTAAATTATTCTAAATCAGAGGCATACAGGCAGAATTGCTTGAATCTCATTTTGTTAGGTATGGTGCATAATTTTAAGCTTGTATAATAAATGTGAGATCACCTGAGAATCTGCTATACTGACCATATGAGAGTGAAGTCTGCCTCGCTGCTGGTAGAAGAAGGAGCAGAGTTGCTCCGAGTGGTGGGTTTTCATAAATGAGTAAAGTTGCTTTTCTTCAAAGATTTTACTTTGTGAGATTTCATGTAGATTTTAGTACTGGAAAGCAGAAGCAGTGCAAGTAGTTTGAGGTTTGTAGTTGTGTCGTGGGTTCTTGGTGATTTTTTGTTTGTTGTTTTCTTTTTTTTTCCAAAGGTGGGAATACTTGATCTTTATCTGTTCTAAATTTGGATCCCAACAAAACAAGTCTTTATCACGTTTCTGGAAAAATCTGCAGTTTGCCCAGTGACCTGTTCACATCTGCACCTTGAGCTTCTGAGGCTGCTGATCAGCAGCATTGTGGCAGGATGTTCTTGGGGAGGCAAAGTGTTACTGGCTTCAGTGGACTAAAAGAGGAATGTTTCAGCATGACCACGGGAAATCTGCTATATGCAAAATAGCACCATGGTATCCTATTTGCCTTCCCTCTCTTCTTCACCCATGCATTCTCAACAGAGCCTTTTGCCAGTTGGCTAGCAAAGCTCCATCCTCCCAAGCCTCCACCTTGTACAGAAAGGGCTGTTACTGCCTCTCTGAGGCTTCCTGCCTATTCTCAAAGCAGCTCCAGTCCGTGACTGGCTTCCTAGGAGGTCTGTACCAAGGTACTCAATTTTCCAGCCCCTCACTTTGTTTGAATTCGGTTTTATTTAGTCCTGTGGAGACCTCAGCTGCCTCACTTGCTTGAACTGTTCTCTAGCAAGGCTCCAGCACAGCTGGCATCAAGCAAGTCCTTAGGTTTTTTTTTTGCCAGCGGGTTGGCAGGAGACGTTACACAAATTTTTTAAGAAATCATATTACTTGAATATTTTTATTAAAGCTCTTACCTCCTTAAAATATAGCAACATGCCATATACTTGTGTGTATTATGGTTCTAGAAACTGGCAGATCTTACCTTTTCATTAACCTCTTACAAGGAATGTGATGTAGTTATGAAAAGTTGTGTGTATTGATGAGATGGCAGATGCTGCGAGGCAATCTGTCAGAAAACTTTGAGCACTTTGGCTGAGCAAGCCAAACCAGAACCTCTTCTCTTTGATTAGGCAGGCAGACCAAGCTGCTTTCTTCCCCTCCCTTCTGTTAAGGATGTTTTTCAATTTTCTAATTGTCCCAGTGTATTTATTTTCTAATGAATCTTCTTTTTCAATGGTCTTACTCAAGTATGGGCTATAGCAATGTCTAGCAATGATGATTCCATGGCTTTACACATTTTCTTTCTGTTCTTTTCTACATCTAACGTTCACATAGCAAAAGATTGCATTTTACACACATGAAGCTACATTAAAATGTATTTGTTGTCTTATCAGTAGTAAATGGGTCATATAATTTTCAGGGGAAGGAAGGTACAATATCTTTAAAAGTTTAAAATTCCCCCTTGGTAGATCTATGGGAACAACAAATTATCAGAGGGTGCTCTGAAATAAGAGGTGCTCCATGACAATAGACTTTGAACTTCATGGAGACATTCTCAGAGGATTAGTCTAAAGGGCTTCAGTTACATTTTTACAGCTCCAACAATGATCTTTTTGAGATAGGAAGGTTGTATAAACGTTGCTGTAGTGTCAAAGTAAAAATTCTCAAAATAGTCCATGTCTCTTTGGAAGACAGAGCAGATCTGAAGTAATAGTTCACTTTGGGTGTACAAAACTCCATAGGTTACCTTGACATAAAAGAAAATTGCTTAGATCACTTCCCAGAGCTGTCATGGTGCTTACCAAAATGACGAGTATAGTCAGCACAATTCCTAGGCATTGTCTAAGCATGTTGTAGGTTTTATTAGTCTGGGCTTTGTACTAGGAGTCCTGCAACTTCTGGTCAACCAGCAGCCCTTTTGCTTGTAGCAATAAAGGAGAAATTGTTTAATAACTAAGCACTTGGTTCTGTTTTGTTGGAAAGAAGACAATGTGTTACTGAGGAGAAGTTTTCAGCCATTTTGCCTGCTGCTTATCTGCCAGTTAATTCTTACAGCTCCTCCCTGGTTATCTTGCACCTCGTTATTGCAGGTGCAACCTCAGAGCAATAAAGCTACTCTGCTGCTGATTCTGTTAGGTAAAATTTTTATTGTAAGGACTGTAACAAGACTGTTTTGGATATGTTGATTACCAAGCTTATTTTAGGTCTTAAAACAATGAGAGATGCTTGCTTGTACATTTGTGTCATGGTTTAACCCCAACTGGCAACTAGGACCATGCAGCTGTTCACTCACTTCTGTCCCAAGTAGGACAGGAATAAAAAGGAGAACACAATTTAGCAGAAGGACAGTAACTGAAGAGGAAAGTAATAATAACAATGGTAGAAGACTATACAAATGGAAGTGATGCAATACCCTATGATCAATTGTCCAGCCGGTCCCAATTAATGATGATGGATTCCTGTCCCTTGGCCAGCCCTACTTTTATACTAAGGATGATGTCTATGGCACACATGTCTCTTTGGCCAGCTTGTTCTGTCTATGGGAAGCTGCAAAAGTCCTTGACTTAATATAAACATTGTTTAGCAACAACTAAAACAGTATGTGTTATCAACATTATTCTCATACGAAGTCCAAAGCACAGCAGCTACTAGGAAGGAAATGAAGTCCCAGTTGAAGCTGACGTGATTTGTTATTAGATATTTGAAAATTAAAACAAAAAATATTGCGTGTGGAGGAGGGGGAGATTGGTGGTTTGTAGATAGAGGAAATCCTTCCTATTTTCTGCTGTATGTACATATTTAGAATCTACACAATGTTGTGGTTTTTTTATTTTTTATTAGAATGGAAGATCTTTATGTGAACTTCTATTACTTGAGTAAAAAGGTTGGAGCACATGAATTAAATGAATGCCAGCATTTTCTCATTGTAATTTTGTAGCTTGTTGCTCCAAGTTATTTGGGAATGTGACTTGTTTGTTCCAATTTAACTTTCAGAGTAAGCAGCAAGAATGACAGTTCAAATCCAATATACAGATCCTTCTCTTAAGCAAATATTTTCAGGGGAGAAAAGCCGTGTGTGCTTTATATTCCAATATTCAGTAATAACCAATATTCGGTATCCCCTGTAATTCTTAAAATCGCTTTTCCATATTAGTTTCTTCATGAAGTTTTTCTAAAACAGTTCTGTTTATCCTGATTATTTGCTCTTGCTGTTTTCATCCCCTGAATGTTGAAAGTTGACTTCAGATAAAAGGTTTTATTTTAGAAGTACCATTGTAATGTACCATTCTGAGTCTTTTCAGGTATGTTATATATTAAAAAAGGATTTTGAGTAATGATTTCCAAAACCAGTAATAAGAGTAGCTGTAGCCTTTAAAACTAAACAAGGGGTTTTTAAGGGCCAGAGTTTGATGGCAATCCAAGGACAATGCACAAACTAATTCTTGATATAAAATAGAGAGTCTAGATTTTCCATCCTTGTAGTTAATCTATTGTCTACTTTCAGCTGTAGAAAATTCTGAAAAATTCATATTTAACTTCTCTTTCATGATCCTATTTTTATCTTAATGATCATAGAGTAGCATTAGAGTGAGAACTCTAATTGATGCTTTTTTCTTCTAATATCATAGGATTTTTACAGTTACAGTTTACATTTTCTTATGGATGGTTTATTCTTTTGTCCATTCAAAAAACTTGAAAGCAATCAAGGATCTTGCTATAGGAAAGTCTGTTTCTGAAATTCATTATAAGTTTGCTTTTGGTTTAAATTTCAGTTTTGCAGTAGAAGTAGAGAACTGTTGATTCTGTATTCATTATTTAAGCTTTTCTATTAAGTGATGCGGATCCTCAGATGTTGACATACGTCCATAATGGCTGTCCAGGTGTATTTACAGGTTAAAGTCTAGTCTATAATGATTCTGCCTAGTACTAAAAAGATTAATAATTGTTTTTCAAATAATTTCTGGAAGCTAAATTTCTGTTCCTGAAAACAAACTTGGTTGAAAAATTAAGCTTTAAAGGGAATTAATCACAGAAGGAAAGAATACCTTAAGTAGTACAAAGAGAATATTGACGTGAAAAGCAGCCGTGTAAGTTTTTTGCTTTTGTTTTTGTTTTGTTTCTGTCCCATCTTTGAGTAGTGGGTGCAAATCTAGAAACAATAGTATATTTCAATGAGTGTGTGAATCAACTGGCCTAACGCCAGAATTAGAGTGCTGGGGGATTTAAATAGCCAGTAAGATTTTTAAGTGCCTAGTGCATAATTAATAATGATGGTATATGAAGATTTAGAACCTTTGTGCACATATAAAAAATACAAAACCAGCTTATTTTAGATTAACATGCTAATAACTGATCATCAGTACATATCTTCAGCCTCTTCTTGCTGATGGCAAACATAAGGCAAGGCGAGTTGGTTGAGAATTTTATTCCCACGACTCCTCAATTTTGAAGTTAATATTCTATCGTTCAGGTCATACTTTGTTGGTTCTAATGCTTCTTAAAGTAATTTTTGATTGATGTGACAATTATCCTTATTACTGCCTGATATCATCTACAAGCAGGATGTGTACACAAACAATGTGGTTTGAGCAAAGGCAGTTTGCAAAATTGGAGTAGGAACGTTTTGTAATGCAATTAAATAGTAACCTTTTAAAAAAATGTACATATTCCCTTTATTCTCCAGTTTCATTAGCAAATAAATTTTCAAAAAGTAATGTGTTGTTTAAAAATTATCAACTTCGGTGTGTGGGCATTAATATTTTACAGTTAGGACATAATTATCTATTCCATCATTCCTTTATCTCCAGATAATAACTTGTTTCTGTAAAACCCGGGTACAAAGAGTATTACTTGTAACAATGTTACATAAGGGTAGAGAATAGCTAAGCAGCACTAGTTTAAGCATTTTTATTTCATCGCAATCCCCTTTGTTTTGAATGAAGTATTTGTTACCTTTGATGGAAGTCATGTTTGAAAGAGATTACTTTTTGAAAGTATACTTTTACTAATGCAAAACCTTAAATTCACAGCGTTTTCTTTAATTTTCACATGCAGTATTTAATCATTACGGCTAATGATGTTTGCTTAGCTATGATAATAATATGTTGCATATGGAAACAAATAATGATGCAAAATCCTTTGTTTCTTTTAATCATCCAGGAAGTTGAGTACCACGGACTTACAGTTAATTATTTTTAATGTTAAGAGCAATAGCAACTATTTATATCTTGAGATGCTGAAAAGATGCATTTAGTTTAGTATTATCTATTTAATTTTGATAGAATGACAATTGAGAAGGAAGCTTCTTTGTAATTGAGATGCCCAACAATAGTTCTTATAATTGGTTTCAGGCACGGCTTTTAGTGTATAATAGGGGTCAGATATTGATCTCAGTAAAATAAAACTTTCTATGGGGATCATTAAATCATTTATTCTGTGCTGGCATCGGTGTAAGTTATTACTTAACTTGTCATTGTTATAGCCAAAATTTCCTTTGAAATCATTTACTGCTCTATGGGATTTTTAACTGTGCTAATTAATGTGATTATTGGTTACTTCCTAGTCATTAAATATCTAGGATGACTTTTGGGATCTCGTGCCTTTGTCCATTAATCTGTCATTTACAGTAATAATATCCAAGATGTCGGTATCAATTCAACCTTTATAGACTCGCTATTATTAATTTATGCCATAGCTGTTCCACTCCTTAGAATATGCAGTAAAAAAGTGTCTTAACTCCTCTGATCAACAATTGCACACTGGATCCATACACACCCATTTCTTTTCAGCGTTATGGGATGTTCTATTGATTCTTAATTTTCTGTTGTTTATTTTTGTGTTGTCAAATTTGATATTTTTACCAAGCAGTAGAATAGTAAGAACTAGAATTGAACAAGTGATTCAGTTTCAGAACAGTGGCAGATGCTTTGCTGCTTTCTGAGCTCGAAGTGTTTCCACCAAGCACTTCTCCAGCTTAACGTACTGTGGCAAAAAGAGCTCCTTACGGTCTGATATCAAACAAAAAGTGACGGAACAGTGATTTCATCCATGATCAAGTCTGAGCACTTCTAGGACTGCATGTATGGCTTATGTTGTATCTTTAGGTAGCTCCTTGTAGGTAGATAGAAATCCATTAAAAAAAGTTAATTGTTGTACTTACTGATAAAAATGTTTTATGTAAACTACCATTAAGTGTAACTTCTAAATTATTTGAAATACTTTCCAGGCTTAGTTTAAAAGGTCTGAGGTTACTATGTTTGCCTTATACAGAAGTCAAAGTTATCCTTAATGTTTAAAAGCAAAGCAGTGTTCCACAGTGGCATTTGGGTCTTTGGTTGTTGTAAAATAAACAATTTTGTAGATTTCAAAGCTTAATATTTCTATTTCCTTCAAATGCATCTTCTGGCTACTGTAGTACTTGAAAATCTTGTACTTATATAACATTTCATTTGTTTCTATTAAAACAAAAGTAACTGTATATTGCATTTAAAGAACGTTACCAAGGTTGATTACTGCCTAGTTGTATTTTTTCAGCAAATATACAGCTGTTGGGAAGTGAATGTTTGTTCATTTAGTTGTATCTTTTTTCTTTCTAAGATATGTTATTATTTTTACAGTTGATTAATACCCCACTGAGTAGTTGTCAACCTGTATGCGTTCTTGCAGATAGTTTTCAAAACATCAGATAACAAAATGATGCTTCAGAGGGCAAACCTTAGCTTCAAGTGATTTGAGGAATTGCTCCCATTGACAACTGATGGTGAAGTGTTCTCGTCACCAGTGCAAATGTAGGCTAGTTCGGAAAAGTGATTTTGGGGGAATGCATTTCTGCCCCAAAGATACGGCAATGCAAAGAAAATATCACGGACATGGAGAGGGATTGTTTTTGTTGTGTAGCTACTATTTGCCATTTGGTTTTCCTCCGTTATAGGATAACATAGGTATACCTTGTGATGATGTTGGACTTAATGAACAAGTGTATTGAATTTTATTCATTGCAGGCATTTCACTTCTTACTTCACTCCAGTGCATTATAACATTAGTGTAGCGTAGCCCGTTTAAATGTTATATTTTTTAAAATCTCTAGCATCAACTCCCTGTCGGGACAGTTTCCAAGTCAGAATGTGGGACGATGCAACAGGGACCTTTCTCTGGGTGGCCTAGAGCTTCTCTGAGGAGCTTGAGGCAACCCCTGGTGCACTTGGTGGGGTCAGAAAAGATCAGATGTTCTGTTTTCTGCTGCTGCAGGTAAGGGGAGATGCAGATCCAGTATTGGCGTGCAGGGAGACAGGAGGAAGATGAACAGCTTTGTTACACAAATGATGAGTGAGCTCCCAAGCAAAGTCCCATCTGTGGTGGAGAATGACTGGATATTTCTGCTGCAAAGCAGAATTAGCTGCCACTTGTCATTCCCATTGTGACTAGCTTCCCAAACCCAGAGTGTGCCCTCTGGGAGAAAGAGGCTGGAGACTTGAGCATCTTAAACTGTAAAATATATATTCATGTGAGGTGAAATGGATGGACTCACGCATTTCTGCACTTGCATACTGCTAATACTCATTTAGGACAAGAGCTGGATCTTATTAAAACAACTGGGAGCGGAGAGGTTTTTTTCAACCTGGAAATCTGTTAATCAGCCAGAATGGAAATTCTTGCAGAAATGGAGAGTGAGCTTTATAAAATCCATGCATTTTCTAATTTTTTGTTTGTCCAATGGGCATTTTATCGCAATATAATAGTTCAAAATTAAGCTCCTTAATTAACAAGTAAAGAACTGACGGCATGCCAGCAAGAACTGAATCGCTAATATTCTAGGCCATCTGTTGTAGAATTGTCAAATAATTCAGAATTCAACATTTTATTCCCTTTATACAGATTTTCATCTAGATCTTGACACAGAACCTAACAATATCAACCAAAATATGCAACACTATCAGATAAAACAAAAGCACATGATGTACTTTTGGTTTCTTTTACTACTTGATTTTTCAGAAGGCAGTTTTTAATTTGTTTTTGAACTGAAATATAATCAGAAATATACTCACCTTGAAGTTTTGAACTCCTGACATTATTTGTTTGAGCAAAATGCATCTACATTTGAAAATCTGATTATGTGCAGGGAGACCTGTTCTTCAGTTACATTGAAAACATTCAGGAAAAGCTTGCAGGGTCTTTATCTTTTGTGGGCAGTCTTTGAACTGTTTCTGGAGAAACACTACTGACAGTCAAAGCAAGATTAACATTTATGTATCCTTGATAGAAATTACTGCACCACTTACCATGGTTTTCCATATATGCAGATGTCATAACCGTTAAGTTAAATATTGTTGTACCTAGTTTTAAATTCCTTTATGTACAACAAAACTATGATATTTATGTTTTAAGTTTATAATGGGACCATAAGATGTACTCTGCACTGTTGGTGCTTTACTTACGAAAATCCTATGGTCATGTTGTGGGCCACTCTTTGTTTTTGGTTCCAAGGCTGATTTTATTGACTACTTGCTTTGGTTTTTGTCTCACTTAATGAAAAACAGCAATTAATCACAATACAGATAAAGTTGTAATCAGATGAAAGTACAGAGGCAGATGCATGTGAGCAGTTATACTGAGAATTGATTTGAAACAAGAAGCGTGACAATATCAGTGATGAGAAATGTGTTATTTTATGAAATTATTCACACAAAGTTATTTTATGAAATTATTATTTCATAGAGTTGCATAGATGTCATGCTAAAATAGGGCTCAACAGTTCTGTAAACTAAATCAATTCAAAAATAATAGAACAACACATTCCTTTTGAGAGGCAAAACTGCAAGTGCGTGAGTGTTCAGCAGCTCAACTAACTGAAACATGAAGTTGTAGCCCCATATATTTGTAAACTTTGTTTGTTGCTTACAGTTAAATATACTTTGTTACTAGCCTCTGAATTGTAGCAAACAAGATAAGTGAGGCAATCTGACTAATGCTGCTTTATGAAACACCTGTAACAATGGAATGGGCATCTCTGATTAAAAAATTGGAATAATTTTTCTACTTTTGCCTCTCTTGACATTGTAGGTTTTGACGACCGTTATTTCACTTCTTGCTTCTAGCAGTAAAAGCAGAATATTTCAGTGAAAGGCTTTGAGGATTTAGCCTCTATTTTGATCTTTTTGTGTTTAATTTAATTTTTTTTTTCTTTTTGAGTTAGGGGTTCTCTTGCAGGATATTTTTTTGGCATTGCTCCAGTTCTAACTATACTCTAGATATGGTTTAGTAAAGTTGCCACAAGCTCTCTTCAGCCATGGATAGCTGTTAAAGTGATCTTCATGCTTGTTCTGGTGCCTGTTGACCTCATGTATTTGAGCTGCTCGGATAATTTTGGCCTAAATAATAGTTTGTGAAAGTTGGGCTTATGATACTCAGAGATCTCTGTAAAGGGATGGCAGATAGTCTTCCACGTAGAACGGGTCAGCACTTCATGCACTGTAGAATGTATTTTCAGAGTTATAAACTAGTTTTTTCCTTCTTCCTGTAGAGCATTACAATTAATCACTATACAGACCAGAAAAGAAAAAATCTTGTTTCTTAGTAAAAGTGTAATATTAGCATTTCCTAGTGTTTGTTTTAGAAGGAGCATTGGGTGAATTTGGTATTTAGAAAAACTGCTTTTGTTTTTTGTCTCTTGTTTTCTGAAGAAAGGGCAATATTGTATGGCTATTTAGGTTGCTATATTAAGCTTTGAAAGAGTTCAGTTATTTTAGTGGAGGCGCTAATGCTGTGAAAGTGCAGGAGAAGAGGCAATTGCTAACCGTTCCTGAATCACATTCATTCAGGCTCCTGTATTTTAAAGGAGAACCAGGGTTTCACATGGTTTTTATATCTCCTTTCACATGGTTTTTGTATCTCCTTTCAGAGAACCAAGTTGATAATCCAGGCAATATTCTGGGTTTAGGAGCTTCGTTTTCCCAGTAGTGTAGCTAAAAACCATGAAGGAGTAAGGAGGAGTAAGCAGTAGCCTGCAGAGTTCAGGAGTCATCTTGAGGAGGAGGTGAGAAAGTTCTAGTGAGAAGAGAGAACAGCAAGTATTGTGAAATCTCCAGAAGTAAGGAAAAAGTGAAATATTAGGTTTTCCCAGCTATGACAGCAGATTCCAAGAACAGTGGTTTGCACAGTGTGCTCTGCAGATCTTCTGAAAAGCACCCTTTATGAGTAGGATTTTTGGAGTAATTGGCTTGCAGAAGAGTTATGAACAACTTGGACTACTGATAGTCAGAAGTAGCACAGTGAGTCTTTCATGGAAAAAAAAAATATTTCTCTTTTTCATCCTGGATGTTAAACCACAAAACTATTTTTTGCTGCAGGTACTTTGATTCCAACCAACTGGCATCCATTTGTCATTACTGGAGGAGCTCATAGTACACTAGAAATCAATGGGAAGCTCATCTAATTCATGAAATTTTTTTGTCTAGACCTTTTAAAAAGTCAGCATTATGGCAGAACGCGCCTTTGACATCAGGATAGGGTACTACTGAGGGACCTGCTTGACAGGTGGTGAGTGCGTGTCTCCTCTTGGTGACGGCGTGGCATTCTCATAGGCAAGAAATGTCATGCTTCTCTCTGACGGGAGATCAAAACACCAAAATGGTTCAAGAATTTCTTGAAGAGGCATATTCAGTTTATAGTGACCTGGTATGCCACCACGACATTTCTCCTTCGAGGAATAACTGTTACTTCAGTTATAGCCATCTGCCTGATAACTGGTTAAAAGGCTTGAGCGTGTGAACCAGCAGCTTGGGTGCTGGATATAATGTGCAATGCTACGTCTCTTGTCTCAAGTCCTTGGCCTTCATCCAGAATTAAGGAACACTGTTCTTGAAAAATGTGAACAACTTTATCTAGCTTTCAATCGCCTTACAGCTTTTCTGCTCAGTTTGTGAGAGGACAGTTAATTCAGGGGTTTGGCCTTATTTTCAAGATGTAAAATGTTATGAACTCTATGTAGTTTAAAACTTTTAGATAAAAAACACCCTCTTCAGTAACAGGAGCATTAAAATTAATCAGGAAGAGCTAACCTTCAAGTTAATGTGGGCTGGAAACTTTATTTCCTCGTGTAACGTAGGATTGAAATGAGTTTCCAGTAAAGACTATTATGGTCTTACCACTTTCCAGACCAGCTGCCATGCATGCATCTTGCTTGATCTTTCTTCTGTAACAAGATAGAAAGCAGTGTATATGTTCAAACAAGGAAACTGAAAATAGCAGGCTGCACATACAGCTCTCCTCCCAGATATGAGAGAGAATAAGCTGTGAAAGTTCATAGTTACATGAGTTATGTTACAGAAAAATACCGATATAGCATGATGAATGTAGTTGCGCTAAAACCTTTTTGGAATAAAACAAAATAGCTTGTTGCATTGGACTGACTTACTGTGCCAGGTTTTTGATATACATGATGTAGGTAATCTTGCATCCTCACATGAGTATGAAGCAGCTTTCTAAGATTTCTAACAACTTCCTAATGATTTCACTGTGTGAAAGCATAATTGCCTGTTTGTCTCCTTCTGCAAATTTCAAAATAGTTTTACAGTAAATATGCACTGAGGTGCACCTTGAAAAACAAGAAATCTGCTGCTCTGTGACTTTTGAGAGGTTTTGAATTGGACTTTTAAATGTAAAGATAAATAATATGATTACCAATTTTTTAAGGTGCTTTCCCTTGAGAGATGGTACATCTCAGTGTGAGGGTGTACGGGTACACCACAGTGTGAGGACAGAAGAACGGAAAATCCAATTTAAAAATCATACACCCCATATCTCTGTGAAAAGCAAATTTTGCTGAACTCCATAGTTCAGCAGCCTGTAGTCACTCTAGTTCTTTTCTCTGCCTTCCCACTACTGAATAAAATAAAGAGCAGATGAGCTTAAATGCTGAATACGGGCAAAACGTAATCAATTTGGAAGATGAATAGTGTGTGCTAGTGTTGGTTACAATATATTATATCAAAGACAATTGTCAGTCAGTCTCAGATGCATGAGACTATCTAATTGTACTTTTAATTCTTTGTGTCCCCACACTTAATTGCGTTAAAGGATGCTATAGCCCAGCCACTAGCATTAATCTTCTACATAAGCAATTCCTGTAATTGCGACAGAGATTGCTTATAGAATTTAGCAAGGTGTGAAAATGCTCTGTATTACTGTGATTGAGATGGGAGGGTAGTTGGCTGGAAATTTCTTAATGAAATGTCATGTCGGGAGATGTAGATTGACACTAAAATGTGGGGAAAAGAATTACCAATTAAACCATTTCTCTAGTTGAGTATGAAAGTTCTGATTGCGAGGAGACGGTCAGTGATGCCTTCGAGGCTGGATAGTTGTTTCCAGGAGCCCAGTGGTGAAGGAGCTGCAGTGGGAAATAACTTGGTAATTAAAGTGTTTCTGTAGAGTTCCATAGTATTTCCAGTTTTGCCAAGTAGGTTTTCTAGTAGCTTCTTTTTTATAGCTAAAATTTACAGCAAGTTGATTTGGATCTGTAAAATGTAACGTTGTTATGGATGTGCATCCGTGGCTTCCCCATTGTTGGAAGTGTTCGAGGTCAGGCTGGATGGGGCTTTGAGGAACCTGTTCTAATAAAAGATGTCCCATAGCAGTATATTGGAAGCAAATGGTCTTTAAAGGTCCCTTCCAACCCAAAACATTCCATGATTTAGT
>VZTM01042041.1:0-71732 GCA_013400555.1 Jacana jacana
CCTGAATGATTCTATGATTGAGGAATTATCTCTCTGGGTCTCGTGGCAGGTCCTTTGGCCTTTGAGACTGCTTGGAGTTTTGGTTTGGTTGAAGTGCAGAGCAGTCTGGGGAGAAGAGAATTCTTTGAGGAATACATCACCTGGTTTTGCCCAGAGCAGCTCGGCGTGTGCTCCCTGAGAGCAGCTGTGAGGCTCCTGGCTTATTTGGCTCTGTAAAAATACACCTCCTTGCAGCTCTCACAGACATGGCTGAAGCTCTTATCCTCTTGCTGTGTTTGCCCCCATGCTTAGCTCCTGCTCTCTTTGTCGCCTTGCGCTGCAGGTCTGGTTTTATTAACCTGGACAAACCTTCCAATCCCTCTTCCCACGAGGTGGTTGCGTGGATCAGACGCATCCTCCGGGTAGAGAAGACGGGGCACAGCGGCACTCTGGATCCGAAGGTGACAGGGTGCCTCATTGTCTGCATTGAGAGGGCGACACGACTCGTCAAATCCCAGCAGAGCGCAGGTACGGGTATTGCCCCGGGGATCGCTCACAGTCTGAGTGACTGGGGAGGCCTGGAGTTCTTCTGGAGATTTCCAGCCTTTGAAAGGGCTGTGCTTGGCCTTCAGTGCGTTGAGCTTAAGGGTTGCTCATGCTTCTCACTCCAAACCAGTGAGGGTGCATCCGTGCTGTCTCAAGTTTGGCTTTTTTGACCGTTTCTCTGGGGTTTGTGCTGTTTTAAGTCAGTGCAAACACTTCTGAGGCGCTGGTTTCGTGTAGTCACAGAGCTTAGGCCTCAGCCTCCTAGTCCAGTGAAATAAAACTCATTAAAGAAATAAATGTAGCTCAGATTTATTCGGTTGGAAGAAGAATCAATTCCACAGTAAACTCGGCACCCTCCCTAGGAGGGGTGGCTGTGAAATTTTCAGGGCTCCTTGGACGTCTGGCTGTGAAGCAGGGTGGACCTTGAGGTCAACATTAAATGCAAGTGGCCACTCCTGACTGCTCTTGTCGTTCTTTCAGGCAAAGAGTATGTGGGAATTGTTCGGCTGCACAATGCAATAGAGAGCGAGGCTCAGCTTGCCAGGGTAAGTCTCTTGGCCTGCTCTTGGCCGTGCTGGCGCTTTACATGCGAAGCGTTCAGCATCGGTGGGAGATGAGAGGGCAGGAGTGGAGCTCAGGTGTGCTGTGTGAGGTGATGATGAAGTTTATCCATTCTCTGAGTGCGGTGGCGCTGCCCTCCTGCAGCACCCTGATTCCTGTTCTAGGGTCTGGGTGCTGTGCAGCCTCCAGAGACCCTCTGTTCTCCCAGTGTCCTACTGGGAGCCGCTGTGGTGTCTGGCTGGCTGCCTGCAGGAGTGAAGTGGTGCCGGGAGGGTTGGAGCCCCTCTTTGGATGGGGCTCCATCCCCACTGAGATGAGGGATGATGTCTGATCACACACTGTCACCTGATGAAAAGGCCCAGCTGTGCTCACTGGCAGCTGAGGTGATGTTTTGACTGTGTCACTGGTTCAGATCGGCTTCATTAAATATGACAGCACCAAAGTATGGTGAACCCTGTGGTTTCTCACCCGTGGACGTGATCGTAGTGGTCACCACAGACCCCTGAGGTGCTCCAATGTTAAGGCCCAGGTTTGAGCTGTTACTTCTTCTGCTTCTACCCTCAGGCCATAGAAACTCTGACGGGCGCGCTGTTTCAGCGACCACCCCTCATTGCTGCTGTCAAACGACAACTGAGAGTCAGAACCATCTATGAGAGCAAGCTGGTGGAGTATGATCCTGAGAGAAGATTAGGTAAGACGGGCCTTTTGCTGCTTTCTTCCTACTAAGCTGACAGCTGACAAACTTGCCTGTGAAACGGGCTGCTTCGTATTCTTGGCACAGGTCTTAAGACCTAAACCCTCACCACCATCAGGCAGTAACTGCCTCAGGCATCACTTGGGTGGGCTGAGAAGTAAATCCTGTCTTTTCTTTTGTGTGTATCCTTCATCCTGGAGCCAAATGATGTCAGTTAGATGGCATTAGCACTCAGTGCAAAGATGACCTTCATCTATCACCCCAGGCTGATGGCTCCACAGGGCTGGACATACAGCTGCTCTCACAGGGAGCTTCTAGAAGTGCTATGTTTCTAGATATGGATTTACATGCTCTTCTGTCCTGTCCTGTCCTGTGCTCCAGTCATCTTCTGGGTGAGCTGTGAAGCGGGCACGTACATCCGAACGCTCTGTGTTCATCTCGGTTTGCTGCTTGGCGTGGGAGGCCAGATGCAGGAGCTCCGCAGAGTGCGCTCAGGCATCCTGGGAGAGAAGGTAGAGTGGTGGCTCTTAACTACAACCAGCCAATGTGTAAACCGTTAGAATTGCAAGAGTTTTGAGGAACTGGGCTGTTTTTACAGCCGTAGGCTTGTAACCAAAGTGTTGAGTTCAGTTCAGGGTGTAGCCCCCTGTTCTGGTAATTAAGCTTTGGGACAGTGTGTGACTGGGAAGTGCACCGTGGTGGCTGGAAGTTTGTTTTAACCACCTGTGTGTCTCAGCCTACAACCCCCCTACCCTGTGTAGGGCTGTGAGCTCCCTGCGTTGCAACCTGCCACCGCTTGGTGTCAGGGCTCAGCGCAGGGAACATCCTTCATCCAAACGAGCCTGGGAGATGAGGTCTCCTTTGGTCTTTGCAGTCTGGTCACAGCCTGATCCTGCTCCCTGTCCAGACTCCAGATCTGATTTATTTCCTTGCAAAGCCATGAGTATCAAAGTGCAAGTGCTCCCCTACCCATTTGTGCTCTTTCAACAGCTGGAATTGCATATGAATTCCAGGTGTTGGGTGCTTGCAGCTGCTTCAGTAGTGTATTCCATGTCACAAATAAATGAGCTGGTAAATTTAGACTTTGATTCACCGACCTTTGTCTAAAAGTCCCAGGTATTTGTTAAAGTTTGGCCACTTTTCAAAGGTTTTCGTGTAGACAAACCTTATATATTAGATCTAAGAGCTCTCTGAGATGAGGAAGGTTGAAGTCTGGCAGCACATTTTAGTCTGACCTCAAGCTGTTGCTGGAAAATATTCTTGCTTCTTTTATGTTGCTTTTTTTGATGCTTCTGAGTTGCCTTGTGTTTTTCTGCTGCCTTTCAGCACACTCTCTGCTGCTGGACTCGAGCCGTTTCCTTGTCTGTGTTTCGAGTTGGTGGCTGGTAGGGGAGCTCAGAGGGGTTATGTCTTTGCAGGACAACATGGTGACTATGCACGATGTCCTGGATGCACAGTGGCAATATGACAACAACAAGGATGACAGCTACCTGCGAAGAGTTATCCTGCCGCTGGAGAAACTGCTGACTTCACACAAGCGGCTGGTCATGAAAGACAGTGCGGTGAGTGCCTGAGATGGTGAGAGCCAGAGGCTGCAAAGTGTCCTCCTAACTCGTACAGCTAATGAAATGAATGGGGGGGTCTGAATCTGCATGGTGTCCTGACTGTGAGCTGTGTAGGACTGCGTATGGGCCATGGCCAGATCAGCAGGAAAGACGTAAGAGGCAAGAACTGAGTGGCAGAGAAGCTGCTCTCCTCGCTTCGGGAGGATGCTGATGGTTACAAGAGATGCCTCACACGTGGTTTGCTGTGATAGGTTCTTTGCTTGCTTTTTTCCAAAGCTCCCAGGTTTTACATAGTGGACAATAAAAAATAGGAAGGTGGGGATGTTATTGCTGGAATGGTAACAGGAAACTGAAATATTAAAGGCACTTCTCACATTTTTATTTTATTCTCTCATAGTTCATAAGCCCCTTGTTCCCTATATTTTCAGGTTAATGCCATTTGCTATGGAGCCAAGATCATGCTGCCAGGTGTCCTGAGGTATGAAGATGGTATTGAGCTTAATCAGGAGATTGTTGTCATCACCACGAAAGGAGAAGCTATCTGCTTAGGTATGAACCTCCTTGTTCTTGTGCCCAGCTAACTAAAGGAATAACAGACTGTGTCCCAGAGAATGCACAACAAATGAGGGCTTAAACAGTGCTTTCTTATGGGCACTGTGGGTTAGTCTGGCCCAAGGCAGCTGGTGTTGGGCAGGATGTTAAGAAACAGCAGCTGTGTCAGTCCTTGGCAAGGTGTGAAGAGTTCTTCAGCCTGGTTTCAGCTCTGTGATGCTCAGGTGTGCTCTGTGTGTGAGGTGATGACAGAGTTTATCCATTCTCTGAGTGCGGTGGCGCTGCCCTCCTGCAGCACCCTGATTCCTGTTCTAGGGTCTGGGTGCTGTGCAGCCTCCAGAGACCCTCTGTTCTCCCAGTGTCCTACTGGGAGCCACTGTGGTGTCTGGCTGGCTGCCTGCAGGAGTGAAGTGGTGCCGGGAGGGTTGGAGCCCCTCTTTGGATGGGGCTCCATCCCCACCTAGATGAGGGATGATGTCTGATCACATGCTGCTACCTGCCACATCATATCATGTTCCTTGAGCAGATCAGTGTAAAAAGGACTTGAGAAGTGACTGCAAAGGGTGCTTTGAAGGGACTTCACCTGCCACCAACACATCTTTGATCTGTCACAGTGCTCAGTGCTGCATGCCCTTGTGCTCTGCCCAGAGCTGTGGGACTGTAAGGGGCCTTGGAGGTGTAACACAGCCAAACCATTCCACCTTGTTCTTTGTACTGACTGGTGCATCTGGTCATCTCAGATATCTGGCAAGAAAACCATCATTTATTGGTAGAATTAGTCTCTTAGTTTGGCCTCTCAAGGTTTTGGGAGCTGACAAAGGAGCAGCATTGCTCCTTTCTGTGGTGCTGTGGTTCCTTGGGCTGCCTGGAAGTGCTGCAGCAGCTGCTCACAAAGGTGTTTCACATCCACTGATGGTGTTGCTCTGGGAAATTGTTGGTCTTACTGGGTTCACTGATGGAGAACCTGTCTTTTGATGTAAGCTGGAAATGCCAGTGCTTATGGTATGGCTAATCCATGACTGACACTCTGAAGTCTTAGCCCAGACTTCCCTCCAGTGAGGTTTTGGGGTGGTAGGGGGGTGTTACTCCTCTTTGTGCTGACAGAGGAGCACAAAGAACAGGCTGAACACAGCAGGTTCCTGCCTTGCTGTTGCAGTTCTGCTGTTAATGAACTCTTTGCCTGCTTCTGCAGCCATTGCCTTGATGACCACAGCAGTCATTTCTACCTGTGACCACGGCATCGTGGCGAAGATCAAGAGGGTGATCATGGAGAGAGACACGTATCCCCGCAAATGGGGTCTGGGTCCCAAGGTGAGCGGTGTAGGGGGTACGTTTAGTCCCAGGGTGGTGGTGGGAGCCCAGCTGTCAGCATGTGAGACTCCAGGCCCCTCGGGCAGAGCTGTGCCTGTGTCTTCTCCAGGACTTCAGTGTAATTCTGCTGTGTTGTCCTTGGAGCCCCAATGGTGGCACTTCCTCATGCTGGGGCCATGCCATCCCAGTGCTTTTGGGGTAAAGGTTTTCCTTCCCCATGGAGACTGGGCAGCTCTACCTGAAGCCCAGTTGAGGCTGGTGCACAAGCATGGACTCCTCGGGTCTGTACAGCACCAGTCCTCCTCCAGTAAAGAGCCAAATGATGTGAATTGGATTACATTAGCGCTCTGTGCAAAGATGACCTTCATCTATCACCCCATACTGATGGCTCTGGGGGGGCTGGGCAAAAGAGCTTCTTCTCTTTCTGGTGCAACTGCAACAGTGCCAAAACACAGACTGTCTTGTGAGGCACATACTGTGCCTGAAGGACCAGAGCAGTGGAAGCACCCGCTGTTGGGTTCCTCTCCCGTCTTGAGCACGTCGGTAGCCATGGAAATCAGTAGGTCAGCAGTGGTAGCTTCACTGCAGCCAGTCTGGTGTTTCACTTGGGAGAGTGATGCAATTTGGACTTTAGGCTCAATGTCAAGTCACTGTGGCTTGTTCCATTCCTGTGGCTCAGGTGGCACGTAGAAAGCACGTCTGCCTGGCAGCGAATGTGAGGTAACACAGACCGTTTGAAGCACTGGGGAATCTTTAGCAAAGCCCTGTGTTTACAGCTGGAAGGGTTCAACTGAAACATGGCACCTCCTGAAGCTGGAGGAACTCAGTCAAAGATCTGAGCTCCATGGTGTGCAGAGTTATCTTATTCTTATTTGGGGGTTGGACTTAGGTGATTTCCAGAGCTCCCTTCCAACCTCATATCATTCTGTGGTTCTGTTGCTGTTACTTCCCCCACAAATCAGGCTGTGTTTACTGATGAAGATGCCTGCTCTCTGAGATTGGTAGGCTGCTGCCCAGGGGATGTTTGTGTCATTTGTTTAGAAAGTCCTTGGAGAAGTGTTAAATCAGTAACACTGTTGTTGTTGGCTTGGCTTGTTCCTGGATTACCTTGTCTTAGGGTGAGTGGCTGAAGTGCTGGGGAGGATTCCTCCTCCCTGGAGCTGCAGTCTGACTTGTTGCACGTTGCTCTCAGGCCAGTAAGAAGAAGATGATGATCCAGAAGGGTCTGCTGGACAAGCATGGAAAGCCCAACGAGAGCACGCCGGATTCCTGGAAGAAGGAGTACGTGGATTACAGGTGTGTATGGGCTGTGTGTCTTCCATGAGGGCTGGGCTGGGTGCTGCCATTTGTGCTTGGAGCATGTTACATCAGCCCCAAGGCTGTTGACTCTCTGGACCCCTGGGGTACGGTGACTTTTTCTTGCAGTTCCAGGGACCGTGCTGCAAGTGGGCAGCGCCGGAGGGAAAGGCCCTGAGCAGACGGTTATCCCTTTCTAGCCTGTGCTTGTGGTTTTAGAGGGAGTCAGTCTGCTAAATTAAATGGGTGAGGGCCTTGCTGTTACCTGGCCCAGTTTGCCCTGGTGCAGGCTGCGGGTCTTCCCCACACCAGTCTCCCCACCCAGTGCCTGTTATGGGTGTCCCCTCCTGCACTGTGAGGGGCACAGGGCTTTGGACTTGTACAGAGCAACGTGAAGCAGCCACCATCCTGCTCAGTCTGGGGATCTTCTCTTTCAGGGAGGCTTCCAAGAAAGAGGCAGCTGCTGTTCCCCAAGCTGTTTCAGAGGTGGAGAGGGCTTCAAAAGTGAGTATCCTTGGTGCTCTCTGGCTGTGAGGTGGGTTGGGCCCTGATGAGGAATGAATACCTGGCTTCAGGCTGCTCTGGCTGGCTGTTTAACAGGAGAAGGTGCTTCATATTGTGGGAGCCTAGCGCCCCAAGGTGTGTTGTGACTGCCTGGCCCATGAGCTAGCTTTAGGGTGATGTGTTTAGGGCCTTACCCCTGGGTGTTTGTCTCTGGGATGTTGTACTTAAGATGTGAGTCCTGTTGTAGCACAGTATGTGAACAAGGAGCTCTGGTCTGTGGTGTATGAGCTGCAGCTTCCCAGGAAATAGGGATGCTTTAGGTGAACCTGCTTTGGCAGGAGGGTTTGGAGTGGATGATCTCGGAGGTCCCTTCCAACCCCTGTTAACTGCAAGGTTTGATGGAATTGGGCAAACAGTGGCAATGGGCTTGCAAAGAGTTCTCCCATCACTCGAGCTCTTTTGGAAGATGGTGTGTCTGACAACGTGTTCCCCCAACAGAGGAAGCGAGAGTCAGAGAGTGAAAGTGATGAGGCTGTGACCCCACCATCCCCTGCCACCCCACCACCAGAGGAGCTGAGCAAAAAGGAGAAGAAAAAGAAGAAGAAAGAGAAGAAGGCCAAAGAGGCAGCTGAGAGTGGAGGAGAGCAAATAGAAGTGGTATGTAACTGGGTGATGGTGTGGTAGAGTCCAGGTGTGGGAGAGATTCCTGTCTTTCCCGAATATCTCCAGGATAAAACACATCAGCATCTTGCTATGTGTGTCCCCAAAGTCCTATGCTCCCTACAGGCAGATAAAGATGTCTCTATAGGTGCATTTGTAAACTTGAATTGGTTGAGGGTGGTGGGAGATCAGGGAGGTGAAGCTTGTGGGGTGGATCTGCGGTGGGGCAGGGATGGGAGGAGCAGCCATCTATGCCCTGGGGTGGTTGGTGGGTACACTGTTCCTGCCAGGTCACCTCTGTGTTCTGGTGGTCTGTAATGGGCCCTGGTGGAGGGATGGTGCTGGCATTCAGTCAGCATGTTTGAGTGCTTGTATGGTGGTGAGGAAGGATTGTGACCCTGGGGAGCCTCCACTGTGTCTGGAGTGGGGCAGTTCCTCCTGAAATCAGCAGTTGGGAGGGAGGGGGATTTAGTTTTGGATTCCTTCCTGACCTCTCCAACCTCTTTACAGACCAGTGAGTCCAGCACCAAGAAGAAGAAGAAGAAGAAACAGAAGGAGGTGGAAGAGAGCTCAGAATAAGCGACTGGGTGTGTCCAAAGCAGGCGACCTCGTCAGTAGAGAGGGAGGAGTCTGAGGCCTTGAGAAAAAGAGGACTGGCTGCATGGCAGGGGGACCAGCAAGTCCCCAGCTCCTTTTCTGCTGTGTAGAGGAGCTGAGTGGGTGTGTTTGCCAGGATACACCCTGCTCGGGTACCCCTCCTCGTCCTGTTTTAAGGGTCTCCAGAGGAGTGGGGTGCCCTCCCCCTGCCCCAGGGCTGGATTGCTCTCTAAAGCTGAACACCGTGATGCCAATAGAAGTGGTATCTTCAGGGAAGCTGTGGCTTCTGGCTCTTGGTGTCTCTTTTCACCTTGAGAGGGAGGAATAACATTTCTCCCGCTTTTTTCCTGCCTCTTTCCTTCCTTTTTCTTCCAATGTTACCTGACAGTTGCAGAATGTGTTGATAATCTGGAGGAGTGGCTTTGTCATAGCCCATCTGAATGAACTTGGATGGGGACAGTCAGCTGGTTATCTGAAAGGCTCTGGTTTGTTTTAACCTGTCCATATGCTCGGCTCGACCTTCAGCCAGATGAGATCAAATAGTCCACCCAGATATTCTTCACTATCTTTTCTTCTTTTAAACTTAATCATGAAAGGATTAGAATATTAAATTCCTTCTTTTTTTGCTTTATAGTGCTGGGACCTGCTTGTGAGTTGTTGGCTGATCCCCAGACCCAGTGCCCTTGTCGGCGTGTCCCTCTTGCTGGCTCTTTGCTTTATCTCTGCCATTGGAATGGGACCGCAGCACTTTCAGTTGCCTTCCCTGGTTTTGGTATCTAATCTGCTCTGAAGGCTGGAAGTGGGGATGCTGCTGGGGGGGTGGGGGTGGGGGGCAGAAGCAAAAGTGACCAGAAAGTGGCTGGTCACTGCTTTTCTAAAAGGCTGTTGGGACTTGGAGTCCTTGAGAGTAAACTCTTGGCCAGAGGCAGCTTTGTAAGGGGCACTGGGTGTGGGGCTTGAGCGGTTTCAGAAGGTTTCAGAAAGACTTGTGCGAATTTCCTTATCTGAGGTGGCTTGCTGGGGGGGTGGGAGGTCTCTCCTCCGTTTTGCCGAGCCAGGATTTTAACCCTTTTTTAACAGGGGATGATGATTCAGGCTGCTTTCTTCCGAGTTTCATCCCTACAGGGAGATTCTGTAACGCTTGTCTGAGCCTTGTGCATTGTTTCTGTCTTAACCATCTGACTTTCCTCCTCTCCAGCACTGGAGATGCAGGCAGGCAGTGGGAGGCCAGCAGCTGGTGGCTGTCAGAACCCGAGTAGAAATGTCCATTTTTATTTACTTTTTTTTTTTTTTTACATAAAAATAAAACCCCTATTTTTGAACTGGGTGATTTTTTTTCTTTTCTTGCTCGTCTGGCTCCTAGAAGAGGTCAGTGAGTGGTCTCTTGGTGGGGAGGGGAGGCAGGTTAATGCATGTTCACGTTCCAGCTGGGCAGGTAAAGGGCCACCCCTTCTGCCCAGCCTTTGTGCTGCTCTCCTGAAGCTGCTGATGCAGAGTAGTGGTCTTGTTGATGTGGACCATGACTAGAGGGGCCTTTGTTGCTTGTAAGGACTTGTCAGGTGGTATGGGGCCACCCTCCAGTTTGATAAAACCCCCTGAGAGGAGTGCCTGGAAGCTGGGTGTTCTCTTTGCCTGTTCTGGAGCGAGCTGCTGGAGAGGTTTGATGGCAGCTGGAGGGGACTGGTCAGTCTTAGCCTGTCTAACCTTGGTGTGTTGGCATTAGGGAAGTGGGAAGAGACTTCCAGCTGTGAGCAAGGACGCAGCCCAAGAGGTAAAACACCACTCCTGGCAATGTTTCAGCACACATTTATTGCTGCTCGTTGTTTCCCTGCAGTGGATCAGAACGAAGGTCCCTATTGCACATCAACGGGTTTTATTTTTGGCATCCTTAAAAGAAACAAACAAAAAAACCAACCCCAAANTTGGGTGTTCTCTTTGCCTGTTCTAGAGCGAGCTGCTGGAGAAGTCTGATGGTGGCTGGAGGGGACTGGTCAGTCCTAGCCTGTCTAACCTTGGTGTGTTTGCATTAGGGAAGTGGGAAGAGACTTCCAGCTGTGAGCAAGGACGCAGCCCAAGAGGTAAAACACCACTCCTGGCAATGTTTCAGCACACATTTATTGCTGCTCGTTGTTTCCCTGCAGTGGATCAGAACGAAGGTCCCTATTGCACATCAACGGGTTTTATTTTTGGCATCCTTAAAAGAAACAAACAAAAAAACCAACCCCAAAACAACCCCCCCAAACTTGCACAAGACTTCTTATTCCCTTTGCTGCTGAATGCACAAATGAGATTTCTTTTCACCTAAAGAAGGATGGCTGTGGTTTCCCCAGGAGCCACGGCGATGCTGCCCGAACATGGTCTGTGTGTCGGTACGCTCCTGCAAGGTGGGACCCCATTTGTGTGGGGTGGCTTCTTCTATGTTTGCATACAGGGGGGTGAGACACCCTAAGACTCTGGAAAAACGTGCCTGGGATGATCTTTGTAGAGAGAGACACGGTGTTTTCTCTTGGCATGCAACAAACATGTGTGGCTGCATCTTAATTTGCCCGTGGGACTGTCCCTCTGCTGTCTGGTCCGTGGGCCTCCCTCAGCTCCTGCTGAGGTTCTCCAACCAGGAGGCAACAATCCAAGCTGCACGGTGAGAATTTAAATGCAGTGAGGCTGTTTGGTTTTGTGGTTGGTTTGGGTTTTTTTTTACAACTACAGTTGCACAAGATGAATTGGGAAAACTCCAACCTCAGAACACAGTGGAGGGAGTGGGGGGGAGGCCTGCCTGGGGGTGGGCATGCTCCACCATGCCACCTTTGTCACATCCACACCCGCCTTTCCCTGCTCTTCCAGTTTGTGAGGGGAAACCCTTGGATATAGAAGCTCTGGTGTGGTTCTGTGTGAAGCCTCACACACGCCACACCAGGCTTTTGAGCTGTTTGTGGTGCAGTGTGCCCTTCTGCCACGGCAGGGGGCATCAGCCTGGAAAGCCCCTGCTCTACCACTTCCCTTGGGATAGATTCAGAGAAGATTGGCTGAGGACTTTCCCTTGCTTGGTGAGGTGAGGACTTGTGCTCTGAGCTAACAGGGTGCCAGAGGTGGCTGTCCCCTGGGCAACCCTGCCTTCTGCCAGGAGAGGAAGAGACCCTGTGTGTCTGTGTCAACCAACTGGAGACCATGTCCGTGGAGCAGCAGAGGAAAGGAGTTGTGCTTGGCTGAGTGTGGATCGGGGGAAGCTGAGGAGAAGGTTTCTCCCCACGGCTGCAGGATGGTTGATGGGAAGCGGCTGGGGTCAGATGCCCTCTCAGTAGACCCAGGAGACGGGCACCCACTGGGGAGAGCTGCAGGCCTGCTCAAAGGCTTCCTGCAGCAGCTGGAGGCTTTCTTCCACCCCGTTGTTGACCAGTGAGAGGTCAAAGTAGTGTGCGTATCGGCTCCGGATGCTCTCTGAATCCTTCCGCAGCTGCTGCAGAGCCTCTGACTGCAAGAGAGAGAGAGAGAGATCAGGAAGGAGGCTGGGGAGGAGGGGGATTTCGCATCCCAGCCTAACAGGCAAACTCCTCTCCACCACAAAACCACCTCAAGTGGTTGTGAGTATCAGCATGGAGCATCCCTGCAGGTTGTGTGACAAGCTGGGAGCTGGTGGTGATCTCTGGGAGCGCATCTGGTGGGGTTTGCTGGACTTTTATGAAATGCCAGGAGCCATCTGGTTATCTGCTGATGAGGCTGGATCTTCTTGGTCTTAGTTTTGACTTTAAAAAGCTTTGGGGCAGCTCCTGAGGAGGAGAATGTCCCCTGAGCAGCAGGATGCTCAATACTATGCTATGCAGAGCATCCAGCTCAGAGCCTAAGGATGGTCTCAAGGTAGGACCCCTGCAGGATGGTGTCTCCTCGCTGGCTTTTGACCAGAACAGCTGTGGCTGGCAGAGCTGTTCCAACCTCCCTCTACTGGTTTTGGCTGGGATGGAATATTTCTGCATAGCAAAAGCAAGGCTGCTGGCTTTCTCCTGCCAGTGTGGGTAGCCTGCACAGCTCACAGGGACATCCCAGGAGCGTGTCCCTGCTGGCAGCTGTGCCCTCAAGCACAAAGTCCAGGATGACTTCCATGCAGCTTGAAATGCAGCTGTTCCCTCCTCCTCCTCCTCCTGAGCCTGGGGAGGGGTGAGCATGGAGTGCTGGGCTGCCTGGCCCCTCTTCTTGGAGTGGGGGGGAGAGGAGAGAGCAAAGAACAGTTTGCCAGGGGCATCTGAGCTCTGCTGGGTGACAGTTTGGCTCTGCTGGGCCACATTTTGGCTCCGCTGCATCCCTCCTCTCAGGCAGTTACCTGGGCTGCGGCAGTGAGCTATATATAGTGCTGGCCCTGCCCACTGCGGCAGGAGTTGGTGCTTCTGGCCCAGAGCCTGCAGTGGGGTGACAAGGGGGGGACACGGAGGTGGAGGATGGCAGCCTGCCTCGCTGCCCTTTCTGCCCCCTCCCCAGCCTGCTGCACCTGGCTTTACAACCCTCCTCAGGTTAACGTGCCTCTAAATCCTGCATAAAGCTCTCCTCCCTGCAAACTGCCTCTACCTTAAGCTTTACAAACCCCAAATTATTAGGGTGGGAGAGGTGGCTTTGGCTGGCCGTGTGTCTGGGAGCAGCACAGCTCTGTGGGTTCCCCCGTTCTCCCATCGCTTCCCCCCTCCCGGTGGAGGTTATCCCTGTGGGGAGCTGGTCCAGGCTCTGGGGCAGGAAATGCAGCTCCCAGCCCTGGGGGCTTCCTGGGAAATGGCAGCCTATGGCTGCTTGGCAGCTTCTGAGGTAATCAGCGCTGCTTTTATCCTAATTTTGGAGGGATGAGCATCTTAATGAGGCAAAGAATAAAAGGAGCTGCTGTCTGTGTGTCCCATTTGCATAGCTGATGGCAGGATAAATGTTCCTGCTCTGCAGCAGAGCTGCAGCTGGAGAATGCCCTAATGGATGTGCTGGGCTGTGTACCCCAGTATACCCCAGTTAGTGGCTGATTATGCTGCAGGGATGATGGTTACTGGGGGGAGGGGTGTGTGTGTGTCAATCTGGGAGAGTCTATGGATCAAGAACCACCCATTCCTGTTTCTCAGGTCTGGGCTGAGGAAGCTGCCCTGCTCTCCTGGACCACAAAAAAAAATCAATGGAGTCAGGAAGAATCCGATAGGGAGCAGGGAGAGAGCCCTGGGCTGCTGTGGTGGGCTCCTTGTCCCCCCCCTTGCCATGGGCTGGAGGGGGACTCGGCTTTGGTGCCACCCACCTCCTCTGCCTTGTCCGTTGGGGCGATGAAGACTATGAATGGGGAGAGCTCAGCTGTGCGGACGATCTTCAGGGTCTGTGGAGAGAGAGGGGTGAAGTTACCAGTGTGGCCATTCCAAGGGTGGGAGCAAGCGCTGATGGATGGTGGCTGTCCCCCCCTACACCCCTCACCCCGCTCCATGCTGTCCTCCCCACCCTACTTCACGCTGTCCCCAGCTGGGGTGTGATGGTAGCTGTGATGGGCTGAAGGGCTCACTGGGGCTATGGGCTCTCTGGGTGGATTCCTGGGGGTAGTTGGGTGATGTGGGGGCTGTTGGGTGAAGCTGGAGCAGGGATCCCAGCGTGGCTTCCCCTGCACTTCATGAGGGAGAACCTAATGGCATCCCCAGCCCTGCTCTGGGCTGGCTGTTGGACACAACCATCGCTTTACAAAGCAGCACCCATGGGAGAAGGGAAAGCCTCCCTTTGGGGGGACCTGCCCCCACCCTGTTCCCATAGCAGCACCTGGCCTTGCTGTCACAGCCAGTGGTGGGGAATACCCTCACTGCACCCATGTCTTGGGAATGGGAATGCCCCCCCAGTGCTCCCTGGCTTTTTCCTTTGGGAAGGTTGGGTGGGCAGTGCACCGGGGAAGGCAGAGACAGTCACAGCCCTTCCCCTGCTCCCTACCTGGGGCTCAATGTCCAAAATAGCAACTTTGTCCTGCTGGTGGATCTTGTGCACTGTTTCAAACTTGGTGCCAAACATGTTTCCCTGGTAGCTGCCAAACTCCAGGAACTCGTTGGCTGAGATGTCCCGTGTCATCTCCTCAGTGGAAACAAAGTAGTAGTCCTTCCCATCCACTTCATTCTTCTTCTGAGGGCGGGTGGTGTCTGGGGAAGGAGGGAGATGGTGAGTGCTGACCCCCAGAAGGACTAGGGAACAGAGTGGAGCAGGCAGCCTCTGCTCTGGGTGACCTGGGTGTCTTGCCTTCCCTTTTCAAGGATGGGGCTAGGGCATGGAGGACTTCTGTACCTCAAGACTAGGCTGTACTAATCCCCTTTCAACTCCTACCTGCTTGGGACAAGCAGGCAACTCAGCCAGCCTGAGGAGAGCCATTGGGATGTGAAGAGTGAGATGTCTCTGCAAGGCAGGCAGTAGCAGCTCTGCAGCCATCGTGGGTAGGTTCAACCCGTGGGACAGCAGGCAGCAAGGCCCCTGTGGTGCCCTGTGCAGTGGCCTCTGCTACTGAGGCCTTGGTGATGCTGGAGGAACTTCTCCCCACCTCCCATCCACTGTCAGAAGGTCCTGGCTCAAGGAGGTGAAAGGAAAGGCACCCCGTGCTGTGCCCTCTGCCCTGGATGGGTTACTTACATGGGGGTGGGTACATGAACTTCTCCGGGTTGCTGCTGAGCAGAGCGTTCTTGATGTGGCTACGGCCCACGCCGCTGGCCCCTGCAGAGAAGGAGGAATGGATGCTGGAGATGGGCTCAGAATGGCAGGAGATGCTGGAGCATCTCTGGGTCTGAGGAACAGTGCGAGCTCCTGGGGCTTGGCCCAGGGTCTGCTTTCTGAGCTGGTCCAGGGTGTCTTCCAGCCCTGGAAGAGGCTCTCCCTGCCCTGGGCATACTCACCTCCAGCCCCAGCTGGAGATGGGACAGGTTCCTGCTGGGCAGCCAGCATGGCTGGGCTGTGTGGACTCCCCGTGTTCTGCAGGGTCCACTGACAAGCACTCAGCACCCACAGTGTGGGCATATTTCCTTCAGTGCAGCTGTGCAGACCAGCTTTTAACGGTCTGCTTTTAGTAAAAATTACCCAGAAAGATACTTAGAAGCTGGGAAGCCCTGAACTAACTCTACCTCAGCATTGCAGTGCGGGTGCCAGACCATGCACAGTGACCTATGGAGGAGGTCAGCCTGCTTGGTGACCACTGCAGGTAGAAGAAATGCTCCCCAGAGCTTGCTATAATTTGAAGGGCAGGGCTGCCTCAGTCCTGGTTCCCCCTAGGACCCACCACAGGCAGCATCTGAGCTGCAGGGGATGCATGGGGCTGGACCTACCGATGAGCACCAGAGTCTTCCTCTTGAAGGCAGGCAGCCTCACCACCTCCTCATAGGAAACCACATCCAGCTGGTCAAAAACTGGGACGGAGGAGAAAGGAGACAGTGAGTGGTCAGAGCTGGCTTGGCCACAGCAGCAGGACCACGTGTGCATCGGAGCGAAGCCAGGTCCTCGGGCAAAACAGAGGGAGCCACCAGGACTAGGCTGGGAGCTTGTCTCTGTTTGGCCGCTCAGGGAAAAGGGCAGCAGCCTCAAGTAGCAGGAGAGGTGTGGAGGGGGTGCTGGGGAGCTGGACCACCAGAAGCCACCCAAGGGAAAGCCAGGGCTAGTCTGGCTTAGCAATTCTGCTCAGGACAGCAGGACCTGGGAGCCGGGTGGGGAAGTGACAGGACGCTGCAGGGAGCTTGTTGCTGGGGGAGCTTTATTTATCTTGATGATTTACGGCCTTGTTTATTGCTGGTTGGAGCTGCAGGCCGGGCCAGGAGCCAGCACGTCCTCAAGCACCCGCCTGTGCTGGCCCAGGGCATGCTGAGCACGGGGCGTTTGCACAGTCCCTACCTCACCAGGGACACAGCTTGACAGCTGTGGGGACCAGCTTGGGCTGCTCCCTAATCACTGAGCAGCAGCAGGGCCACTGCCTGCCCTACCTTCAGCAGTCTGCGAAGTTTGAGGGCCCGGGAGCCCAGCCCCCTAAGGAGCTTGAGGCCAGTAGGTCACCACAGGAGAGCATGGGGGGCATGGTGCCTGGCTCCTGTGTGAGCCAGCCCCAGCCTCATGCACTACAGAACTGTATGGGGACACCGCTGTGGCCACCTGAAGGATATGAGGACTTTGGAGAAGTGTCTCAAAAAGCTGACAGCTGTGGAATACCTTCCCAAGGTCCCACTGCCAACAGCTGGGCTGTTTGGTGTGACTCCCACGGAGGACAGACCCAGCCCTGCCCAGAGACAGCAGTGATGGCCAGGGCTGGGGATGGAGCCCGTTGCCCTGCTCACACTTACTTGAGCTGTGCTTGGCCAGGTATTTATCTTTGCACTTCTTCTTCTTCCCAAAGGGGCTACAGCTCGGGGATTCACTCTGGCTGGACTGGGTAACGCTCGCCACACGCCTGCCGAGAGAGAGGAGACACCACCATGGTACAGCTGTCACCCCTAGCTCTGGGGGAGCAGTGGGATTGTCCCTTAGACATGCAAGGAGAAGAGGAGTGGGGTGGCTGCTGGGACAGATAATGGCTCACCCTGCAGAAGATGAAAGGGACATTTGCCTCCTTTTCCCAGCAGCAGTGCTGGTGTTACCCAACGTGCTTACACTCCTGGTAGCACATGGTCACTGTCCCCACCTCCACCCTTAGATCCAGCCCTTCTGGCCATATCCAAGGACCTACCACTCCTGCAGCTCTGGAGAAGGGATGAGTCCCGCCGCCTCAGTGCAGGAGCCCTCCACCCGGCCCTGCCACCAGTTGCTGTCATCCTTGTTTATGATCTGAATCACGTCACCAATCTGAAACTTCAGCCCTGCTTCCTTGCAGGGGATCAGGTTGTCTTTTCTGGGGTCGTAGTCAAACTGCGCCCTCATGAACATCTGCAAAAGAGAGAGAGGGATGGAGTCAGCATGGCTGTGCAGGCCAGCTGAACTTGGTGGCGTCCAGCTCCTGACCCCATGTGGCATCTCCCAGCAGTGATGGCAGAGCCAGCTCCGGGCACAAGGTCCCTGCTCCAGGAGGGACCCCAGCCACGAGGCTGGGTGTGGAGAGGCACAAATCCTTGGGGGAAGATCTCATGCATGGAACTGCAGTGAGATGTGCTGGTGGGTGAGGGAAGGAGGAGGATGGCAGCATCTTGGCCCTACTGGAAGCCAGTGAAATGGCTGCTGCCTCTAGGCAGGTCTGCGTGCCCCACAGCTGCTGCTTGAACCCTGTCATGTCGCCTGGGCGTTGCATGAACCAGCTGGAGATGAGTCCCACCACCCAGACCAACATAGTTTACAGCAGCAGGGGTCTGCAGTGGGGTGAGCAGAGAGGAACCATCACAATCCCATGTCCTGAAGACCCCCTGGGAAGGCCCCATCTTGATTCCCATCTCCTGTGCCCTGCGTTCTCCCCAGCATCAGGCACTCCCTGGCATCGCATGGGGCCTTTGGGGAACCAAGTGTCATGTCCACCCCTGCCTGTGATCATCCTAGTCTCTTCAGCAGCAGCTACACTTGTAGTATTTATCACAGCTGCAACTGCAAACAAGCTGCTGCTGCTTCTCAGGCTGCTGTGCCACCCCCTCCTAGGGCTGGAGAAGCCTCAGGGAACAGGAAGGCGTGAGAAAGTGGCCTTTCCCCATCCCTTCTGCTCACTCAGCTCTTTGGGAGGGAGTTCACAGCATCTGCTCCCACCGAGGCAGCCCACTCTGCTCGAAGCCAGGCAGGAAGCTGGGCACCCTCGGGCTCCCACTGCCCCCCAGCATCTCTGCAAGGTCAGGAGAGAAACAAGCATGTGGCTTCTGTGCACGGACTTTGTTTTCCAGGAAGGCTGTTCAGGAAGAACAGAGCGTCAAGAGAGCAACAGGATGGATGGCAGTCACCTGTCCCCGGGAGGAGGGCAGACCCTGCACGTCCACCCAGCCTGTTCTGCGCTGCAGCTCGCTCTTGGTGCCTGGACAAACGGGTTTCTCCTCTGACAGGCCGCTGACGGCTGCCATTTGTCTCTTGGCCAGTGCACCCAGCAAAAATCACAACCAGGCCAGGAACAGCATGGGGGCAAAGCCAAGGCAGGGTATGGAGGAGCCAAGGCAGGGTTTAGGGAACAAAGTAAGGCTGTGGTTAATCATGAGACCTCCCACTGCCCTCCTTCCCTCTCTCCTGGGGTCTCTTGCCCCGTGGGCCTGAGGCTGCCGTGAGCCCCCAGCCGCGGTGCAGAGGCCCTGCAGGCTCTCCCACAAGTGGTGGGTACTCCCTGTTGTTTGAGGCTTCTGTCGTGACTCAGGAGGGGGTCCCGAGCTGGTGGTGTGCCTGGGGCTGCCCACCAGTCGTGCCACCGGCAGGAGATCCTTCTACAGGGGAAGCTGCACTGTCAGACCCAGCCTCACGCTTGTGCTAAACGCGGGCTTTATTTATCCCCTATCACGTTATTTATCCCAGAAACACAGCACGCAGCAAGCAGGCAAAGGGATTCATGTGGGGTGATGCCTATGTCCTGTCCTTAGATGTGATAGGAAGAGCCTGGAAAGCGTTCCTCCCCGGGTATAGACCATGCTGTTCTTGTTCCACATTAAAACAATTTCCCACAGTACGTCCTCCTTGGGTAGCGCTGCTGGAGGCACAGGGCCAGCAGGACACGCACATGATTCCTTCCCTTTCATTGCCAGAAAAACAGAGCATATGGATCAAGCTGTGACATGAGAGGCTCTCCCAATGGAAGACAACAAAAGTGGAATCTCCTTCCAGGATGGGGACCGATGCCTGCTTTGAAAGCGCTCTCTGGCACCAGGAAGCTGGTCATCAGCACAAACACACAAGGGACATGCAGCAAGCACTGCCCAGGAACCTGCCTGGAGCCCTCTGCTCCTGCAGCCCTGATGCCCCAAGCCAGACACAGCCAGGTCACTTTTGGAAAGACCCACCCTTACACCAGTTCAGAGTTAACATCAGATGGCTCCAGACATCACCTGCAGACTGCAAAGGGCCACCTCCAAATGCAAGCTATTTGCCCTGCCTACTGCTAGTCCCCTCTTCAGGGCTAGAAGCCCAGGTCCTGGGCAGGCTCCAGCACGAAAAACCCTGATCTTTAAAGTCAAAAGGCTGCAGTTTGATCCTGGGAGGAGGTTGGCGGTGACCCTGAGAGCCCCGAGTACTCAGTACTTCCTCCCATTGGGATCCTCCCAAGCAGAACTGCCCCAGGAGACACTCAGCTGGCCTCAAAGTGGCTGGCTGCCAGGCTGCAGGGCAAGCCAGGGCAGGGGGCATCATCTTAGATGGCACTGTCTGCACCGGCCTGGAAATGAAGGTTACCAGGAGTCAAAAGAAAATTAAAGCCCGCTTTTGGTGGTGGACTGCAAGAAGCAGAGAGGCAGGCAAGCCCCTGAGCTGTTGTTTTCGGGGAGCAGACAACACCACAGCCCTGGACGCAGCAAGAAGGGAGGACAGAGGTCACTGTGAAGGAGTTTGTCCCTGGGTCCTTCCCTGAGCCCAAGGCCAGCCTCAGGTGAGCCAGCCACTGTGTTCTTATTCTCAGACGTAACTTCTCCCCCAGCACTGGGCTGGCTGGGTCAGACCAGGGAAGGGTAGACATGGGCCACTGTTTATTAAACAGACATGTGTGAGGCTGGTTGGGCTAGAACGGGGACAAGTTTTCACTTGCCACAATGTTCAGAAACTTCAGCATAAGGAGAGAGTGTGACATGGGCTCCCTCAGCCCATCTCAGCACCATTCATCCCCCACCCTCTGCTTCTGAGCTCCTCTCCCACTCCTGCCTGTCCACGACGGGGGTTGGCTCCTGCATCTGGAGATAAGACACCATCCCAGTCACCATGCACTGAAGTCTTGGCAGAGGAGCCAGCCCTCCCCACTATCCCAAGTATTTCAGCCACAGCAGGACTTCAAAGGCAAAGCCAGGCATGTGCCACCCCATGCCACAGCCTGTCACCCCCTCTCTGGCAGTGGCAGCAGGCACAAGGAGCTGCCTTCCTCCCCTCTACTGCTTCCTTCCTCCCACTCACTGCTCACAAGCACGCTGGTGTCATCCAGACCTACGTCACCCTCCTCAGGGCTGATGCTCCAAGCGCCAGTGACGGTGAGGAGCAGCCAGAGCCCTGTGCTGCACCTGGAGGTGCTGCTGTTGCCCGTGACGGGGATGTGGCTCTAACGGTCAGGGCTCTGAGGGTGGCAGGAAACTCTCTGACGCTTCCTGGTGTGCACACACGGCTGCTCTCCCATGACCAAACCCTGTGCCCATGTACCACTGCAGCACAGGCATCCCAGGCCCACGTTCCTATACATATAGATATATATATACATTGGGTAAATACACCCACCCAAGGCCAAAAATCAGCTCGTTCGCAGCAATGTAAGCACAGGTCAGGTCCCTTCATCCACCAGCAGCTCAGGCAAGGTGATGAGGCAGCTGTCCCCCTGTCATTCCCTGGCTCAGCACAGGTCTCCCAAACGTTCCTCTGGTCCCCACAGTCACATCCCAGCACAGCCCGCGGGGTCTGAAGGCTGCACTTACCTGGAGAGCAGGGAGGCGGCTTTGTTGGTTGGGAATGACTTTTATTGAGACCATCCCCTTGGTTTCTTTCTAGTGAACAAAGGAAGGGGAGAAAGAAGAGTTGGAGGAGTTGGTGTCTGGAGGCAGCTCAGCAGCAGCAGCCTGTGCAGAGAGCTGCTGAGTGCCAGGACCTGCAAAGGCAAGGCTGCTGGGTGCTCCCAGCCGTGCTGTGATGCTGGGAGACACCACAGCCTGGCCACAAATAGCTCTGCTGGGACTGGACTACGAGCCACAGCAGCACAGCTTTGCCAAGGTTTGTCCCATCCCAATGGGGGAGACACCAACACCCCTGCAAGAGGCTGGCTGTGGGCACTGCTAAGCATCACCAGAACAAACACAGAGATCTGCATCATCTTTGGGCTGACTGCCCCAAGTGAGGAGTGGTTGGTTCTAGGTCCCCTTCATCTGCTCCCTCCATGCTGGCCTCTCGCTCCTACCCTCTTGGTGACACTAGAGGCACAGCACTCCCTTGCCTGCCACAGAGCAGATGCACTGTGCTTCACAAGACCTACATGGTCCTGTGGGGACAACCATATTTAAAGGCTTGGAGGGGCCTCCTGCTCTTCTCAGGAGTGGAGGGAGACAAAGACATGCTCCTCCTTAGTCCTGCCATCTGGAGCAGGGACGTTGTGGCTGCCCCATCCCAGGAGCTGTTCAAGGCCAGGCTGGATGGGGCTTTGAGCAACCTGGTCTGGTGGGAGGTGTCCCTGCCCATGGCAGGGAGGTTGAAACTGGCTGATCTTTAAGGTTCCTTCCAACCCAAAGCATTCTGTGATTCTATGACTGTGGCACTGCATCAGTGCCAGGCCTCCTGCTTAGACTGATGGTGGGTGTCCCGAGCATCACCAACACCTCCCTCCAGGGTGGCCTCAGATGGCATGGATCAGGGGCTGAGACCCTGCCCAAAGCTGTCTCTAACAAGGGCCCAGCAGGATCACCATGACCTCAGCAGCAGGAAAATGGCACTAAGGTGACCCGTGGGAGTAGCTCAGGTCTGCAAGCAGCCAGCCCCTGGCAAGCAGGGGTGGTTTCCAAGCCAGAAGGCCAGGAACAAGCAGCAGGCACAGACCAAAGCTACATACAAAGACCTGGTGCTAGGCTGTATTACAGCTCCCTGGCACAGCAGCCTGGCTCCTGCTGCAGGCAGCTGTGTGGTGGCTCTGATATCTAGGAGGGAATGAATGTTCAGCCAGTGTGCCCATCTCCAGGCCAAAGGGGTCTTTTTCCAGGGAACAGCCCCAGCCCTGCCAAGCACAAATACCTACCAGCATCTTCTGCAGCTGGTCAACTGAGTGGTTGTTCACACTCTGCCCATTGATTTCTAGGATTTCATCACCCACGTGAAGGGAGCCTGCCAGCAACGGGAGAAACGTGAAAACGCAGGACCAGACAAGAGCCACTCACCAACCCAAGCTACGCAGCTCCACCAGCCTCCCGACCCCCTGGGGCAAGCTGTGGCCAGGACACTGCAATGGCTGCTTGGGCAATGCTTGTGAAGCCACACGTGTCACCTACGCGCATGGAGAACAGATTCTTCCCCCTCCACCCAACACACAACCAGTCTGAAGGTCATCACGTTGCTTTCCACTGTGTGTCCTTCAGCACTTTTTAGACTGGTCAAAGTTTCAGAGTTATTCAAACCCAACCCCAAGTCCCTCACCTGATGCCAAGTGACAGCCTCCTGACAGGGCCCTTAACACAAGCATTCTTGATTTTGTGTTTTCAGTGTCTATACCCAGCCAGACTACAGCCTCCAACACACTGCTATAAATCAGGCTCCCGTAGCATTATTGGAATGGCTCCTGGGTTATTTTGGCAGAGGTAAACTCAGACTTCCCACTTGGATCCAAGGCTGGAAAAGGGGCCTCCTCTTCTAAGCACACAACATCTCATTTCCATGCTCCCTTGGCAAGACCCAAAACCAGAATATAGCACCTATTTATTTCTTTTTGGCACCTTCTTTTGGTCTGCAGAGCCAATTCACACCAAGCCTGTCCCACCTGTGCACTTTAGGAATGGGAAGAGCTTTCCCTGCAATCTCTGGGGTATGATCCATCTCTCGTTACAGTGACCCCATCATGAGCCAGAGACAGACGGTCTCGAGTTCCTTTTTGGGAGAGCCCTTCCCCCAACCCTTCATTTCTCCCTAAAGCCTCCAGTGTACGAACATGACAATCACGCAGAGAGACCAGCAAGTCCTGAGCTCCTGACATACTCCTACTGGAGGAACGGACGCAGATGTCCACGTCACAGGGGAAAGCCAGCAATGCTGGGGAGCTGCCTTATCTCTTCAGGGAAAGAAACCAGCTGCAGACGTGCACCCCACACACTGCCTCATTACCTTGTCTGTGAATCATGCCCCCGTGGAAGATCCTGGCCACCATGCAGCTCTGCTTGTCATTGAGCTTCAGCGTGATTCCCTGGAAGACAGGAAAATCCATGACTGCTCGCTGGAGGGGAGAGCTCCCACGCTCTCAGAAAGTCCTCTCCAGGCCCATATCCTTGGCGGGCTGCACAGTGGCTGGGGGGGGGATGCCCCCCTGCTTGGCAGCTCCTCTTGGCACAAGCATCACCACCCTTTGATGGGGCTCACTCCATGTCCCCAGGCAGGAGGCAGGATCCAGCACCCTCTTCCCACGGCCAAGGTCTCCAGCGATCTCCTGCTTCCCCCAGGGCCAGCCTGTTGGCACAGCTCTACCTGCCCCTCCAGCCCCTGTGGGTGCCACCAGGCTTTGGGATCTTGCCAGCTCTCACCATGGGCTCCTCTGTGACCTTTTCGAACTGGATGAGGCGTATCTTCCGCACTTCACGGCCATTGCTGTGGGATGGGCTGCCCAGAGCAGCTGAGCCATTGGTATAAATGTCCTCGGTCATGGCGCTCAGGGACTGAGTGATGGCCTGTCGGGGCAAAACAAAAACCGGGCTTTAGGGGCTCCACCACCTGAACGAGGCCTGAGAGCGCTGGCTCCCCGCTGTGGGACTCCCCATCTTAGGGTGCCTGGGTCGCAGGTGGGGTACAAGGGGGAGGAGAGACCCATGGGCTGGAGGAGAGGACAGTAAGACCAAGAAAAAGAGCAAAAGAGCTTCACCCTTGAAGACATAGACATGGGTTTGATCTGCAGTTTTCCAGCCTGGGAAATACAGGAGGTAAGAAATCTTTGGAAAAGCCACAGGTGGCAGAAGCCAGGAGAGTCCACAGCTGATCATCTTCTGCAGCAACGAGTCCCAAACACTACTTGTGCATCACAGCAGCAGCACCTGGCCCACAGCTGACTTGTTGCAGAGCATAAAGCCCTGGACAACTTCACCAAGTGAACAGAGCAGTCTGGGACTCACCCCAGAAATGTGGGCCAGGCTCTGCTCTTGCTCAGTTTGCAAGTTCAACCTTTCCTGACCTGCATCAATGGGCAACCGACAGGGTGCAGAGCCATATCCACATCCAGGCACTGAAGGCAATGTGCTGCCAAGCCAACCAGAAACTCCCCGTTCCCCTCCCCAGTTACATGCCAGTTGGTGCTGGATAGCACTGGAAAGCCAAGCGGGGGCTTTCAGCCATGGGGGAACCCCTGTTCTTCATCTCCAGTATGGCATCCTGGTCAGAGACTTCCAAACCCACCCTGCCACGCAGCAGGGACACTGCAAAGTGAGTTGCCACCTCCCAGTCTGAGAAAGCCCAGTGCAGTCCTGTTAAACCCCTCAGGCACACTGGGCAACACCTCCACACAGCTCTCAGACACACCAGTTTGGCCCCAAGTGCAGCAAACTTCCTTCAAGCCTCTCCCAAACTGGTGCTGGCCCAGCAAAACCCAGGTAGCTTTGGTCTGCAGCCCCTGCCCACCTTTTCACAGAATCACAAGAGGTTGGAAGGGAGCTCTGAAGATCATCTAGTCCAACCCCCCTGCCAAAGCAGGTCCACCCACAGCAGGTCGCACAGGAATGTGTCCAGGTGGGTTTTGAATGTCTCCAGAGATGGAGACTCCACCACCTCTCTGGGCAGCCTGTTCTAGGGCTCTGCCACCCTCAAAGGGAAGAAGTTCCTCCTCATGTTTAGGTGGAGCTTCCTATGTTCTAGTTTGTGCCAGTTACCTCTTGCCCTGTCACTGGGCACCACTGAAAAGACTGTCCTCATCCTCCTGACACCCACCCTTTAAGTATTTATAAGCATTCATGCTGGCACACAAGGCAAACCAACCCACTCCAGCTGCCCCATTCCACACCAGGTTAATGGCTCTGCTGCCCAGTTTACAGCTCAACACCCTCCCTCCTGGGTCAAAAAGCCACAGCCAGCAAACCTGCAGGGATACCCAGCACGGTCCTTGCTGGCTTCAGTCCCGTGTCAACAACAGGGCACACCATGCCACACGGTGACTTGCCAACACCCAACCGAGCACCAGACTGTCACCGCCTCGACAAAAGGGTGCTGGCAGGGCCAGGAAGAGAGCAGGGAGCTGTGTGTCCACGCTGCAGCGACAGGCAAGATGCCTGGTTTATTTTTAAGCCAACTACTTCTTAAAAGAGCCAACCAACCTCCTCCTCAAAGGAAAAAGCTGACCACGTTGGCTCAGGCTGCCAACAGCTTAACCATGGAGGAGGAGGAGGCTGAATCGCAGCCCAAAACAGAGCCTGGGCCAAGGACTCGTGGGGTGGAAAGAAGAGGAGCTTGCAGCCCCCAGGTCTGGCTTGCCAGCCTCAGCAGGGCATGCTGCTACTGTGCCACTCACAGGACAGAGGGACACATCCAGCAGTGCAGGTGTCTAGAGCTGGCCCTTGGTTCTCTGTTGGCTGTCCTGGCTTGGCCAAACCAGCAGGTGGGAGGAGGAAGAAGAGGAGGAGGACGTTCTCCAGCCTTGCCCGAGGCCAAAGTGCCCATGAGGTGTTTTGAGAGTCAGCACAGGTCACACTTATCTTGGTCATGCCTTGGCAAAGTGTGACACCGTGCAATCCCTGGCTTCAAACCTCCAGGCTCAGCAGAGCCCGATGAACCAGGACTCAGCACTGTCTGCTCCAGGGGCTGGGAGTTCCCATCCCCAACGGGACCAGCTGAGCCTCCCGGGCCCTGACCTTTGCTTTTTGCTGACATCTGGAGAAAACACCCAACCCTCGACGCTGACGCAGCACCAGTGTCACCCTGGTGACTCCTAGGGAAAAAAGCCTTGTCACCAGAGACTCCCTGCTGTGCCTGGGGATGGCCTCTCTGAACCCAGCAGGGTCCCTTCAGCAACTCCCTCTGCCTCAAACATAGCCACACTGGGATGGTGGGGACTTTTGGTGACCATACTGGGCAGCTGGTGGATGGGGATGGGAAAAACGGCCAGCTCATGAGGAGGACCCCCTGGGGTGGCAGATTCCAGCCCCGGTGTTGGGCATCCAGAAGCCAGAGACAGGAGATATATGGCTCTCACGCTCCACGTACATGAGCCAGATGGGTCTGATCACCTCCCCTGCACCCTTCCTGGCAGCTGCCAAGCTCTCAGCTGGCTTGGCCTGGTGTTGCCCATGACCTCAAGAGCCTTCCAAGGCATGCTGGAGGCAGGCCAGACCCTGCTTCTTAGGCACTGCTGGGCAGGAAACATCTGCAAAACGCTGCTAAGAGCCGGCTCGGTGGCCACCAGTCACTGCCAGTTTTGCACAAGACCTGAGCTCTTTCACCACCAGGGCCAGCCTTGGGGTAGGCATGGAATGAGGAGGCTGGGGGGCTGGACTGGGCAATAGGGCTGCTGGATGCTGGGCAGGGCCGAACAGNCAGTGGGGGGCTGTTCGGCCCTGCCCAGCATCCAGCAGCCCTAGGGGTCCCTTTCAGATAGGTACAAATCCTGCTCGAGGTGACAATGCACAGGGGAGCCACCAGCTCCCCAGGTCAAAGAGGTGCACACCACCTCCCTGCCTGCCTTTTTCTCAAAAACCCAGATTTCTGCCCCATATCCCAGGGTGGAAGGAAGGGAACCATCTCCCTAGGTAACATTTTCCAACAGGGAATTTGGTGAGCATGGAGCAATCCTTGGTGAGGACCCCAGGGCTTGGTGTCCTGTCTTGTCCTGTCCTCCCTGGTGGGGTCAGTGTCATCTGCTAGGGTTGCTGCTGCGCTGGCTCAGCCGGGCTGCGTGCCACTGGGTAAATCAAACATTAACTGGGCAGCTTGATTACAGGAGGCTGAAGCAGCACTTGAGGAAAAGCAGCACCCTAGTGCAAAGGGCACGCTCGGTGGTTTGGTCCCTGGGCTCTCCTTACTGCCCTAACCAAGAAACTTCACTATCAGGTAGCCTAGGAAGAGCGGGGCGCCCTGGTGAGCACGTGGAGAAAGGTCAGACGCTGCTGGCATTGCCAAGCCGGCCCCCAAAAACTACAGGAGCTTGGATGCAGGAGGGAACCCTGGAGCTGGGATGCTCCAGGATTGCCCTCTTGGCTGGCAGAGAGACAGGCTTCATGGACACGCTTTCTGAGCAAGAAAATCCCAGCTCCCTCCAGGAATAACCAGCCCTCCCATTATCATCACCGCGGGTGTGCACAGGGAGGCTGGGGCACTGCTTGGTGCAGAGATGTCCCAGCCCAGCAACCAACCCGACAGACCTCCCAGTTCACCAGCAGATGTGCTCATCACAGTCTCAGTACAGCTTAGAAAAAAAAAACCCAATGTGTAAAAAGAGAAAACTAGAAAAAAACAAACCAAAACAAACCCCAGACCCAACCTCGATCTTAGAAGTTGCTTTTGGGCTGCTCCAGCAGGCTGGGGAGCAACACTGAGCAGTAATTCATCCCTGCCTTCTGCCTGGGGCTACTGCCTTCTCAGGTCAGCCAGCACAAGCACAGCAGTAACCTCACCCAAGGTTCTTTCTAGCAATACGATCCAGGTTTGGGTTTGGGTTGTTTGGGTTGGTTTTTTTTTCAAATAAAAGTCATTTAAACCAAATAGAATACATTGCTGACACTGGGAAAAGGCCCGGTAACACCAACAGGTTGCAATGGGACGGGGAACAGAGAAATATGAAGGACACAAGCCAGGTCATGGAAGCCAGAAGGTGCCACCGGCTCTGCGTGCCCTCGCAGTGACTCCAGATCACGGAGCGCTGCAATGGAGAAGGGCCAGACTTTCAAGGGAGCACAGTCAGTTTTGCTGAGGCACCATCCTCCCACCAGGGAAGGCTGATGCAGCCTTCCAGATGTGTTTGTGAAACCGGTCACCTCCAGTGGGAGAGCCAGTAAAACCACAACCCTGACAGACGAGATCTCGAGGAGCTGCCCAGCCGTTCCATCCCCACCTTCCGGACCAAAGCCCCGAAAAACAGCCTCTTCCTTACAGCCCTTACAGACTGGAACATGGCAAAATGCATTTGAGATTACAAAGTTGGAACCAGCCCTGCCCAGAAGTTTTGCTCGGTTTCCAACGACTAGTTTTGCCCACGGTAATTTCAGGGTTTGGTCCCTTGGGACTCTGGCCTCGGTTTGCTCCGGATCCGGCACCAGTTGGATGCCGGGAAGCGCTGCCCGTAGGGAAGAGCAGTGACCCCTCTGCACCCTCCAGCTCAGCTCTCTCCAAAGTACCCTCCTTTTCTCCACCAAACTCCTAAAGGTCATGTTTTCTGCCCATTTTACAGCTGGGCAACTGAGTCACAGCAGATAAGGGGACGTGCCCAAGGTCACCCAGCCAACCAGGTGCACAGCTGGGAATAAAGCCCATGCCCCTGTGATAAATCTCTAGTTGCCAGTTGGCAGATAAGGAAAAGATATGCAGGCACGTGGTGGTGTGGCTCCAGGGAAGAGGGCAAGTGCCTTCCTTCACTTTCATCTTGTTTTCTAGCAATGACATGGCTTCCACTCGCCAGGGGCTGGCGTGCCCTGCCACCATGGGAGGGATGCAGGACGGCCCTTCCCAGCGTGTGGCTCTGCCGGGGGAAATGGGGAAGAGAAACCTCCCAGGAGCCCTGTTTGACTCCAGCCAAGGAGCAGCCAGACCCGGCACCACTCCTGCAAGCTGCTGCTGGGCAATGTCCCTGCTGTCCCACAGAAGGACCCACAGCCACTGTGGGCAGGGGGACAAGCACACGAGCATCTGGCAAGCTCAGGACATGTAACCCCAGTCGGGTGCCAGCCCTACAGAGCTCCTCTTAAAAGGCCCCAGGCAGATCCCTATCTCTCTCTTTATCCCTACTGGAGTAAATACACCGTCAGGCCAAGGAGCTGTAGGCCATCTCCTACACTTTCCATGCCCCGCTGCCATTGGCAATTTATCCCTGTTCTGCCTGAATCCTGCAGGCAGAGGGATGGGAGAGCTCCTCTCTCCAGCTGCCTGATCCAGGCACTTTGCTTTCAAAGCTTTTTAATTTTTTTATTTTTTTTTTTAAAGCCTTCTGCCGGGGTTGAGCCATAAAAACAAGCGCAGGAAGCACTGGCGCGGGACAGATCTGATGGATCTCTTTGGGATGCTGTAGTGTCCAACAGGATGGGCCAAGGGCAGACCTTCAGGGAAATTTCCTCCCTGCTCTCAGAGGCTCCCCACAGCCACAAGAAACCCTCAGCCCAGGCAGGATAAGCCATGGCTCCATCAGGGACTCCCGTTCAAATTCGGAAAAATCTCTTCTAGGAGAAAAGCACCAGCTGCTTAGCACCAGGAACTGTTGACCTTCTCCCAGTTACACCCAAGCTACCCCAAATGGAGCCCTCCCAGCACAACCAAGCCATCTGGTACAGCCTGCTCTCCTTCCGTTGGAGGTGGGGTGAACGTACACCATCAACCCCCCCCCAGCCCATTCCCAGCCCCAGGGTAGGTGCGAGAAGGACTGGTTGCATCCTCATTCTCTGGGGCTGAGACCCACCACCACCACCCCTCCAGCCAACACCGTGGACCTGGAGGTTGCTCAGCAGCTGAATCAGCTCATGTGACAGGCAGTTCCAGTTCAGACCAGCTACAACTTTGCAGCAAAACAAGCAGAAGCTCCTCCGTGGCAGGATGCTGAAGCCCTCCTCCCCTCCACCCAGCTCCTTCTTCCCCACCCGGCCATGCTGTGCTGGCCACGCTGGCTGACCATTCCCCGGAGACACCCCAAGTCCCCCAGCGAGGAGCCCTGCTCCTGGGGTGCTAGGGACCGGCAGTGCCACGTATACAGGGCACACACCTAGATGCCCACCGTGAGATCGATGCCCACCTCCTGCCCGTCTGTGGGGGTCTCTGCCTTGGGGCTCCCCCCTGTGTGTGCGGGAGGGACGGGATGGAGGGGGACCCCCGAGGGCTCTCCACCGGGCCCGAGCTGGCGCAGGGCTAAAGGCCCGTGAGAAAGAGGGGGTGCACAAGGAGACGTGGGATAGCGGGGGGCACCCCAGGGGTCCCTGCCCGGCCTGGGCGAGGAAGGGAACCGGGGCGGGGAGCAGAGACGCGCTCTCCAGCGGGGAGGGTTGACCGGGACCGCGGCGGGGGTGGATGAAGGGGCTGCCCCGGGGCCGTCCGCCGCTCACCTCGGGCTTGGCACGGTTCTGCAAGAGGTGCTCCAGGTAGAGGTCGGAGAGCGCCGTCCTCATGCTGCCGGCGCTGGCGCTGCGCCCCGACTTGAGGGTCATCCCGCCGCCCCCGCCGCNTGGGCCCGTTGCTGGAGATGGAAAGGATGGGGAACGGCGTCCCCGCACGGGCGGCGCATCGGCAGCTTGGAGCCTGGCCTGGCTGCACGCGTGGGGTCTTTCCCCTGTCGTGACACACGAGGGTCCCCATCGTGTCCCTTGCTGGGAACAGCCCCTGTCCTGTGCCGCCGCCCCTACCCTCCGCCCCGACGTGCCCATGGGCTAGCAGAGCTGGCAGCCTGCACCCTAGGGAGGGTGCTGCCAAGTCTGGATGCTCCTGGGGGTGAGGGTGGCTGCAGCCCTCATGCTTATGTGGTTGCCAGACTCAAGACAGGAGGCTGGGTCTCAGAAAGGCTTTGTCCCCCCACAACCACGGCGACAACAGGGGGACACCTCTCCAAACCGGCATTGGGGCATCCCTGCCTCTCACAAGCTGATGGTCACCCCTGCTGGTGTGCAGAGCAGGGTGTGCTGGGCTCCGGGGTGCCTCTAAGGTGAGGAGACCCAAGGGTTCCTCTATGCTCCTCTGGGTCTTCCACCTCCTCGAGCACCTGGGACTGGCACGGTTATGGGTGGGGTGGCAGGTCCCCCCATTCATCAGCTGTGCACGGTGGGAAGAGCCATTGTCAAGCCTTTTGTTGCCTTGCTAAGAGTCTTACTGGTGCCAGAGCTCAGGTGAAGTCTGAGCTTTATTTGGGGATGGGAAATGAATTCTGGTGGAATCTCCTCGCAGACGGTCACTGAAAGGGTTTAAAAAAGAGTAGATGGGATCCTGAAGGTTTTGAGGTTTCCTTGCACCAGACTCCCACACCGCTGATAGATGAGTTCCAGAGGTTGCCTTGGTCTAAAGTTACCCTAAGAAATACAAGGAAAGGAAGGGGGTAGAACCCTAACAAAAAAGAGTAGAGCAGTAGAATAAGAGGAGGATTTAAAAAAAAAAAAAAAGAAAGAAAATCCATGTTGTTCTGAGAGTGAGTTTCCCCTGCCCTGTGGGAATAAACCTGGTCCCTACTGAGCCTGTGCTCCCAGGAGGTTTTCGTGGGACTGGCAGTGGTCAGGGCTGCTCTCTTCTCAGGGGATTTGCTGGTGGGAGCCCTGGGATGTTCAGTCCTGACTCAGATTTCACACACCTGATGCTGCCAAAACAAATCCCAGAAGCTGTTTGAGTCTTGCATGAAAACTCTCTACTGGGGAGAGCAGGGCGACACTAGAAACCCTCCTTTTTCCTGGATCTGAGTGTGTTTTGAAGCAGGGTCAGGCCTTCTTCCCTGTGCTGATGTGCAGCCTCCAGCCACACACACACACAGACATGCCACTTCCCTCTCTCTGGGGCCACCCACTATAAGGAACTTCAGCCCCAGGACAAAGCCAGTGCCCTCTGTGCAAACTGGTTTTACTTGTGTGCAGAGCAATTGGAGGAGTGAGCCTGGTCGTGCACTCACATGCACAGAGGACAAGAGGGTCATTTGGGGCAGCATGAGGAGTTTTCCCTGGTTGGGGCTGCTGGGTGCCTTGTCTTCTGCAGACTGATGCCAAGGGGATGGGCAGGGAGCCCCAGATCACAAGGGGCAGTGCACCCACCCTTCCAGTCTTGAAAAACTCCATCTTTCCCAACAAACTTCCTGGAAAACTCCAACCCTCAGGGTTGAAGTTCCTGAGATGGTCTCCAGCCCAGGGCTGCCCCTTAGGACTAGCTGTCCACACCTCTCTCCTCAACAGCAGATATCCCAAGTGGCTGAGGATTAAGAGGCAGAAGGCCATGGATGTGCCACTTGGAGGTGGCTGGAGTGGTCAGTCAGTGCTGCTTGGGGCAGGGTCCTCCTGTCAGTCCCTCTCCTGATAGGGGTGGGAAGTTGGGACATACAGTGGGATCATGGGGCATGGCTTGGAAAAGCGCTCCCCTGAGCATGTCCTGGAGGCAGGACACCTTGGCTCCTCCAGGCTCCTCTTGCACTCATGGGCCAGAAACAGGCTGGTAACAATGTGGGGTAGGAGGCAAAGAGATACAGAAAGAAGAGAGGAGCCCTGAAGTTAATCCTAGAATAGATAGTAGGAAGGAGAAGTATGGCAAAAGACGCCCGACAGACAGAGAAGGGAAGTCTAAACCTGTTCATTCCCTCCTGGTTACCCACAGGGAAAGAGGGGCAGAGGAACTGGTGAGCAGGTTGGCTCCATGGCTAAACTGGGAATTAAGCTGTGCTTTCCTGAGTTTGCTTTGCTCCCATTTGGCCAGGATGCCTGCTCAGGTGCTCCCATCAGCATGTTGCATCCTGCTTCAGGGTGTCAGGGATGTGTTTTGTCTTCCTGGAGACACCAGATAGCCATGTCATCACTGGATCACCCAGCCCAGGCAATCCTCACCCCTGAGCCACAAAAGGGGGTAAGATCCCCAGAGTCCAGGAGGATTTGGCCAGGCAGCCCTGGGCACAGCAGGGCTCTTTGCTGGGTGGTGACCAGGCAGGACACCCCCTGGCTGAGAAGCAGAGGGTTTTGTGCTGGTTCAGCCTTTCCCCTGCACAGAAATGTCTGTGGCTTGGGGGAGGCTGTGGCGCAGCTCTGATCTGCGTCACGCTGGGAGGAAACAGCGTCTGGTCTCTGTTCCACACAAGATAAATGTCAAGAGACACTTCCAGTAATGGATGCCAGAGCTTGGCAGGCTCTGACACATCTGCCCTCCTGCCCACAGCCCCTTCCCAGTGGTCTTGCTCAGCATAGCCCCTTCGCTGCTTCCTGGATGGCTGGAGAACATCTCAGAGCTGCCCAGGGCTGTTTGGTGAAGGCTGCTCAGCAGCCTGCAGAGATTTCAGCCCTGTTTCCTCTTTGAAAATGATTCAGAGGGAGCTCTGATGCACACAGCTTTTCCTCTGATCTAACCCTCTGTCTCCGGACAAACATGCCACAACACAGCAGCCTGTTTCTGGAGACAGGGTGAGCCTGAGCATCCACTGGTACCAGCAGAGACCATGTCCCTGTTCACCAAGCAGAGCTGGGTACCAGCCCTGAAAGACAAGGCAGCCAGGACTGTACAGAGCAGCCAGTCCTGTGTGATGGACTGCACCCACCCCTGGGCCAGCTCCTGGATGGGCTCATGGTCCTCACCAACATTTGTGTCACTAAATCTCCCTGTTCTTGACCAACCCCAGTCAGTCCCCTCACCCTGATGGGTATTTAAGCTTCAACTGCTAAGGCCCAGCCTGGTCTGCAGTGGTAGCCATGGGCAGGGGGTGCAGATGTCCAAAGCAATCAGTACAGAGGACCAGACCAGCTCCTCAGACTGGGTCTCTGTCTACAGTCCAGCTGCGATTTGGGGCTGACCTGCTGTCTTTGCTCTGTTCTCTCTGCCATCAGGCCCTTCAGCATGCCTGGGATGTTCTTCTGCACTGGTGGTCCAGAGGCTGCAGCCAACTGTCCTTGTGCAGCATTGGCCACTGCGCTAAGGAGAGATGCAGTTGCCTTGGAGCTGAGGAAGGTTGCCTGGAGAAGGGCCCAAGGTGGCAGGATCTGTCCTCCCAGGCTGAAGGCTCTCCTGCCTCAGGCAGGGGTGTTCCCCTTTGAGAAGCTTCAGGCCAGCGCTTGCCAGGCAGCCTCTCCTCACATCTGTGCCTGGTTATTGTCAGAACACAATGAAGACAAAGGGTAATTGCATCTCCTGCTTGGGGCTCTAATGTAATCACTGCCAGGGCCACAGCAAAGGCTCCCTGTACAGCAATGTGGAGCCCAGCAGTTGCATCAGGCTTTTTCAGCCCTGATTCATTTGAGACACCAGCTTCTGATCTCTGCTGGGTGTGGGGTTCTGGGTAGGTCAAGCCACCAGGCTGATCTGCAGCATGTGTTCCTGCTTCCCCCAGACCCAGGCCATGGAAGGGAGCGTCTGTCTGCACCACAGCCAGCCCAGTGCCCCTGAGGGTGGGCAGGAGCTGGGTGGCTCAGAGCAACCATTCCTCACGTAACCACCCTGCCTCATGGCAGGGACCCGGGGGTCCCCAGCCCAAACATCTCCTGGTGCTGCTGGTGGAGCTCTCCTCAGAGACTCCCAGACTCTGATGGTGTGCCTTGGGAATTCACAAGCCAACTGTTGGCAGGTGCTGGGGTGATGCATCTACTCTCCCTACTCTACTGTGATGGCAGCCAGCGCCTGGCTGACCCCCGCCATTCCCCAAAGCCCCCTCATAACCCTTCTTCCTACCCCATGTCAGCTGCCATAGGTGTTTGTGGGACCACAGGCTTCCCCACCACAGAGGGAAGGTCTCACAGCCCTGGGAATGGGTTGGCACAGTCTCTGTTAAGCTGGCAGTCACGATGACGCTGTCACCACCATAGAGAAGAGGCATATTGCCTGGGTGGGAGGCATGACCCAATGCATGCTCTGGGCCTTTACGAGGTGGCCGTTGTTCAGGAAGGTCCCCATCCCCTGAGGGCAAGTGTCACCCTGCTCATTACCATTCCTGGGAGGAGAAACATCTGCTATTGTGTGAGGTAGGAGCCAGGGAGGGGAAGAGGCACCGGTGGTGGGAAGATGGCTCTGCCCACAACACACCTTGCTGGGGACCGCAGCAAGGCAGCAGCTCTTCCAGTGGTTCATGTCCCACCAGAGCCCCAGGGAGCTGCAGGCACGTACAGAACTCCACCAGTGAGTGACCAAGGAGGGCTTGCTCAAGGTAGCCGTGGAAATTAGGATGGTGGCACCCAACTATGAAAGCAGGACGAAGGGAAATGGAGGGCCAAAGCCCAGCGCTGAGTCAGATTGAGCAAGAGCTGCCTCCCTCGAGCCACTGATCCCCACCGATTGGGAAATAGATGCTGGGGCTTGGAAAAGGGTCTCCTCCCCCAGCCCTTATCTTTGCTGCTTCCTCCTCCTCCAGGACTGTGCCTGGGCAGTCCCAGCTTGTGCAAAATGAAGCTGAGAAGCTCTGGGGCTAATTAATTACTAGCTGCTGGTAATGCTGACTGAGCCCCCAGGGAATCCAAGGCTAGAGCAGAGGAGAAAGTGCAGCAAGATACTGGAAAATTACTGTTTAATTCTTCAGCATTACACTGGAAAATTACTGTTTAACTCTTCAGCATTACATCTGAATATATGGCATCTGGTAGATGAAGGACAGGAAGAGGCTGATAACGAGCTGGCCATGGTGACAGCTCTGCAAGCCCTGTCGTCCCCAGCAGCAGGGCCAGCCAGGTCCCCGCAGGGATGGCTTCAGCCCTGGTGAGAGTTCAGTGTCCGATTGGATGCAGATCCATGGCCAGCACTGGCCGTGCCTGGCCACGCAGCCATCAGTAGTCCTGCTGAGTGTCACAGCCCAGGAGCTCTATCCGCAGGGCAATGTGGTTGTGCCACCGGCGGGGGTGTATCCTCACATAGCGCGCAAAGAGCGGGGGCTCCAGGGTATTTGTCACCGGGCTGGTGTGGTCTTGGTTTGCCTTGAAAATCTGGAGAGGAGAGAGAAGTCAGGGGTGCGCTCTCCTCTGCTGGAGGAGCGAGCCCATGACGTGATCAACCCAGACAAGCATCCCTTGGGAACGTTTTAGGGAGGAAAAAGCACAGTCTGGCTCATGGCTTTTGCAAAAAAATCCAGTGAGCATGTCTGCAGGCAAGGGCTGTGCTTCCTGCCCTGGGGGTGGCCATGGGCTGCCTCTGGCCATGGAGCAGCTCTGCCTACCTTCTCCTTCCCATCCTGCAGGACTGGGCTCCAGTGCACACCATTCTGGCTGCTGGAGACAGCAAACTCCTTCACAAACATGGGGGTGAAGACAGCTTTGGCACCTTGGGTTAGGATGGCGGTCACCTTCTTGGTTACTTCAAGGTCCACCTGCAACCACTCGCTGGGGCTGTTGCTCTGGGGAAGGACAGACTGCTTTCAGCTCTTTATCAGCAATGAGAAAGACACGTTTGTCACAGCTGAAGCCAAGCTGGTCCTGCACATAGTCCTGGGTTTCACTTGTCCTACCAGGCATTAGGTTGGAGCTGCTGGGTGCTAAATCAGGCAACTTGCCCCGTGCATGTGGCTGTACATGCTCCCCACGCAGCCTTAGCTGGGAGGAGCTGCAAGCACCTAGCTTCCCCTGCTGGGATCCCCCCTGCCTGCCCAGGGACCTCCTTGCATGGGCTACCTTTGGCCTCCATGCGTTGGTCCTTCCCTGCAGGTTCAAGCGGGCCTGGGAGGGTGACCAGTTGGAGAAGACGTTGATACTGGAGGAGGACGCAGAGATGCGCTGGTCAGGGATCCTTCTGTTCTCCATTCCTAGAGGCATGGAGCAGCCTGGAAGAGAGATGAGATGCTTGTTAGAGGGGGAAACAGAGCCATCATGGAGGTGCCTTTGGTTGTTCACTGCTCCAACCACCCTCCATGCATTTTCCCCGGTTACAGTTCCTCCTGTGCCTTGCGGCAGTGTCACGGTCCCTGCACTTCTCAGGACCCCTGTGTTCAGCATGGTGGCTCTGGCTGGGGAGTGCCAAACTACCCCTGCCACCAGTCCCACCTTCTTTTCTCTCTGGAGATTTTATCTAGGAGGAATGTGAAGAATTTTTGCATCTGCCAGGACATAAGGAGAACATGTCTCCAGGGGAAAGACAACAATACCTAACAGGGAGAAACCCTGCACACGGTGTGATGGGACACGCTTGTGGCAATGGGTGACAGCACAGCCACTGGTGCTTGTAGCTGCTGGAGGACCTGCCCTGTTGGTGTGTGAAGCTAAAGAAAGGATCCCAGGGCAGCACTGCCCCAGGAAGCACGATGGGCCAACAGCAGTTGTGCCTTGGAGCCCCTGTCTGGACATGTTCCTGTGCAACCTGCTGTGGGTGGGCCTGCTTTGGCAGGGGGGTTGGACTAGATGATCTCCAGAGGTCCCTTCCAAACCCATAGCATTCCGTGATCTGTGGAGTGGTAAAACCAGAGGAATAGCCAATAGCATCTGTCTCTGCTTGTTCCCTGCTTCCCCAGACTGAGGCAGCAGCTCCCAAACTACCAGCTTAGCTGCTGCTGGAGGTCTGGTGGTTCAAGGAAAAGCAGTGGTGAGAAGCATCCCCAAGCTCTTCCTCCAGCATCGCTGTCTCTAAGACCATAATGAGATTTTTGCCAGCTTTGTCCCCTCCCAACATCTCAATGCCATCTCCAGCCTCCTCCTTCCCCCCCTTCCACGACTGCTGGGGTTATCCTGAAACATATGGGGCTGGTGCTCAGCACCCCACCGTGTCAAGCCCCGGCGTTGGTGCTCGGTGCCCGGAGGAGGGACATACTGTTCAGATCGCAGCCGATGAGCTCCATGCGCAGCGTGGTCCGGATGCTGTAGTGAGTGGGGTGAATGCGGATGTACCGGGCGATGATCGGAGGGTTGAAACGATTCTCCTTCACTCCAGTTGCATCCACATTTGCAAAGAACAGCTGCAGGGAAAGAGAGAAAAAGGGTTGTTGTGGCGGTGGGAAGAGAACTAGACAGGACCAGGATTAGTGGGGAGAAGAACGTCTCCCTTCTCATAGGTAATCTGCGATAGAATGAGAGGGAATGGCTGCAAGTTGCAGCAGGGTAGGGTTAGGCTGGACATTAGGAAAGAATTCATCCCAAAAAGAGTGGTCAGACCCTGGAATGGGCTGCCCAGGGAGGTGGTGGAGTCCCCATCCCTTGACTGTGTTTCAGAGTCATTGAGATGTGTTGTTGAGGGATCTGGTGTAGGGGAGAACTTTGTAGAGTGGGGGCTGATGGTTGGATTCGATGATCCTAAGGGTGTCTTCCAACCTGAAGGATTCTGTGATTTCTGTCTGGCACTTCTGCATCTTATCACCATCCTGACAAGAGATGGCAGCTCAGGGAAATGCTTTCAGATGGGATTCAGCCCAAAGAAGTGTGAATGGGCCAAATCACGATGAATCACTGAGAAACAGGAGGAGAAACTTAGAGTCTGTGCAAACAAACATGTTTTTATATTTTCACCAAACAGAGGGGAGAAAAAAAAGATGAAAAAAGTAATTCCTGGGACTTTTGATCCTGGGAAAAGTTTTAGCTACAGCTGGTGTACACAACAGGCTTTTCTGGATACTTTTCTTTCTCCCTTTGGAACAATCAGCTTATGCTCATTAGGTTGTGGGTTTTTTTCTGATGAGGAGAGATCCCCCAACTAATCTGCATCTACACAGAGTTATCAGAAAACCAAATTTGCCTTTGGGGTCAAAAAATGGTATTCAGGCAAAATCTTATGCCTAGCTCTAAGTAACATGCAACAGAGTTGGATCTCACAACTACCCTGGATCGTGGAAAGAAATAGCTCAGCCAGTTTAAAATGGGACAGATGGACACAGAGAGCAAGCCCCTTGCAGATCTGTGATCCACCATTCAGTCCTCCTGGCAGTGCATGCTCACTGCTCCTGCCCTAATCAAATATCTCAGGGACTCAGGAGATCTCTGCCTTGTGTGAAGAGGTCCCTAGCCCTCATCACCCCAAGAGACCCCCAATTCTGGGGAGACACTCTCCTCAAGACCCGCTCGGCCTTACCATCTGGGTGCTGGTGGCATTCCCCTTGTATTTCTTCCACCTTTGCCCATCAAGGCTGTAGAAGACAACAAACTGCGAGATGTAAAGGCTGGAGAACTTTTGTCGGGCCCCTTGGGTTTTTATGCCGTGAATAATCATGAGATGCAAAAGATCCACCTGAGAACAAAAGTCAGGGGTTTATTTCTGATGGAAAACCCAAGCCATGTTCAGGCAATGCACTGTAAACCCATGGAACCAGCTTCCTTGTGATGTAGCTAAGCCCAAACCATGATAACAGTTTATGAGAACAGTTAAAATAGTCTTCCATAAGGGCAGAAGTCAGCCAGCAGCTGGGAGAAGGCAGTGGAGAGCTGTTTGGAGGGGTGAGCTACTCTCACTTGGTCTTCAGGGGATTTTTGCACAGTCCAAAGCTTCAGCCAGACCATCAAGTGATTCCTCTGCTGCACTGAGAATGGATTTGGGGGTCAGGCCAGCAGCAATCAGGGCCAGACCAACTGCCAATAGGATCTCAGAGCTTCCCTCCCAGAGGGAAAGCAGCAGGACGTAGCTGGGGAGACACTGGCAATCCGTGCAGGTCCTTCTTGGACAGTGCATCAGCCTTTGCAATGTCCCCAGCAGTGTCTCCAGCCACAGGGCCCCTCTTACCTGGATCCAGGCGTTGCTGCTGTCGGTGCTCCAAGCATTGATGGAGCCGGTGTTATCCAGCCTAGCCAGGTAAGGAGCCCACTGCCCTGTGAGGAGAACACACAAACATGAGGTGCTGCTGGGCCCTGGCGCTGCCCAGCCTGATGTGGTGAGAAGTTCATCCACAGGATGGAGCCTGAGGACCACTCTAGGGTTTAGTAGCCATGTACAGGGTGGTGGAGCACTGACAGGATGGGCCAGACATGTGGGAAGGCATCTTCATGTCCTAAGTGGGATGCTGGCATGGGGCATGGATGCATGGGTGGAGGAAGGACGCTGCTGGGGACCTGGTAAAGCAGAGTCATGGGTTGTGTTGGCTGAAGCTGCCCCGACCTTAGCTGCCTTCCTTGCAGCAACAACCCCTACTCACCGTACTGCCCCGACGCTGTGATCTGAGAGTCTGCAACGTGGCCGGAGGCCAGGCCGAGGGCGTTCTGGCAGTCTGCAGCCAAACAGGGAGAAGGAGGGTGAAAACCAGGGAGAGCTGATTAGATAACAAGGCTCTTGAAGGAAAAGCCCAGGCTGGGTAGATTGTCTCAAGCCTCCAGGAGCCCTCAGGCTTCTTTGTCTCACACCAAACGGTCATTTTCAGATGCCTCTACATTCACCCCTGAGTTTTAGGGGTGCTGGAAGTTCTTGCTCCCAACCCCGATGTCAGCAGCAGAGAGTCTCCACCATCAGTCACAGCAGCCTTTTGCCAAACTCCTGTCTCTGAGTCCCCGACCTCTCATTCCCGTGCCCTGATCTCCCAGCAACGCTGACAAGTGTCTCCTCCTTATACCCATGTCTTGCTCCTGAGCCTTTTTGTTGCTAGGCAGCATCTTTTAAAAACAAATATCACGTCGCTAAAGGAAAGTCTGCCTGACACCTCTGTCTCTCTGTGCCTCTGTTCTGGTCTGCTGAGCACAGGGCTCTTTGTCTCTTATAATAACCGTTATTATTAGCGACTTGTCACATCTTGGCATCTCCACTGCCTGGCAAGTGCTTCTGGGGACAATGGGAATTTGAAGTCTTATGCAGATTTTTAACTTATGGAAACAGCTTCTGGCTGACATTTAATACTCCTTTAGGAAGAGGAGAGGCTGTCACTGCTCGACGGACTACTACTCTCACAAACCACTTCCCCCAGTGCTCACTTATGGTGAGGTAGAAACCTGTTGTTCTGGGGTGAATGGAGCCAGAGGTTTCCTGGATTTTGCAGTTGCTCTTGGAGCGGCTTCTATCAGAGCAACCTGTATCTAGGCAGTGTCACTCACTGCCTCCTGCCACCACTCCGTGCCTCAGTTTACCTCTTGACATAAGGTTAGGCAGCTGGGCACTGTACCCTCCCGACGGTGTGGGGCATGCACCGGCATGGACATGCAGTTGCTGGGCTAAGTACATTTTACAGGAGGTCCAGGGACCCTGAGGTTTGGAAAACAATAGATTTGGGGACAGATATTTGCAGGCAAATGAAGCTGGTCTCCCAGCCTTCACCCCAGCCATGTCCCTAACTCTGTGCTGTGTAGGGTGGCAACGGCTGAAGTCGTGACTTTCTTTAAGGGAAAACCTAGATGACCCAACTTGGGCCACCCCAGGGGAAGCACTGAGAGCCCAGGGGGACAGGGAGCTCAAAAACATGCAGGCCAGGGCGCAGTGAGGATCACTCACCCATGTTGTACACGAGGAAGAGAGCACTCATCCCAGCTTGCTGGTGCTCCCCAACTTTGCACTCTACCCGCCAGATCCCGGCATGTGAAGGCCACATCTCCACCGTCCCAAAGACACCTGGCCGGGAGTGGAGAGCAGAGCAGAGGAGAATTACTGGCTAGAATGGGATGCCACCATGCCAAGCACTGTGCAAATACAGAGCCAGACTCTTCCAGATCCATTCCCCCTCCTTGCTATCCCCCCCGGAGGCTTGGCACTTGCTAACAGGCAAGGACATGAAGCCCCAGCAGTTGAGTGTACGTGGTGCCTGCGCTGCATCTCACCAGGATAAAGGTTGTAGACTCCCATGCGATACTCCTGGCTGGTCCTGACGCTGAACAGCTGCCCATGAAAGTGGACGGAGTGGATATCCTCAGTGCTGCCCATGTTCAGGAGGTGCCATCGGACCCGTTGCTGCTGAGCCATCACCAGCCCAGGCAGTGTGTCACCCACGTAGCCATTGATGGCTGGGGAAGGCAAGGGTCAGGAGTGGCTCAGGATTTTCCCATCCCAACATAGGTTGTGGGATGAAAAGGGCAAGGGTGGGAGTCCTCACCGTGGAAGGAATGGTTTCTCTTAAAGTCAGGGTTGTCCTGCTGGATGTGGCAGGGAGGGTGGCAGTTCCTCTGCATGTTCTCCAGGAAGTACCAGCTTTTGGTCTCATCAAAGATGGTGAAGAGCAGGGAGAACTCCTGCACAGTCAGCTGCCGCCTGAAAACGAAGTTCAGCACCCCGCGGCGGCAGATGATCAGTGGCCCGATGAGGCCTGAGTGCAGATCCTTCTCCTGCCAGGGAGCCGGGAAAGAAAGGTTTGCCTCAGAGCGGGAGGCAGCACTGATGCCCACAGGCGGCACAGCAGCGAGGACAGTGGTAGCCCTGTCTCATCCCTGGCTTGGCTCCCACTCGTGCACAGGGCATGGCACACACAGGGTGGGAAAGGTGTGCTGGGCCCTCACTCTGTCCCTAGCTAAGAAAGGCATGTGTCTGCATGTGGGTTCCACAAGAAGAGGTGTCTGTCTGTCCCACTGTCCAACAGTCCCTACCCCACTGGCATTGGAACACGTGGGCCAAATTCAGGTAGATACAGCAGAGGGGTAGGGGGCTGCAGAATGCTGGTTCCTTACAAGTCTCATAAGCTGGTATAACTGGGGAAAGGTGGGGAAAAAACCCACAATTCAGAGAAGCAAACGGAAGAGAATGCACCAGCATGGATTCATCATTGTATTAGACATCTGAGAATCTACACAGCCCCAGGCACCACAGGGAGAGCCTTGACCTCATAGCCAGGACCCAGGCGTGCTGCCCATCTCTCCTTCCTGGGGTGGTCCTACTTACCAGGTCCACGTTGGAGAAGTAAGCCCAGGCCTTGCAGTCGAACTCGTGGGTGGTGGGTGCCATCTGAGGCAGGACTTTCCAGGAGTACCTCCGGAGCTCGCCGGGCTGCACTGCCTCTCCATCCTGCATTGTAGCCTGTGTCTCCTCATAGGCTTGCAGCGTGGAGTGGAAGGAGAAGGGTCGTGAGGCCAGGTTCTTGAACGTAATCTGCACCGGAGGGAAGGGAAAGCAAAGGGACTGTAGGAGGGGGGCTAGGTGCAGGGCTGAGAGTGCCCCGAACCCTGGGGTTGGATCCAACCAGCTGGTGGGAAGGAGGCAGCCATGTTCCTGGTGCCCAGAACTCCAGTTGGGCCAACTCCTGCTGAACCACAAGCTATGGTTGTGCAGTGTGATCCCCCATGGAAAGCTCATCTGGCCACGTCAGCAGAATGAGGCCCTCTCCCTGCCTAATGGGAGCTGGGTCAGCTACGCTACTGTCTCTGGAGCCCAAAGGTACTCAGTCCATCCTGGTGAAGACTTCAGTGAAAACTGGGCAACTTCTCCAGATGTAAGAGTCCTGAGCCTGGTGAAGAGACTTTGACCTTTTTCTTAGGTGGGTGCTAAAGGACCTTTGGTGGTGTGGGAAGCTCAAGCCTACCCTCACATAGAGCATTCAAAGAAGCTGTACTGAACCATGGTTAGCTCATTACCATTTTTACAATCCCTTCACCCAAAAGGCTTTTCCTGGAGCTCAGAAGCTGTTACAGGGGTTGAGCTTGTTTCAGGGCTAGGGCTTTGCATCTGAACACTCTCAGGTTCCTACTGGCCCATTCCTCCAGCTACTGAGGTCCCTCTGAATGGTGGCTCTACCTTCCAACATGGTGCCATCCACATGCTATGCAAGGTGCCAATGGGGCAGCTCCTGCCCCCGAGCCCTGAAGGTGAACCTGCTGGCATCACAGTGCCTGCAGGCCCACCTCAGCTCTCCCTCTGGCTGAGCACAGCCAGCAACGGGTGGGGGGATTTCAGGTTTTATAGGAAATAGGGATGTTCAATTCACCATGATGACGTCTTCAACTTCTGCCCTGACGTACGGCCCGAGGATGCCCAAGTGCTCGTCCAGCTCTCCCCGCTGTAGTGGTTGGGTGAAGGAATCATCCATGTACTCTCGGAAAACCACCTTGCGGTACTGCCGGAAAGGCTTCCTTCTACCGCTCCAGGGGTCCCTGTTGGCATGAGGGCGGTTGAGCAACTCAGGTGCTACTACTGTCCCACAGGGAGGATACAAAGCCTAGAGCATCCCTGACCCACTTGCAAGGAAGCTCAAGGCTGATGGAGTTACAAAACTCCCCAAGTGGAGGGAAGGTGCTGGGAGCATCCTTCCCCTGGGCTGCTGGCTGGGCCATACAGTCGTAGACCTGTGATCCTGCCTGCCAGGACATGCCAAGTCTTGCACCAAGCCATGCCAGGCAGTGCAGGAGGAATACATGAGAGACAGTCACACTTACGTAGCTTTTAGGAAGTGCTGGGGTCTCTGGTTCCTGTATTCCCACATCACCTCCACCGCTGCGATGAAGTATTGCCGTACCTCCCCCTGGAAGGAGCGTGGGTCATGCTCCTCTTCCCCGTAGATGTCAAAATCCTCCATGGTCTGCTCTGTGTCACCATACTCGTCATAGTCCGGCTTGTCAACCCTCGGCCTCGAGGGGCTGGAATGGGTCCCGTTGTTCAGAGCCAGCCTCTCCCTTAGTCCTGGGGCATGGTTCCTCTGCCCAGCTGTGCTGTTGCTTTCCCCATGCTCCTTGTGCTCTCCTAAACTCTGCCCCTCTCTCTTCCCAATTTCCCCACTGGGCATCTGCCATTCATCCACATTGGTTTGCACATATTTGACTGGTTTTTTGGTAGAGCTGTGGTTGCGAGCAGGGCTGCTTGGAGACAGGGAAGAGTTCTCTTTGGAGGCTGCTTTCATAAGGTTTTCTTCTGGACTTCCCCCAGACGTGCTTTCAGACACGTAATTCTCCGTGGCATTGGCCTTGACCTGCTGAGGCTGAGGACTGAGCTGGCCCAGAAGCTCCACAGAGTTTGTCTCCTCCTCCAGCTGGCTTCTCCCCTGAGTTTGCTCACTCCCAGGAGTCCCCCAGACAGCAACTCTGCCCAGCTGCTGCTTGGCCAAAGCTGGGCTCTCCAAGTCCCCAGTGTGTCCTGCTGACCCCAGGGAGATGGAGTCCCAGTTTGAGGCCAGGTCTACATCCACAGCAGCAGCCTGAGTTTCTGAGCTGCTTGCTGCCATCGCCACCTCACTCCCCAGTGCTCCCTGCATGGGGAAGAAATGTCCACTGTGCTGGGCACCCTCACTGCTGCTCTGTACACCCTCATCGCTGCTTGGCCTCTGCTCTTCAGGATGCACCTCATCAGCACCATCTCCAAGCACAGTGTGGGGAGTATCCTTGCCCAGCTGTAGTCTCCCCTCAACCATGTTTGACTTTTCTTCCAGGCTGTGCTGGGCCCCCATCACCTCAGGCAATGTGTTGCTTGGTACCAGGGACCTCTTTTTGAAGCGAGCACTGCAAAAAAGGGAATGAGGTCCACACACCTTTGGGGCTTTCTTATTCACTGCTGTCTCAGGGGTCTGGCTGGCCAAATCCTGCTCTGCTCTGTTACCCTCAGAACGGCGCTCCCTCCTCCCAGGCCAATTGGGAAGACCCAGACCATGCATCAGGCCTCTGCTCTCCAGTGACCTGGCTCGTCGAGCCACCCAGTCAGGATCACTCACACTTGGGGCTGGAGTTCTGTGTCTTGGAAACTGCTCAGGGCTTTTTAAGAGAGCATTTGGGAACTGCCTTGTGTCATTGGCCATGACGTTCGATTCAGGAAAGGCAAGATTGTCCATCTTTGGCAACTCCTTAGTGGCTGTAGCATCTTGAAACACTGTCTCCAACACTAATTCATCCCTCTCCTCTGTTGTTACATAGCTGGAAGGTTCAATGTCATTGGTGTGTGCAAGTGTTGTTTGTTGAAGACTTGTGCCTTCGGCACCTTCACCAGCTTCTTGTTCTGTGCCACCTTTTGGATGCAAGGAGTTTCTCTCATCTCTGAGGATTTGTTCTTGTACAGGTTTGCTGGGTCCTAGGTCTGAGAAAAAAACATTTTTCCTTTCAAAAGATTCATACAAGCCTGGTGAAACCACTTCGTGAGGTCTTTTTTCCAGCCTAGCATCTACCTCATTTGATGAATAATTGCTTTCTCTGGTGTCACTGTGATCCTCAGTGTGAGGAGTCCTGTTGTCTCCTGTCTCATCAGAAGATACAGAAGGATTGCCCAGTGTGAAAGAAGAATTATGATCAACACTTAAAGCCAGTTCTCCATTGATTGTCTCCTGTGACTCGTATAGATTTAAGGACATTTTGTCAGCCCCTCTTAGCAACTCGTCCTCGGCACCATGTGAAGACGTGTCCTGAAGTCCCAGATTGTGCTCCAGGTCATTCTGGTGAAATGAGCTCCTGTTCTCTTGAAGAGGAGCTTTGCTAGCACCATAAGCAGTTGAGTCCCACAAGCTTGTTGCACGAGTAGTTGTCGTTTGAGGCTCTGCTTCCAGGATCTCTAATGTACCACCAGGCTGGACCATTGTCCTTTTTACTGGATCCCGCACCTCTGAGACATTTGTCACCTTTTCTGCTATAGCATCTCCTGGAACTGGTGTGGGTTGACCTTCTTCTGAGTTCACAGCACTATGGACCCTTTCACTGACACTTGTCAAGGGTTCTCCAGGTGGGAAAGCCACCAAACCTTCATCCTGGCTGATGATTTTTGACAATTCTTCTTCGTCTTCCAGGAAAGATTCATAGGACACTGGGTCATCGTTTGTCTCTGGCAGAGAAGGCATGGAAACATCAGGTGGGTGCGAGGTTGCTCCTAAAAGCGTGGATGTACCATTAGAAGAGGGATCAGAAGTTGTGTCATTGCTCTGGAGAGCCCCAAGACTGGGTTCTGTCAAGCACAGCCTTGGCTTCTCTGTCTCATTCCTGGAAGAGGTGATGTTGTTCAGCTGCTCACTCACACATGGCCTGTGCCACCTCTTTTTTTTAGAAAAGCCCCTGGGTTGGAAGTCAAAGGCGTACTCCTCAGCCTCAAAATCCACATAGTCTTCTCCATCAGGGTATTGCTCATATTGGCACTGCAAGACCGTGAACTTGGCGTGCATCCCTCGGTCTCTGAAACCAGAATTCAGGCACCCCAGCGTCCAGACGCCTGTCTCGAGAGAGGACAAGAGGACACCATCAGGCCAGAACAGTGGGAAATCAAAAGAGCTGCCATCCCCATACCACTCCCTTGCTTGTGCAAGGTATATTTTCAGGCAGCCTCCGGTTCATGGTAGAGATTTCGTGTTCTCATCATCCCTCTAATATCTCTAGATTCTAGATACCCTGGTATCTTACAGCTGGTCTCACAAGACATCAGGGTTGCTGGCAACATCAGAGCCAGTCCTGACATGCACCATCATCAGGGCCAGGGTTTCCTGTGAGAGCAACAGACACCCGAGAGGCCCCAACAATAGCGTGGTGAGAACAGTTAACACACCAAGAACCCAAGGAGCCTCCAGGATTATTGCCAGCGGCGGAGTAATCACCATAATCCACCCCCAAAAGACATGCTGGTGCTGTCAAACACACCTCTCTCCCAGACACAGTCGTCACGTCTCTCCCACTCAAGGGGAGAGAAATGAAAAGGCTGCCTCTCGCTCCCATCCCCGGCCAACGCATTCGCTCCCCGCAGCGAGCGCCGCTTCTCCAGGCGCCGCGAGTGGGTGAGGAAGGTGTGTAATAACCAGGCTCTGACGCTGGAGAGAGCTGTCATCTCCTGCTGGCTGAGCTGCTTCACGTCAACGGGCAAAAAGCAGAGCTCAAACAGACCCAAGGCTCGGCTGGGTGGGCTTTGGAAAGCTGCCTGGGGTATCTAGAAACCCTTTCGGCTCACTCCTGACCGTGGTGTGAGTGTTTGCAATCACATGGCAAATTCTCCCTTTCCTCTGTGAGTGAGGAAAGGGTTAACAGCACTGCTTTGGAAATGCTAAGTTAGAAAAGCTGAGCAGGGGGGAAATAAACCCAAACTCTGAAGCGAATCCTTCCCAGGGCTTCTCCATGGCTGCGATTTCTGTCCCCGCAAAGGCGCGGAGATAAACACGGGATGCTGTGACCAGCGGTTGAACCCACCGCAGGGACAGCACTGCCGCTGCCCCTGACCTCTGAGCTTGGAGCCAAGGGTGCAGATGCAAGGTCCACAGGGCTCACATTACTGCAGCCAGCTTGGCTTGGCAGTTTGCATGACCTTAACCCACCCTATTAACGAAGTAAAAATACAGTCATTTAATTTCGTTGATTTAAGCTCTGGAAGGATTTAATCGCCGCCTCTTGCTTTGCTGTTGCAGTGGGTTGTGCATCCCTTTGCTCTCTGGGCTGCCAAAATGTGACTGGGTACCAGAGACCTGGCTGGAGGCACTCACTTCTCTCTGCTGTGATGCCAACCCCATGGCTTATAGAATAGCCCACCTCACTCACCTGGCTTTTCCAAACTCATGAAAACCGTTTCTCCAGAAAAGGGGAAAAGGGTGAGCACGTCCTCGAAGACCATGTTGCGCTTGAACGTGTTTCCAGAGAAGAAGATGGAGAGGAAATCTGTCTGGGCCCCAACACTCAGGATGTACCAGTACACAACTTCATTCAGGCAGAGTTTTGGCTGGAGGTTGTCAAACACGAAGCCGTTAATAGCTGGAAGAGAGGAGGGGTGAAACTTTCCATCAGGAGCTGATTCCCCCATGGCTGCTGAGCTGCTGCATGTTCCATGGGGAAGGAATAAGCCTCTGCCTGTCAGGATTGTAAGGAATGCATGAGGAACAGTCTGGAGGGAGCCCCAGGCCAAACACTCACTGTGCATCACGTTGGAGGCATAAAACTGGGGGTCCTGGGTATCCACATGGGCTGCATCACTGCAGAACCGCCTGATGTTTTCCTCCAGGTACCAGCTGCGGTTCTCATCGAAGACAGAAAACAGCACCAACCTTGCATTGTCTGACATTATCTGGAAGGCAGAGAGGGAATCAGTTATTCCTGGGCCAATCAGAACACCCTGCAGGGGCTCCATGGAGATGCCAGGTCTCCACAGGGAACAGGGGAACAGTTTACTGCTATTTCACAGGATCCAGGTTTGAGGAGAAGGAAGCATGCGAGGGAGGACTGGGAGTGATGGCATGGTTGAAAAGAACAGGACAGGACACACAAGTTTGGTTGTACTAAATATTTCACCCACTGCAGTTATTCCAGCCTTTCAGTGGCAGTTGAGGCAACAAAGGAAGGACCTACCTGGTTTCCCCTCTGATCCATGGTCTTCTTAAAGCAGATCAGGAGGGGCCCGATCAGGCCTGAGGCTGTGTCTCGGACGGGGTCGATGGAGCTGTAGTAGAAACGGGTGAGGCAGCGAGGATCCGCCTGCGTTGGCCCATCCTCAGCGGTGACTTTCCAGCTGTAGGTGAAGGACTGGCCAGGGGGGATTGGAATGTTCTTCACATCCTTACCTGGCAACACACAGCCCAAGGACAGGCCAGTTAGGTCTGGGCTGCTCCCAAAAGAGGTGATCCCACTTTCTAAAAGAGCTCAGAAAGGAGGTTTCTTGACCACACAAGTTGCATTGAAAACTGCCCAAACCCACCCACCCACCCCAGGATGGCACGTTGGGTGTTAGCATGGAAGGTTGATCTGGGCAAAAATTGCCCCTGGGACTAGGTGAGGATGGAGAGGCACATGCCTAATTTTGAAAGCCCTTGAAACTCCTGCAAACTGGAAAATTTGCCCAGTCTCAGCTGTGTCTGGGCTCTGGGCTGCTTAGAGACAGAGTTTTAGGTTTGCAGATGAAGGTAGAGAGCTGGGCAGGGCTGAAATGTTCAAAAAACAAAGCGAAGAAAGCTAGATTTTTAAGTAAAAACAGCTAGACCATGAGAAAAGCAAGGAGGATGTCCGGAAGGAACAGAAGGAAAACTCATATGCAACTGGATTCTCTGAGCATTCATCAGGATCTTGCACTGATGTAGCCTTAGGAAAAGACCTTTCTCTGCTCCAAGCATCCAAGAGCTGCTGTAAGAGCACAGTTCACAAAACACATGTGTCTGTCAGAGTAGGAATAGCTCTTTTTATTTATACTCCCCTAAAAAGCATCATTCCTGTGGCTCCAGGACCATGACTTATCCCCTTTCATAGAGCTGGATTGCTGGCAAAGCTGAGGAGCCATGTCTGGCTGGGGGATGTTGACAGAGGGGCAGGGACAGAGGTCCCAGCTCCCTTGGCTCCTTTAGTCTTGCCAGCCGGTGGGTCACTTTGCCCCTTTGACTGTCCTGAAGGAAAACCTTAACTTAGGAACAGGTCACAAAGCTGACCTAGATCACTGAGCTCATTAGCAGTTGCTGTTCTGATTCTGCCACTCCTGCTGCAGCAGAGGAGCTTTTTGTCCAGCCTCTGCAATTGCTCCCATCATTGTGATGCACCCGAAATGGTGAAGAGGAGGAGGAGGAGGAGAAGGGGAGAGGGATAAGGCATGATTTTTCCCTGGCAGGATGGCCTTTCACAAGGCATGATCCTGGGAGGATGATGGCAGGGCAGGAGAGCAGTTCTGAGAAAGGGATCTGGTAGCTCAACAACTCCAGAATAAAAGCCATGAAGTTGCAGGAGGGAGAGTCTGAAGGGTTACTAAGCCCCCACGTTAAAGCAGGGCAGGGGGGGCTTCAGGGAATAAGGACTGTGAGCAAACTGGCAAACAGAGGCAGGATCACCAGGGTGGTTCCTGCTTCATCAGAAAGTGGATGCCTCCAAGACAGACCAAACATCGTGGTCCCAGCTCCCTGGCTGACAATGTCCCTTCTTCCAGCCATCATCCAGGCCTTCCTTAAAGGCAGGTTTACATGGCACCAAGGGGGACACGAATCATTATCATCACCTCCAGGATTGCAGGTCTCAGATGCTTGGATGGATGGGGCAGACAACCAGTCTTACCCAAGGCTGCAGGAAGCTCTCCTGGCCCAGAGGAAAGGCAGTGGCCAAGTGATGTCCCAAATTCTTGTGCCAATGCCCAAAGTGATGTGCCAAGTGGCCTGCCTTACCTTGAGAGGACTTCAAGGCGTGGTATGGCCTTACACTGGTGAGGCCGTGAGGGTAGATGTTGTACGGCCGGCTTGCCAGGTTCCTGAAGACGATCTGAAATAAGGACAGCCAGCAGGAAGGTTAATGCTTTCTGAACTCTGTGAGACCTTGGGGCTGCCCTCAGTGCCCTCTCAGGGAGGGACACGCTGAGTAGCGGTGCTCTGGGATCGGCTACCTGCCAGTGTCCAACGGGGAGGAACCCAGACATGTCTGGGACCACATAGTAGGAGTCAGAATAGAAGAAATGACTGTTTATTTCTCTACGGATGTACACTGTGGGAGTTGCTCATTTTAGGGAGGGCATGAAAATATCAGATTTGTTTAAGGGAAACTTGCTGTCTTTAGTCTCAGTTTGCATAAGACAGAAGTGGTCTGTCAATCCAGGAGGTCTCAGAGGACCAAGACACTAAGTATGCACAGCAAACAACAGCTCAAAGTGCTTCCCCAGTTCACCCCATGAAGCCCTTCATTTATTTCTCTAAATATCTCTGCTGGGGCTTTGTCACGGGTGTTACCTTCAGCTCCATGCCCACAAGTGCACAGAGAAACTCGGGCAGGGAGCAGAAGTGTGATGCTCCTGGAAACCATCCCTTTCCTCCTAGCAGCAAACAAGTCAAACAGTCAGTAGAGGCACTTGAGGGGACACAAGTGACAGTCCCCAACACTGTGTGGTAAGAGCACACAGATGGAAAAGAGTGGAGGATGAGAGGACACCCCTGCCCCGGAGGAAGGTGCTGGATGCCATCTGTCAAGGGTTATTCACACGATTCCTAAGATGCCTGCAATGAAGTCAAATCAAGGGGACCAGGCTATATCCAGTGCATCTCTGCTGATCTCACCAAGAGTGTTTACCTTTAGCTTACAGTAACATCTGCCTTTCTAGTGAACTTTGGACATTGTTAAACATGATAGAGCACCTCAAGGACTTATGCCAGACCTTAGCCACAAACCAAGAGCTATTGGTTTGCTGGAGGAACAGCATCAAGCTTTGAAGTTTCCCCTTCCAGTCCCTCTCTTACCTTAAACTGATCTCCAACCTCTCCCTTAATGACAGGCCCCAGAATTCCCTTGTCCAGGTCATTTGACACCTTGCGCTTCTTGAAGGTTGCATCCTCGTACTCCACAAACATCACTTTCTTATACTTTGAACCGATCCGCTGAGGGCCAGCCTCCAGGAAGAGGCTCGTGATGTTTCTGCAGGCAAGGCAGAGAAAGAGCAAATGGCCACATGAGGGACACTGTCAGAACCAGAGCAAGACCTTCCATCAACCAAGGACCTACACGGCTGCCCAGAGACTACCAGTGCACAGTGGAGGCGCCCATCACAATATACACCCTGGGGAATAAGGTTTCAAGTGATACAGTGCTCCTTTAATGGAAAAAGCTTCAACCAGGTTGCACAGTAGCAGCCTTGGGCTGACACTGCCCTGTTTTGGGAGGAAGTGGTGGCTGTGAGAGCTGAGAGCCTGGCAGGTTGTCCTGTGTCAGAGAACACCCCCAGCATTCGAGCATAAGGCAACAGAGCAGCTGCCTTTTCTTGATCATCACGTGTCCAGTTCTGGGATTCCTGGTTCAAGAAGGAAGTGTTACTGCTGGAGAGGGTACAGAAAAGGGCTATGAAGACGGTGAGGGGACTAGAACATCTCTCTTATGAGGAAAGGCTGATGGACCTGGGTTTTTTAGCCTGGAGAAGACTGAGAGGGAATCTGATCAACATCTACAAATACTTAAAGGGTGGGTGTCAGGACGATGGGGCCAGTCTTTTTTCAGTGGTGCCCGGTGGCAGAAGAAGAGTAACAGGAACAAACTTGAACACAGGAACTTCTATCTAAACATGAGGAAGAACTTGTTTCGTGTGAGGGCTGCAGAGCCCTGGAACAGGCTGCCCAGAGAGGTGGTGGAGTTTCCATCTCTGGAGACATTCAAAACCTGCCTGGGTGCCATCCTGTGCAATCTGCTCTGGGTGACCCTGCTCTGGAGCGGGACTGGAGAGAGTGAGGCTTGGAATCATTTCTGGAGGACCCTTCCAATCCCTATCATTCTGTGATCCCAGCTCCTTCCCAGGTGTAAGGTCAGCCCTAAGCTGGAGAGGACTCCTCCTCTGGCTTAGTGGCTGCAGGTGGGGATTTCTGCCCTGCATGCCTTGCTCCAGCGGAAGCTCTCCAGGATCCCCATCTAGAGCAGAACCCAGTGACCCCACTACCAAGCCAGCCCCAGCCCACACAGCCTGTGTCAGCAGTGACAGTGAGACTGGTGACAAGTGTTGTCTCCATACAGTGCTGACTAAGGTACTTCTGCTGAGGTATCACGCTCGCATCACCTCTCCCTCCAGGAAGTGGGGCAGCATCAGGGACTAATTGCCTCTGCCATCTAGACCAGGGCCTTCCAGACAGGGCATGGAGACCCACATGTGCTGGCTGTGCAGGACCTCCTGAGTGGAAGGTGAGAAGGGTCACCAGGAGGTACTACCTGCTCAGAAGGGGCTGGCCCCAGAGACCTGGGCAACAGAAAGACAAATGTCCCAGTGACAAATGACTGTGCAGGAGATTTAGTAGAATGGAGCAAAACCAGGTCCTGCCTTCTCATGACCTCCCCCAGACCATCCTTGTCCTGCATCCATACTGCCAGGTTTAAAAAGGAAGAACAAAGCTGTTCAGGTTGGGCAGAAGGAAAACAAATTTCTATGGAAAAGGGGAAGAGCTGGCAGGGCTACCCTGAGGAGCAGCCTCGTGGGCACCCGTTCCCTCTCTCACCTGTCCAGAGACACTGGCTTCACGGGGGCATAGTCCCAGTCCATTTCCTCAGCTGCGATGTAGTGAGTCCAGGTCACGGGGTTCTCTTTGGCAAAAGAGCGCACTTGGATCACATGAAAAGTTTCCTCATCTTCTTCAGGGTAATCCACGTCCTCTGGCTCATCTGACAGCTGCCCCATCTTCATCAGGCGCTCCTCCGGACACTCCTCCACCTTCACAATGGCCTCCATGCCAGCTGGGTTCAGACAAAGCCAGGCAGAAAGGGTCACACTGACATGCCACCACAGGCCCACACTCTCCCCAGGCTCTAATTGAGAGACGGCCTCTCCATCAAATGGGCCATCACAGGGGTTGACCTATACCATCTTGGTCACGGGCCAGATTGTAGGTGGATGTGACACCTTGGAGCCTGAGCTCAGGCCATCCCCTAAACTTCTTTTCCCCTAAGCTCTTGCAGAATAAGTTTACCTTGCTGATGGGACAGCATTTGACAGAACATCCGAAACCAGCCAACCGTTCCTGGCATGGTCTGGGCTGTGAGATATGTGGCCGGGGAGATTTCTAGGCTGCTGAGACGGTGGCCTCTCACCAGGAATGTGTGACCTTCGAAGAAGATGGAGTGGACTTCTGGCCCAGTGCCCAACCCGATCACGTGCCAGTGGACCTGCTTCTTGAGGCACAGTGTGAGACCTGCCAGGAGAGAAGAAAAGCACCTGGGAGTCAGCACTGTCCCCATCCCTTGTCCCCATTCTTGGTGTCAGGGACTCAGAGCCTGACACGTGCTGAGTAGTCCCCTGCCCTGAGAGGTGGTGGCTTCAACATGGAGAAGTTGCATGTGAACATGGACTGTCAGAGCAAAACGGAGGTGCAGACCACATCTCCCCCCTGAGATAAGACTGGATTTACAGAGTGAGGGGCTTTGGGGGGTGTGCTGATGGGAACTCACGGTGGGATGCAGTGGCAAAAGAGGTAGGCGTGCTCCCTGACTCTCTAAGTACGGGAATCGGGAACTGGAGAGGGGAACAACTTGCCTGATCACAACACTGAGGAGCCCGATACTGGGGCAGTAGCTGAAATACCCCAAAGAGGGCAGAGGGAGGTCGCCAGGGTTATTTGAAGGCTGGAGAAAACAGCCTCTTCAGAAGGATTCAAAGAGCTCAGTGTGCGTAGGAAATGGGAGAGGACTTGACTGCATTGTGAAAATATTTTCCTGGGGAGGAATTAGTGTGCGCTGAAGGGCTCCGTAATCCAGCAGGGAAGTGAATAACAGGAACGGGTTCCTGGAAGCTGAGGCCAAACAAAGTCAAATAGAGAGTCAAGCACTTGTTTTTGGCACCAAGCGCGATAGGTGACTGGAACAGATCCCAAGAGCCCCACAGGAGACAGGGTGGAGGCTCCGTCCTGAGGGTCTCAGCTCTCCATTGCCACCTTTCCATCAGATGCCTCCCAGGCCAGGTCCCACAGCCCGACAGGAGGTGGCTGGGTGGAGATGAATACCTTCTCTGGGGAAAACCCACAGTGCAGACACAGTGGCTGACTATCAGGTCTACTTGGTTCTTAAACTCTGTGGATCCACCAGGATAGGGAATTGAGGGAAGCTTTGCTTTTGCCTTTTATTGGAGAACAGCCAGACCCAGGTGGGAGGTTTCAGGGTGTGGTTCATGAAGCTTGCTGATGGTAGTGACTCTCCTGACACTGCTTCCCAGTTTGCCATGGAGATTCTTCACCCTCAGGCTAACTAGACCTTATCCCAGAAGAACATCAGAAAATGTGAAATTTTGCCTTTATTGAGACCACAAATGGCCTTTTCTTTTCTGGAGAAAAGGAGGCTGAGGAGGGACATTATCACTTTCTACAAAGCATGAAAGGAGGTTGTAGTGAGGTGGGAGTTGATGTCATCTCCCAAGTAGCAAGTGATAGGACAAGAGGAAAGGGCCTCAAGTTGTGCCTGGAGGGGGTTAGGTTGGATATTAGGAGAAATTTCTTCACTGAAAGAGTTATCAAACAGTGGAACAGGCTGCCTAGAGAAGTGGTTCAGTCACAATCCCTGGAGGTATTTAAAAGATGTGTAGAGGTGGCACTTAAACATAGTTTAAGTGGAGTTGGCAGTGTCAAGTTTACTGTTGGACTCGATGATCTTGAGGGTCTTTTCCAGCCTAAACGATTCTGTGATTCTATTCTGCAGATCCTACAGAGGCCTGTTGTCAGAGCCAGGCTAGTGAGAGCTGAATTTTGTCCTCAATGCTACCTCCAGCTTTGTTCACAGAGCTCCAAGAGATGAAACTCTGTGCTACCAACACTATTCCTGAAGACCTCTGAGGAGGTCAGCTGCACTTGGTAGCACAGACAGCTGTAAACAGGTCCTGCCCCACTCTAAATGGGAAAGGCAGATCAAGGACTTGAGATGTGATAATCCCCCTGGACTAAGGGCAGCCTAGCGGATCCATCACCTGGAAATTCCTCTTGATGTCCCTTCTCACATCCTTTCACAAGCTGCCCTGAGTTTATAGAGCTGGCTACACCCCAGTTCCTCGCCTGCCCTTCATCCCTGTCCCTGGCACACCAGTACTCACCAGGCAGCGAGCTGTTGACGTAGCCATTGATGGTGTGCAGCTCTGTCCTGTTGTGAGACAGGGGCTGAGGAACTGCTGGAGAGTTGGGCTCAGAGTACCAGCTTTTCCCTGGGGAGAGAGGAAGACGCAGTCAGCTTCCACTTAACAGCATTTCAAAGAAAAAGGAAGCCTTCCCACTGGGGTGAAACTGTACAAAAGCCAAAATCCAGGGAGGTCAGATGTGCGGTGCCTGTTGGAAATCCACAGCAGACCTGGCCATGGCTCCACATAAATGTGGTGGTGGCCATTCCATGTGACAGGGCAATACTCTCTGGCAGCTTTAGCTTGCGTGAGGGGAACAAGACCAGGGCATGGGGTGGGTGAGCTGGGGCGGGGGGGACTGCAAGCTCCCTGCACTTGGGGCACAGAGGGAGGAATGGCAGTACTATACCAGCAGCATGTTGGTTGGAAGGGCTTTACAAGGCTCAAACCCTGGGGAAAACAGTGTGGGATGTGAGCAGCTGTGCTTACATCATGGCCAAAACACACACCCCAGACATTAGGCTGAATTCAGGGTCAAACACCAGTCAACCGGGTACTTACCTTCATCAAACACCGCAAAGAGCATCACAAACTCTTGCTGCACGTTCTGGTTCCCATCACTCATCAGGCTCCCTGCAAGATGCCACAGCACAGATCTCTAAAGGCCAGCAAGCACCATGCCCATCTCCCCAGGGAATTCTCTTTGTGCCCTCCACAAACTGGCAAATCAAGGCAATTGCTTTTGTCATGTCTCACAACTGGTACAGCCTTGTTTCTACCCTTGTAGTCCCCAGAAGCCCATGCTTGAGAGGCAGCTGTCCCTAGAAAGCATAGAAGCATCTGTTTGTGCTGCCTTCCTCTCACCAGATCCACTTAGTCACCTGGAAGAGCCCATTTTAGCTAGCCCCCTCATCAGCACCATCATCTGCGCTCACTCTTTGTCTAGACTTTACTCCTCAGTGGAGAATGCTCCTGGTGAGTCACTGGAGTCTGCAGACAGTGCCCTGGAGGAGGTGACTCGTGCCCTTTCCTCTCCGTGACTACAGAGGGGTCTGCACAACTACCTCCAGGACACAGCTCAACCAGGGGTGACCAGTCCCACCTTGGGTACACTTCTTGGTGCCTTGCACCCAGCAAGTATTACCAGTCAGGATTTCACCACCTCCATGTTTACCAAAGGAAGGAGAGGCAGGCACAGGTACTGTGGACCAGGCAGTGCCCCAGGTGTCCTGCCTCTCTCCTGCTTGATCCTTAACCCTTGCTGAGACAAACTTCCCTCTAGTTCTTCCCACAAAACCCTGTTGGACAAAGCCCCTGGCTGACACCGAACCATCACAGCTTGGTGAAGCTCTGAAGGAAAGACATTTATGCCTCCATAGCAATTCACTGTATGGATAGATCAGGTTCAGATACGGGGTAGATTTCACCGATGGTACGAAATCTTGCAAAGGAAAGAAGCAACTGATTACTTCCCAGCAGGGAAATTCAAAGTACATTTGGCTCCTGCACTGGGAAGAGACTCTAAAGAAAGGGCCAAACCCCAAAGATGCTATTGTTGACCACCCCTGTTGACCACAGTTTACTGATTCCATGTTCAGCCTCTGAAAAGGATGGAAGGGGTCTTTGATTTCTCTGCTTTTTCCTTCACAACTGCACGTGACCTGTCCCCATCCTGTGCTGTCCTTACCAGGGCGGCACACAAGCAGGGCTCCGATCAAACCAGAGTTGATGTCCTTCACGCTGTCGGTGTTGGAGGAGTAGGAGTGGGTCAGGCACGCTGAGTCGCCATCCGTGGGACCCTGGTTTTGCTGGATTTCCCAAATGTACGTGTGTGTCTTCCCCGGGTCCACCCTGTCACCCTCCTTTTCTGGCTGGCTGGCTTCATCTTCATACCCTGCACCTGAAGCCAAAGGAACAGCCAGATGTCACCAAAGGTTCGTCCCCGAGACACCGTGGCTACAGAAATGCCTCTTCCCCCAACCCAGATCATGGCCTCTCTCCATCCCAGCCCTCATGGCCAGCTTGACTCCCACCAGCAATAGGTGGTCTCAGGGCAGTGAGCAGAGCCGTGCTGGAGATTTGATGGTTGGGCTGGACGGGTGCACCCATCATCTGCCCTGAAGCTGAAGGGCACAGTCTTCCTGGCCCCAGGCATCCAACCTCAGGTTTAAACTGCTTCTTATCTCTATAATTGCCCGACTCACCCTCTGATGCCTTCCAGTAGGACACCCCGACAGCATGCATGTTGTATGGGCGGGAGGCCAGGTTCTTAAACATGATGACCACTGTGTCATAGACTTCTGCTCGGATGGTGGGACCCAGGAGACCTGAAAGGAGGAGGACAACAGTGTCAGGCAGCTCATACCCAGCTGTGGGCCCCAAAGAGTCTGGGCTTTCCATCTACATGATTAGTGGTTGTCCTCCAAGTACCACGGCAGCATCAACTGCTCCAGCAACAGCAAGGCTCCCTCTATCCCAGCAGCTCTGCTGTACTGGGACTCTACCCAGGTGCTTTCCCATTCCCTGCCAGCACCCAATCCAGGATGAGTTTGGCCACTATCAAGGAGATCTTGGGGTGACCACGCTGTGGGTGCTTCTTACCCATCCAGGCTGGCTTGGGCTTGGGCTGAGTGAATGAGGCATCGGAATACTCCACAAACACAGCCTTTCTGTACTGTGGAAGAACACCAGGAGCAGGGGTCCGAGGGCCTGGGTGCCCCAACAAGCTGCAGGAAGATGGAAAAGCCAAGGATGATTGTGCAGCCCTATCCATGGTTGGGCAGCAGCCATCCTCTTCCTCCCCTCCCCACCAGCTTGCCTGTGCTGAGCCAGCCCCGGTGATCACTCACCCTGTTGTGTCCTTTGGGTTTCCTGGCAACCCCCAGGTGTGTCTGGAAATGTTTTGCTCAGCTCACGGATGACAACATGGCAGTGATTAATGTCACGGTGTTAGTCACGATGGAAGAAGACACAATGGCAGGAGGCACGGTGCCATAACCAGCACAACCACAGGCATCGCTGCCAGTTCCTGCCTCACCTGGCTCTGTGCTTCCCCACCAGCCAAGACCCAGCACACTGGGACTGCTGTGGTAGCAGTGCTGTGGTGGCCCCAACCCTGCAGCCACCCCCCAACACCATCCCCAGCACCTTCAGGTGTGGCAGACCTCAAGCATCCTCCCCAGCTCGGCCAGGAAAGAGAAAGGATGCATGGCAGGTCACGGCAGTTTGCTCTGTGGTCTGAGCAACGTCCCCATATTCATTTATTTCCTGACCAAACTGGGATTTACAGGCAGTCCCTGACAAACTACTCCTTGCAGCAAGAGAATAAAGGAGCCCCAAACATATTTCATTCCCTACTTATCTCCACTGGCCACTTTCTATCTGTAAGTGGCATAACAAATTCATTTTCCAGAAGGAATCCAGCACGTTCATCAGGATACAAAAGCCACGAATTTCTCCAGGGATTTTAGAAGCTGCCTTAGCAGCCCTGGGACTGAGACCATTTCCAGTAATCAGACAGACCACTTCCAGTCGTGTTTCGTTTGGAGTAAAAGTCAGGTGGTATTTTCTTCCCTCTGAAGAAGCAGGGAGGATTGGTCTCCCCTTCTGACTAAGCCTTCATTCAAGCAGTGGTTCCCTTTGCGACTCTTCCTCAAGAGGAAGAGGAAGGAGCCAGAGTGATTCAAATTTGGGAAAGGACAACACACACTCGCCCCCACACCGCCGGCTGGAAGCCACCTGCAGACAGAGGATGCTGTGGGGGATGCAGGATTCACCCTCCCTGGGGACAAAGCAGGACGGGCACCCACATAAATCCCACACATGCCCAGCTTCTGCCTTTCCCACCACAGCCATAACCCCACGTTTGGGCTGGCAGGAAGCCCCCAGCAGCCGCAGCCCCAGTGAGCAGGGTCATAGCCCTCAGCTGGCTTTGCCCACCAGCCGTTATCACTCCCGGCTCGATGGCAGTAGGGTCCAGACCAAGCTTTGTTCTCCATGGTGACCCCAGGCTGGGAAGTGACAGTGTTGTGGAGCCGCTGGCACCGTGCTGCCCACTGTCAGGAAGCTGAGCCTTAATCTCTAACTTGCAGAAAGCCCAGCTTTCAAAAATACAACCCTGAGATACGAGGGTTTGGTCCTGCTAATTCTGTGATAAACAAGGCAGAATTCCTCTGGAGCCAAGGGGATTTTTCTGGCATGTGGGACCATGGCTGGGAGGAGAGTTGGTGACACCAGGGCTCAGCGCTGGCACGGCAGAGCCTGGCAGCTTTTGCAGGGGATGAGGAGGGAGAGTTCGGCGCAGAGACCTCTGATCCAAGCGCTTCTGCACTTGGGGTCCCCGTGGACTTCCTACCCCCAGGGGCGGCTGAAGCTGAGGCGAGGAGACAAGTTCCTGGCGCCTCGGATCAGCATTGTTAGCTGCACTATCTGTTCATCTCCCCGAGCAGGGAGACGGCCAAGGTAAACAACCTGCGCTGCCGAAGCACTCAAACACGGGCTGCTGCTGCTACGTGGCCGCCAGCTCCGAGCCGGAGCTGAGATCCCTGGGGCTGTCGTGGGACGTGCTGGTCCCAGCTCTGACCCCACTGGTAGGGTTGTGTTTGGGAGGAAGAGAAACTGAAATCACAGGGAAGGTGTAAGCGGCTCTGGCCTGGTGTGCCGTAGCCCATTCATTTGGCAGAGCTTTCCACCAATGTTGCCAGAGAAAGCACCAGATACATAACAAGGGTTCTGGAGGTCCTGCCTGAAGGTGCGCCCTTAGGGGCTGCCATGAGATGCTGGTAGCAGGAGGGAGAACGGGTAGGACAGAAGACACCTCACATAGAGTTTCTGAGCTCTGCTCCTGCCACACTCCTATGTGCCCTTTCTCCCCAGACTGACCATTTTCCTGTGCCCTCCCCACACGGGGGGAACTGGGCTGAGGCTGCAGGGCCAGGGAAAAGGCGCCATCATCCAGCTGAGAACACCCAAGTCCCAGTTCCTACCATGGCTCCCCAGGAGCCATGTTGTCCTGACCTCCCCTGCCTCTCTGGGGTAGAACACACCACCAACTCTTTGTTGAGAAAGCCAAAGTTATCTTTCCCCATTTTAGAGAGGAAGTGACCTCAGGCTTCCTGCTGATGCCCCACTCGTCCCCATGGCACAGCCTGGTCCCTGAGTCACTCCTGGGTCAGAAGCCGTGCACGAGCATGTCATTAAAGCCAGTGCCAAAGTGGAAAACCACAGGTTTGAATTAAAAGCGTGAGCAACCTCACCTCCACAGCAGCCTAATGGGTCTGAGTGTAACCTTAGTAACAGCAGGGTATGGGGGGACATTAGTAAAATGGGGGTATTTCAAAGAGGATAAAAAACTATGTAAGTCTGATACAGTGACTACAGCAAGTAGTCAGGCTGACCTGGCTCATCACTGGAGCCTGGTTTCCAGTGCCTGACCACAGCTCCTCACTCCTCAAGCCAGTGTGGGTCTGAGATAGGGCTGTGGGCTGACATCGTCCCAGCACAGAGCCTGGGGAAGGGGATGTGGCAGCAGAAAGGGGTACAGCTTGGTCCACAGGGGACACAGCTGTGTGTGTCCAAGCCAACTGTGTCTCCAGACAACACTGTCCTGATGCCTGAGCAGTGAAATCCCCACTTTCCCTTACCAATCCAAAGTATTTGGGCAAACCACCCTGCCCTCCTCCCTCTTGTCACTGTGTACAAATACCATTATTTGCCCAAACACTAAAAATGGTTTTCATTCCCTAAAGGGAAAAATTCAGCCCCCACAACGTAATGTACACAAAGATATATATAACTAAGGCTGGGTTTTACTAGACACAGTGGAAAGCCTCTGCTGCTTGCTCTGAGTTCTATCAGTGAGGGGCACAACCAACCTCCCTCTGCAGCCCCCTGACAGAGAGGCACAGGACCCCATCTGCCCTCACATCTCAAAGTTCCCTGGATGCAGGGCAGAAGAGAAATCCCAGGCTGGAAAACCAGCTCTAGGCTCTGGTGTATGGACTTTAAAGGGCCACAGGCAAATGGCGTTAAGATAAAGCAGCACAGAGCAAGCCTGTATTTCTCTTGACAGATTTATTTCCACCTGTGTGTTATCAGGGATCTCACACTTGGTGACTCCCCGTTGCACAGAACCACCCCTTCCCAGCTGTGCCAGCAGCTCAATGCACTCCCCCTGCCAGGTAGTCCCCCGGGTTGTCTTGCCTGGACCTAAGCTCCTGCTATTCTACATGCCAGGGTGGGAGAAGACACTGTGCAGGGTGCTGTAATAGAAAGAGCCTTACCCTGCAGGCGCTTGCAGCACGGAGAGCAGGTCACTGTGTGTGTAGTCCCAGGCGGTTTCCACTGCACCAATATAGTATCTTCTGACTTTGCTGATGCCCTCCTCAACCAGGCAGAGGAGCAGGAGGCCACGCAGGGCTCCCACCAGCATCGTGCCCGTCAGCTGGGAACCGCTCCGACTTCAGAGGGAAAAGTGAAAAGGAAGGAATGAGAAAGCGGAGAGGAGGGAAAAGCCTTTATCTTCTCATCCAGCTGCTGTAGTCCACAGGAAACGATGATTTAAAGCCAGCACCCACAGGATCAGTCAGAGTGCTGGAGAGTTTCTCCAAGGCATCAGGAGAGGAATTGCCCGAGCAGGTTAGTGCGAAGAGGAGCGTGCGAGCGATGGACTCTCCCTCTCTTCCTCTAGGGTGGCAGTGACAGGAGGAGAGGAAAAAACAAAAGGAAAGGGAGGGCAAGCACAGCAGTAAACTCTGCTGCAGGACCCAGCTGGCTTGGTGTCCTGGAGTGAGGTGAGGAAAGGGAGGGTTGCAAAGGAAGGGGAATTTAGGTGCGGTCTCTGCCTGGTCCCACCTTCCCTCTCATGGCAGAGGAGAAGGAGGAGAGCGGGTTGTAGGTTAGTGCCCTGCTGCCGCCCAGCCCACAGGAGCATTTATTTCCCAGGCAGGTGAGCCTGGGCTTGTACCTGGGGCTGGAGCCCCCCCAACCCCCCAGGGAGCTGGCAGCTGCCTTCTGTACCTGCTAGCCCAAATAGCTTGAGGAAATGGTGATTTAGGGGAAAAGTTGCCTTTGGGATGCAGATGGCTTATCACTATGAAGCAGGAGAGGCTGCCCTGTGTCTCCCCCTGCCCAATGCTGGGAGCTTTCAGGGCGCTTTGCATCTGCAGGGGCAGGGCTAGAGGTGAGGAAATAGGCAGGGATGTAATATACGTGTGCGTATGTGGGGTGCATCCCTGTCTCCCGGGTGCCCAGGCCCCGAGGAGTGACAATTTAGCCACACAACCTCGCTTGGAGCCACATGGGAGGGAGAGGGTTGGGGTGACCTCTCTGGGAGTCCCCCTCCCACCAGCCCTTCTTCACCCTTATCCTCTTCTCCCAGAGTCCTGCAGAGCAGCTTGGTGATGACACAGATTTATTCAATTTTAAACTCACACATTTTCAATATCTTTTTTTTTTTTTTAAAGAGAAATCCCAGGAAATCCCCCCCTCACACCCCCAAAATGCACACACACATGCTCATACACACACACCAGCTTGTGGTTCTCCCTCAGCTCCCGAAGGCAGGAAGATGAGGAGAAACGCCCTGCGTGGTCCTGGCGTCTGCTGGGCGAGCCAGGTGGGGAAGCATCCCATAAATCACACTGTAGGGCAGCAGGAGTGCAATGAGGGTGGTGACCCCTTTGGTGACAGTCCCAATGTGTGCAGAGGCACTGGATGTGGCAGGTCTTGGTGCCTGGGTAACAGGGAGGTGGTGGGGAATGGTGGAGGGATGGGTTTTTTGGGGTCCCAGATGTGAATCCTGAGAGCAGGGCAGGTGGGACTGGTAGGGGATGGGATGGGGGATAGGATTGAGCCCCCTCCCCCCCGGGTAAGGGCAATCCCAGCAGGAACACACTCCCTAATGCCCTTTTTATCCTCGGAATAAGCATCCCACCCCCAGGGGCTCACTGTGCAGTAGCACCCCATGTCTGTGGGGTCAGTGATGGCTCTCTGTCCCCCTCCCTCAGAGAGGGGCTGGTTCTCACCACCTCACTGTGTACACGCTTTCTCTTCCCACCCCTCTCTCCTTAGAGCAGCCCTGGACACGAGGGGGAAAACCATCCCAGGCAGCCATGTCTGGCTGGGGCTCCCACAGCAGCAGCAAGGAGCCCCCAGGGGGACTCCCCCTCAGTCTGTGTAAAACCCCAACACGTCGAGGGGCTGCCCAGTCCTTCCTGCACTCACACAGGGGTTGGGACGATGCAGCAGGAGCTGGGGTAAAAAGTGCTCCCCCCCGTACCACCCTGCTCCCGGAGAGGCAAAAAGCCAGTGGGAAACACACTTCCTCCAGCTCCTGTACCGGCGTCTGGCTCCGTGCCCAGCCTGGGGTTCCTTTTCTTCGCAAGGAAGATGAGCAACAGCCCACCCCACGTTTTCCAGCAAGTATTTTGGGGCAAAACAAATGGTGTGTCACATTCGGGGATGCCCTGGGTGCTTTGCACCACCTGCCCTGGTGCGGTGAAGTGGAAGGATATTGTTCAGTGCTGGAGGGGAAAGGGTTGTCCAGAGGTCCGGGAGAGACACGGAAGATCCGGGTTGTTCTTCTGGCACCCGTGTCCCCTGCAGTATTGGACGTGACTTTACTCCAGTCATCCTGTCTGGGAATCTCCCAGCGCCGTGAGATTGTGCTCACCCGGAAAGTCTGGAAAAGGTGTTTCTTTCAGAAACAAGCAAGATGACAAAAACGTCGCCAAGAGGACAACACGTCCATGAAGAGGGCAGCTGGGGGGTGGCAGCACAGGATGGGCACAGTGTAGGGTTAGGGTTGGCTATCAGGAGGGGTGTTGCAGCTCTGGGTGCTGGAGATCTGCAGGAGGTGGCATGGGGGCTTCTTGCCTCTAACCTTGGCAGAGATGCTCCAGGCACCACGGGATGAAAACATTCAGGGATCACAAAAGGGAGTGAGGCAAAGCTTCCTTTTGGGGGCTGCACTGGCAGGAGCCTGGACACAGTCAGAAATCAGTGGCTGTGACACTGGCAGGTGCCAAATCACCGGGTTTAACCATTTTCAGCTATTGGGAGGCGGGTCCAGGTTCCTGACCCAGAGACGTAAGAGTAAACTAGAGAGATGGGATCTAACCCACAGGGGCAGAAAGAAAATCATATTATCCAGACATTCCAGACTGCGGGAAGGGGAATCCAGGAGTGAAACAGGAGGATGCTTGGAAGTAAGTTGGGAAGGGGGCCCAGATCCTGACGCTCACTGCCTGCAGCGGGTAGCTTTGTGCAGGCACATGAGAGCCAGTGAAGAGCAAAGTGTGCTGACGACAGCCTGTCCCTCCCATGCCCTCCCCAGCCTCACCACAGCCTGCTAAGCCGGAGCTCACCTGCCCCACCAAGAGCACGTAGAGGTGGCATTAGCAGCCCTGGTGCTCCTGAGGGCTCTGCAAACATGTGTGGGTGCCACTGCAAAGCTTCAGCATTGCCTATGGATGGCTGAGCTGAGATGGGCCAGGCAGCAGCAGCAGAGAGAGCTGCAGAGAGGTATTGGCATCCCGGTCCTGCCTGGAGCAAGGCACAACATGAGCATATCTACCCATCCCCAAACCTCCCTGTGAGACAGCACCAGGGCACTGTCAACCCCTGGAAATGTGATGGGGAAGCCATGACAGACTCCTACAGCTGAGGGTCCTGGAGAAGCCTGCTTGGCTAGAGCCAATGACCCACGTGCACACAGAAAGGGTTGGCTGTTTCCCTGAATTGTGCAGTTCGCAGCTCAACAGAGGGTTGGAGCAGATAAAAATGACTCAGAACAAAGTGAGCCATGTCTGATCTCTCCTGGGACTTTTTAATGTGTGTATGTGAGAGAGCGAGTGACTCACGGTAGCTTCTCAGGAATGCAGAGTATCTCAGAAGCAGCAGCCACCCACAGGGCACTCATCCTTCCCATCACTCACATGGGCAGAGGGCACTGGGACATCAGCTGTGCCTCATGGCATTGGTGATTTGGCAGAAGGACCAGGCATGGCCCCTTCTACCAGCAACTTCTGATCTGGAGCATCTCCTGCTGTTGCCCACAGCATCTGGAGCATCTCCTGCTGTTGCTGTTGCTGTTGCTGTGGGGAGGGCTTGGTTTTGGTTCATGGCTGCTCCAGGAAGAGGAATGGCATCCCAAGGGGTGGCAGGGCACATCCTCGCTCCTCCACAGACGTGCCCTGGGCAAGCTTGCCATGCTTCCTACCCGTGCTGCCGGGTGCACGCTGCCGGCTGGCTCCTGCCCAGCCTGCTGGCCATGCCCACCTGGATGCGTGCCACAATGACTCACTTCGCCAAACGCTGTAGGAAATCCCTGTCACCCTTCCAGTGCCTCCCTGCACAGCGGGAGTGAAGGATGCTGTGAGGTTTTCCAGCCTCCTCTCTGGAGCCAGTGCTGGGGTTCAGCTGCAGGCGATGTGTTTATCCTAAGTAACCAGCCCAACCACGCTCTGCAAGGGCAGAGGTGGTTTAGGGGAGCTGCTTTTTTCAGAACCCACTGTCTTGGGGTAGAAAAAGAAATATTAAAATGAACCACCAACCCAGCAGGCAAAAAGAGGCATCTCCCATGGTGCTTTTGTCTCCACCCAGGCTGTTGCTAAACTAGCCCAGATGGAGAGACAAACCCTGGCCCTAGTGCAGATAAATCGCAGCAGGAGCAAAGCCCACATCTGTCCTTGAGAGGGAAAAACCTCCCAAAGCTTCAGGGCTGAAGGAAAAATGGCTGGTGGACCTTGTTTGGCTGCTGCACCCCGGCGATGACTGAGCGAAGTGGGGCTGCAGCCTCACCAGCTCACAGATCAGCCAACCTGCAGAAAGCAGGACCCCAAGGGAGCAGCAGCACAGCGGGGCCGACGGCACCGACACCCCTGAGTACCCGGCAAATCCAGCCCTGAGGTGCCCTAACCCTGGAGCAGAAACACTGACATGGAGGGGGTCCCAAAATTAANAGCCCAGGGAAAACAAGAGCAACCTCCAGGCTCACACATCCTTCCTAAGTCACCTAATTAACCTGATTGATTCAATGAAGCTCAGAGAGACCGCTCTCCCCTGGGGCTTGCTTTGAGGGCTGTTGCTGCTTGGTCAGCCTGGAGATATGGGGTCTGTTTTTCCCAAGGGGTGACTCGGTTTTGGTGTCTAATGTGTGCTGTCATTTCCTGAGACTGCAAAAACTCCTGGAATAAGCCCCCAAGACCCCAGGGCTGCTCATACTCAGCAAAACTTGCCCTGCACCCCCCCAAGAAGTGGGTCTCCTCCACAGACAGCTGTGGGGAAAGGGGCACTGTGCCCGGTGTCAGCCTGCCCTCCTGCTCCCTAAACCTGGCTGGCATAAATCCCAGCCGCTGGCAGGAGGGAGCAGAAAGCCCCTTCCTTTGCTGGGTTGGAAGTGGGAGAGGCTGGGGGAGGGGGGTGGGGGGAGAGCCAGCCTGAAAGTGCTGAAAGGCCCCCAGAGCAGCTGGGTTGGGGAGAGTAAAGGAGAAGGGCTGTCACCCCCCCCCCCCAAGAGTGACACAAAGGGCTGGAGTCCACGTTTGTTTCATTTCCAGAAAATGAGAGAAGAGAGAGACAGTCGGCGGTGGAGAGAGAAACCCCACTGAAAATCCCCGCGCTCTTGCTCTGACGGGGCTGAGCTGCAAATTTCCTCCCTGCGAGCTGCAGCGTGGCCCCGGCCAGCCCCCGACACGGGGCTGTCCCTGTGCGACTGCGTGACACCAGCGCGGATGTCCCAGCCAAGGGAAGGGGAATTCAGACCTTGCTTCTCACCCTACTAAAAGCAGCAGCTGGGTGGCAGCCACGGCAGAGAGCGCCGGGCGGCTGCGGCCACGAGGCTGTCACTGTCTGGGCCACCGGCGTAGCAGCTCGGGAGCCCCAGCTGGGGACACGTTTCCTATCGACGAGGGACTTTGGCATCTGGTGGAGATGGCCAGGTATGGTGCCTCGCTAAGGTGCCCGGAGGAGCATCGTGGGTTCATTTTGGGGGGCTCTGCAAGTGTGGACGTGCCCGGGGGGGCATGGTTTTGCTGATGGCTTTCTTGCCTGGTACCGCTTGCCCTGACCGTGCTCTGGAAGCCCATATGGGCTGGTGAGCTGCAGTTCAGCCTGGCCACGTGGGATGGGAGGTGGTGGTCCTGCCAGGAGGGAGGGGAAGCCTCTGAGACGAGGAATGGCTTTTCATGCCTGTGTCTCCCAAGCTGAAGAGGGCTGCTGGCCAGGGAGGCAACTTGCCAGGAGCCCCAGTGGTTGCGAGGTGCTGCGGTGCTGGCCCCTGTGCCACCTTCTGTTCCATGCTGGGCCTGACCCTGCTGCAGAGGAGTCCCCAGCCCTGCAGCCCCTCCAGCCCCCCTGTAAGCCCAGTTCCTTCTCTGCTGTGGGAGGAAGCCGAGTGCCTGTCCTGGACACTGCTGCACACGCGCCGGGAAAGATGGGGCCATGGGGCAGATGCTCAGGCCAGCAGGTGCCTTGGGGACCACGTGTAAGAAGGACTCCCCAAGCTGGCACTGGGGATGTGGCACAAGAGGAACCCTGCCTGGCAGCCCTTTGCCTGGGGCAGGGAGACAAAACCAGACCCGTGTGGCAATGGGAGCCCATTACCCACCAAACACGCAGAAGACCCCACTGCCACCTGACGCTGGTGTTTGGATGGGATTTTCAAGATGAAACACTGTCACCAGGCTCCCACTTGCCCCCAGCCATCCCTCCCCATCGGCCATCCCCTTTTTGGCCACCACAGCTTCTTTTCCCAGGGGAAGCAGCTCTGCTCACGGCCAGCCCTGCCCAGAGAGGAGGCGGAGGGAGACCCTGCAGAGACACGGTGCTCTTGGCTGCTCAGTAGTCGGTGTAGGATCTGTCCGACAGTCTCGCTAACAGCTACATCTGATTACTGGGTCACCAAAGGGTGACCACGTTGCGCCTGCAAGAACTGCCCTCTGATCTGCTGGGGATGGGATGACGCCCTCTGGGAGCATGGTGAGCAATGCCCTGGAACCTTGGCTGCCCAGGAAAGCAAACGCAGGGGCTTCCCAGCTGCCAGAGAGTAAATAAACCCTTGTGGAGCCTCCATTTCCAGGTGCTTTCGAAAGCAAAAGTCCTTCGGGGCATGCTGTCTGCAGGGTCCCTGGGGCTCAAGGAACGGGCACTGGGCTGGAAATCCAGCTTCTCTCCTCCTGCACCCCTGTGGTGCTTCTCCCTCCAGTTGTGCCTTGCCTGGCCTTGGGTACCTCAGATGGTCGGGTCCCAAGTCCCAAACCTGCCACCAGCCCCCATGGCACAAGACACCACACCTCGGTCCCCAGGGAAGCGCTGTGCCCCGGCTTTGGTTTGGGTGTGCACACACTGCTCCAGCCGGTTCCCCCCAAAGCAGGGCAGCGCAGGAAACACGTGCGATGCTGCTGCAGCCCCCAACGTGTCCCCAACTGCCTGAGGGAGGGGAAGGAAGTGCTGGGCTGTTTGTGAATGGGACATTGCGGCTGTCTGTTCCCCCACCTGGTCCACGCCGCTGGTGTTCCTGCTCCCACTCATGCACTGGTTCCCATTAAACCCACAGGAGGGTCAAACCCGCTCCTCCCTGGCTTTGCAATCTCTCCAGGAAGATCTTTCTTATCTTGCCTGCTGTGTCTCAAGTTTTCTGGCTTTGCTGCGTCCCCAGGAGGGAAGTGGGTTTGTTCTGCAGGAATTCAAGTGAGTTAACGGCTCAGAAATCGGAGGGATGGTTGTTTTGGGGGAGACAATAATGGCTGCCCCAAGGGGCTTGGGGACATGCCAGGGCATAGCTGTGTGTGTGTGTATGGGATGCTGAGCAGCACACCCTCCACACCTCTCCAACACCCCACTCCCTGGGCCCACCACCCGCCCGCCCCGCTCCTCCGTGTCACCCAACACGGGAGAATCACAGAATCTTCACAGCTGGAAAGGACCTCTGAGATCACCGAGTCCAGCCATACACACACAAACCCCACTTCATCCTGGGCCACTAGAGCTTGCCCTGAATTGTCACAGCTACACGTTTTTTAAACACCTCCAGGGATGGTGACTCCACCACCTCCCTGGGCAGGCTGTTCCAGTGACAGACTGGTCTTTCAGTAAAGTCATTCTTCCTGATATCTAATCTAATACCTCCCCTGCTGCAACTTCAGACCATTTCCTCTGGTCCTGGCATTATTCACTTGGGAGAAGAGGCCAACACCCACCTCCCTAGAACCTCCTTTCAGGTAGTTGTGGAGGGCAATGAGGTCTCCCCCTCAGCCTCCTCGTCTCCAAACAAAACATGCCCAGTTCCCTCAGCCTCTCCTCACAGAACTTATTCTCCAGACCCCTCACCAGCTTGGTGGCTCTCCTCTGGACACTCTCCAGCACCTCAATGTCCATCTTGTAGTGAGGAGCCCAGAACTGAACACAGAAGTCCTGGCCCAGCTGCTGAGCTGTGGTGCTGGTCCTGCCTGGGAGAGCATTCATTTTCTTGGGATTTATGCTGGAAACAGTGTTGATAAACCAGGGATGTTCTAGCCCTTGTTCAGCAGCAGTTCTGGAAGACATAGTCAAGGCTTTTCCCATTCCCGCCCCACCAGCGAGGGCTGGGGGTGCACAGGAAGCTGGGAGGGGACAGAGCCGGGACCAAAGAGATACTCTGAACCATATGATGCCATGTTCAGTACCTAGATCTGGGGAAGAAGGAAAGGGGGGGGAAGAGGGGGATAGACACACAGACATTCAGAGTGATGGCGTTGTCTTCCCAAGTCACTGTTATGCATGATGGAGCCCTGCTCTCCTGGGGCTGACCACCTGCTGGCCCACGGGAAGCAGGGAATTAATTCCTTGTTTTGCTTTGTATGCATGGCTGGTAAACTGTTTTTACCTCAACCCATGTGCTTTCACAGAATCCCAGGATTGTCTTGGCTGTAAGGGACCTTTGAGATCATCTAGTCCAACCATCAACCTGATAAAAAAAAAAATCATCAACAACCCATCACTGAACCTGTCAGTGAGCAGTGTCAACCCGGCTTTTCAATCCCTCCAGGGATGGTGCCTCAACCCCTTCCCTGGGCAGCCTGTTCCAGGGCTGGGTAACTCTGTGTAAAAACTTTTTCTGATACCCAATCTGAACCTCCCCTGGCCCAACTTGAGGCCGTTTCCTCTTGTCCCATCACCTGGGACTTGGGAGAAGAGACCGACCCCCACCTCTCTACACCCTCCTTTCAGGCAGTTGTAGAGAGCCAGAAGGTCTCCCCTCAGCCTCCTCTTCTCCAGGCTGAACACCCCCAGCTCCCTCAGCCTCTCCTCATAAGACTTGTTCTCCAGGCCCCTCACCAACTTCGTTGCCCTTCTCTGGACCCGCTCGCAGCCCCTCAGTGTCTGTTTTTGCGGCGATGGACCCAGAACTGGGCACAGGGCTGGAGATGGAGCTCCACCAATGCCTAGTGGAAGGCGACGACCACCTTTCTCCCTTTTCCCCTCCCCATTCCCTCACCCCACCGGGAGGGTGTCACCCGAACGGCCGAGCACTCCCGGGTAGGCAGCGTTTTGTTTGAAGGAACGAGCGAAGACCCGGAGACCACCATCTCTCCCAGCCCCACGCCTCCCTGCGGCCGCCATAACCCCGCGCGCCTGCCCTCCACTTCCGGCGCCCGCGCGCCTGCGCCATCCTGGTCACGTGCTCGCGGCGGCCC